>CM028137.1:926147500-926577500 GCA_016271365.2 Neoceratodus forsteri
ACAATTGCACAAAGAATGATGCTACCGGGTTCTCTCCCTACCGCCTCATTGTTCGGGAGAGAGCAGCTGCCTGTTGATGTCTGTTTTGGGGTTTCTCCTGATGGGGTCCCTAGCAGATTACCTGCAATGTGTACAAAAACTTAAAGCTCAATTGAACCATGCCTATCAACTGGCTCAGACAATGGCCGCCAAAAGAAATCTAGCCAACAAAGAGACATGATAGAAAGTAAAGGCTCAAGAGCTTAGGCCTGGAGACCATGTGTTGTTGAAATTTAGGATTGCATGGTAAACACAAAATTGTTGATCGATGGCACCATCTTCCCATGTCATAGTTGGAAAGCTGGATGATTTGCCAGTGTACAAAGTGCGCAGAGAATAACTCCAAAGCTGTCAAGACCATGCACCGTAACCACTTGCTACCTATTGGTCAAGTTATAATTGAGGCTGAACCCACAGATTGATTTCCTGGACCAGTGACTCGTGCTGCTGCAAGAAACAAGTCAGCCTGCCCCGTGGTTGCCGATTTAAGACTTTCCCCCGCAGCAGGCCCAGAATGATAGTGACTGCCAGTCTAACTCGGATGACAGTGAGTGTGATAATGCCTATTACCCCTCATATGAACTGAGTCAGTTGTTTTGTGGAAATCCTATATTGAATTATGGGGATGACGCTGGGCCTTCTGGACTGCGTAATGCCCCGGCATCATCCTTGGAGCCAATGCTCCGTGAAGGTGAAGTGCAAAGTATCACGTCTGAGGATGCTGAGTCTTTGTGTATCGTGGAACTGTATGATTTACCTGAAGGAGAGGCTGATGGTATGAGTCTTTCTGGTGACATGCCAGAACTTGGGGAACACTATGAGAGTGCTGAAAACCCTCCTTCAGTGCCAGATTGTCTTCAAAATGAGCCAAGTGTTATAGAAACAGAGACTACAGAGCAAGGGGCTGACAGTGCTCCCAGCTTGGGCATTCCCCTTCATGCAGAGGCACCCCTCACAAGTGATGAAAACTCCAAGACCATTGCTGAAAGTACAGAGACTGTGGTTGTTCACCCCAGAAAGACTGGCTGAGCTGTCAAGCCAGTGGTGCGCTTCAGTTACGATTCCCCCGGGAGGCCAGTGGATTTGCCTCTCAATGTAGTCCACAAAGGCGTTTGTCTCTCAGAGCTCACTGCCCAAATTGAGCTTGACGGCCCATTCCAGGTTACTTGTCCTGCTCTCTCACCATGGTGCCCCTGCCCTATCCAGCCCCAAGTTAGCTGATAGGGAAGGGCCCCCTCTTGCATTGTTTAGAGTACAAGAAGTTATTACATGATTTTGTATAGTAATGTTCAATTTACCTGTGTGAAATATGCATAATTTATTGTCAGAATGGAAATTATATAGTGGAGTACATTGAAATGTATAGTAAAGTGACAAGTTATGCCACTTGATGAATCACCTAGTACTTGTATAGCATGCTAATGATATAAATATCTTGTATATGTTGCATTTTCAATGTTATGATGGTACAGACTTGACGCGGACACCACGTTTTCCCAGGCAGGGAAGGGTGTAACCCTCCCTACAAATGGGGGTTCCCAAAAAGTCTTTCTTGAGCTTGCCTAAATGCTCACTGCCAGGCTGGTGTCCTGCGTTTTAGCAGTTTAAATGTGATTACCAGAGCTTGTATAGCCTCTGTGTACTGTCTCTTTAAGAGCTGCCTAATTGCAGTTTAAGTAATCTGAGAGGGAGCTCTGTTGAAAGCTGTAACTATTTACTGAAAATCATTTAGAGTGATAATGATAATGTAGTTTGTCTAATCTGCTTTGTAGCAAGGACTGTTTTGTTTGTCTCCACTATCTTGGTCCTGGACTGCAAATTGGACCAAACAGTACTGGTGGGACCTAAAATGTAGCTGGACTACAGGAGCTGTCTGAATTCAAAATCTGTAGGAACCTTAGTTTGGAGCTTTTTTGCGCCTTTTTTGCAACTGAAGGGGGAGCTCTTGCTTTGACTGACAGCCAAATCAGCCAACCAAATCCTTTGGATCTTGAGGAAGTCCCGGGCTGCTTGCAGTTTTCAGTTAGAACTAAGCTGGAAGCTCAGCAAGTAGGAGCTGAAGTGTTTCTGAGCAGCAATCTTGAGTGGATTTGCATGAGAGAACTCTGAAAAGGCTAAGTTTTTGGCCTGAATGCTGGTGTGCTGCTCCTGAGAGGGAGAGAAGAGAATTATTTTGGACTAAATCCAAGTTTGTGTGACTAAAGTAAGCTACTGAAGTGGGCCAGGCTCAACCTGTAGAAGAACGAATATTTTTGCTGAATGCGATCGGCCTGTCAGGAGTTCCAGCTACCCCTAAGCTCCCGGTGTGTGCAGAGACTTTGCGATTATGCCCGGAGAGCGCTTTTGCCTGGTACAGTAGAATTCTGTGACATGTAAATATGCTATGAGCTGCTAGTGGGTTGTGAGTTAGTTCCCCACTGTGTGAACTGTGTTCTGCTTGCTGGAAGCTGTATCCAGCCAAAACAGACTGCTTCCGAACTTGTCTCCTTGTGGTCTGGCTTTGCCAGACTGGCCCACCCAGACTACCCACTGCACAGAGAAGCCATCGACGAGAGACCTGCCTGGGGATCAGCCCCCTGCTCCGTGCTTGAATAGGAGCGATGCCTCTGCGACTTGTGTGGGCCCTGCTTCTCCTGGCATTCCAGATCAACCACCTGCAGTCTTGATTTTCGTCCAGCCTGTGTCCAGTCTTGGGTATCGTGAGTAAATACCAGGGTAGCTCCCCACAACAACAGCTTAATCTAAGTGTGTCATCTGATTGTCTTGTTGTTTCGTTTCCTTTATGAACTGAGCCCTCTGGCTCTGGATTACAAATATTGTGTACTGTGCATGTTGTGTTTTCCATCACAGGGCCCCAGCCAGCTGCAACCCTGGGCAACTGTCCTGGCTAGCCCATCTCTTCTCTACCTGGGTACACAGAGGTTGACTGTGTGGGGGGACTCAAAGCGCATGCATAACTGCTTGATTGATATAGCCTTTAAGCTAATTAACCTGATTTTGCCCCCTCCCTTGTTCAAGTCCCTTGAATAAAATCAGATCTAACTTTTTCTGCATGTAATCTGACTGTGGTTCCAGTTTGTGCTCAAGTACTGTACTGTTGCTATTTGCTGTACTTAACCTTGTTTTACAGGGGGTCCCTATGGTTGAGCCAGAGGAACCAGCCCTGGTGGTAAGTGCAAACAGTGTGGGTATTTGTGTGGTGTACCAGGGGTATTGTGAAAGTGATTATTGTACAGTGTTCAGGCCACTAGAGGGGAAAGAGGGGGGTTACAGTGTCCCGGAGGGCTGTGTCCTGGTTAGCTTGACCACTACCAACCCTGACCTCTGGGTGGAGGCACCCGTTTCAGAACTCAGGCCCCTTAACCTGCTACTAGCCAAGCAGGCAGGAGTAGTAGCCCTTGGGATAGCTCCACCTAGGGGTTACATAAGGAATCTCCAAGTTTCACTGATTGTGATCAACTAGTTTATTGTGGGGTGTGAAAGGCCCCCAGACTTCAGTATGTGCAGGAGAAGGGGGTGGGAGACAGTGTTGAAAGCTTTCACTAGGTTGACAAAGGTGGTGGCAGTGAGATGGCCCTGATCCATAGCTGTGAGAATAACATCAGTGAGTTGGAGGGTGGAGGAAGTGGTGGAATGGTGTTTGTGAAAGTCAGACTGGAAAGGTGTGAAGAAGGAACACGAGTGTTGGAAGGGAGAGAGTTGGGATAGAGCTTTGTGTTCTTGGAATTTGTAAAGGGTTGGGAGCAGGAAGATAGGATAAAAATTGCTTGGAGAGAAGCCACCTCCTTTTGGCAGGAGAATAACTGTAGCGTGCTTCCAGGTGTCTGGGATGGAGACAAAAAAGAAGGATAGGTTTAGGAGGGAGGCGATAGGAGAGGCAATGGCAGGGCAGAGAGGTGAAGGAGCTTGGGATGTAGCCCTTGAGGGGTCCCACCTTGCATGGGGTTGAGAGCTAGAAGGGCTTTCAGAGATGTGGATGAGGTAACTGGTGAGAAGGAGAAGGGAAGTGCAGGAGTTGGGGGAGGATAGGAGAGCCAAAGCACAGGTGGTAATGTATGTGTAGAAGGAAGAAGCCACACAGGGAGGGTCAGAGGTGGTGGAGTCACCTAGCTTTAAGACAGGAGGGGCAGACTGGGTAGGAGGGGAGAAGAGGGCATAAATAACCTTCCAGAACTTGGAGGGGTGGCTTAGATTCTTCCTGAAACAGGAGGAGTGAAAGAACTCGGTCTTCAATAGCCTGGTGGCTCTAGTACAGGAGTTCTTCAGGGTGTGGTACCTGTAAATGTCTGCAGGTGTACCAGAGGACTTGTACAATTTCCAAGCCAGGTCATGTGCTCGGTGGCAAGGCAGAAGTTCAGCTGAGATCCAGGGGAGATGTGAACCTCTGACCCTGGGTTTCCGTAGGGGAGCCTGTTGATCCCAGATTAACAGAAATTTGGAGAGGAAGTAGTGGAGGTCTTGGTTTATATTAGTGACTTTGGAGATAGGGGACCAGTCAGCTGACTACAGATCTGCATGCAGTGAAGGTAGGTCTAATAAATGGAAGGAATGGATCTGGATAATTTTTTTTTTAATTAGTATTTTATTGTTTTTTTTTTTTTGGACCCTCATTTTTCACCCGTCCCCATCTTGGCATGAACGTGCGTGTGTGGAGGCACATGCACGTCGTGCTATGAGACAACCTCCCTTCATGTTGTCCTTCCCGCCTATGCTGTCGCTGGACCCCCACCCAGTGGCGGCGGAACTACGGGGGGCAAAAATCTCCCCAGGAGAGGAGAGTTGCTGTTAGGCAGCTCGATCCTACTCCCTCCCCCCATGCCTGCTCCCCGACTACCCGAGGTCGTTCCCAAACCCAGGTCATCAACGTGGCATGAGGTAAGGCATCCAGTGCCTCAACCCTCACCGCCACCGAGCCGGCTTGGATTTGGAGCATTTTTGGTGGCACTCTGGGGCGATGGATTTTGCGCATGCAGTATACCATATGGTGGTCGCTGAGTGCATCAGGGAGGGTGCCAGCATCAATGACGCAGTGTGGGTGATTGATGAGGACCCAGTCCAAGAGAGAATGGTTATGGGATTTAGAATTTAGTCAGGTAGGGACTGAGATGAGTTGAGTAAGGTGCAGGGACCTTACGTTTTGAGAAAGTTTGGAGTTGGAGTGGGATAACCAGTTTATGTTGAAGTCACCCAGGATGAGAAGCTCACCAGAGGTGGTGTGAAAGGAGTTGGAAGTCAGTAGTTCAGAGATAAGAGAGGTGGATAGGCCATGCCCTCTTGATTACAAGGCTGTCCTAATTCTGGGCATCTTGCTATTTGTCTTCTGCCAGAGTCACATGCTTCGGGACTACTGTTTTTAAGATCACTAACCACCTTCTGTCTGGCTAGTGGTGTGAGGGTCTGGCACTACACTCAACTACTCAAGTACCAAATAGGATCTCCCTCTTCCTCCCTAGTCCCAGTCTCCCTACAGTCGGTTCAAATATGTGATATAGACATCAAACTTCTGCCCCAGTGTACAGGTCCCTTCTTTTGTCAGGTGGAGTTCATTACCCTTGAAGAGCCTGTTGTCCCAGAAGTTCCCTCACTCTACCACAAGGTGGCACCCCTTCTACTGACACCAGCCTTTAAGCCATGTTCTATTTCTTTCCTCCTAATTCTAGCCTCCTTCCCCACCCTCCCCCAAGAAGTGAGGACATCAGAATAGGCAAGGGAGGCAGAGTGCGCTGCCAATCTGTCTCCCAGTCTACAAAAGTTCTGGTTCACCATCTCCACAGACTGGCTTGCCATATCATTGGTACCCAAGTGTACCAGCACCCCCAGCCCCCCCCCCACTGCTTCCTCTCTGCCATCCTCCCTATCCTGTCCAAATCCCAGAAAACTGATGCATCATTAAGGCACCTGATCATCGTCCTCCTTTCCAATCCTTCTCCCACTACCCTCTCCACACCACTTATTATCGAGAACCCAACCACCAAGACTCTCCTGGTAGACTTGCACATGCTCATCCCCTTTAGTGCCATCATGCTGAACCGTACCACACCACCAACTGACTCTGAATCCCCCCAGTGGAGTCAGGTACCTGAGTCACCTCTAGGGGTGTAAAACTGTTTGCCGTCTGGATGGTGCTTTGCTGGGCAACCTCTTTGTGGCTAATCCTGCTTCCCTTCCCCACCACTCCCACCCCCCCGGGCTATTGGGCCTCTGGAGAAGTGAATGGGTGGGGGTGGTCTCCAGTTGTGCTGATGACGCAACTGAGTTATTTGTACCCTTGCTGCCACCAGCTGAGCATGGAGCTCTGCCATGGTCCTGAAGATGGATAAGTGCCCCCTACTCCAGAGCGAGCTCCTAGAGAAGAGCACCCCGTAGCCGCCACAACTGTCTCCCCTCTGTATCCCTTACCAGCACCTTACACAACAACCTTAGTACTGAAGCAGATTCCTAATTGAACTTGTAGTGCTCACCCAGATAGGGTGTAGCAATAAGTTTCATCTTTAGCACAGACTTCTAAACTAAGCTGGAAATACTGATACTAGCAGCAAGTGTCACTACAAAGCAGACTATTAATTTAACTATTAGTGCTCACCCAGATAGGGTGTAACTATAAGCTTCAGCTTCAGTACAGATTTTAAATTGAACTGGCAGTAGTAGTAGCAATAAGGAGCACTTCAGCACAAATTGATTTGTAGTGCTCACCCAACTAGGATGTTAGCTGTACACTCTCCTGAGTTGTTATTCTTGTTACCTTGAAACCGATAATTGTATTCCATTGCTTTGATTGTATATAAATGTACTGTAATGTGACATTGTTCCACCCAGGTCCATCTTGTAAATGAGTCTTGCTCAATGGTCTTCACCTGGATAAATAAAGATTTTGATTGACTGATTGAATAAATGCCCGTTTTCATAGGCAACCATAGTTATGGTACAAATATCAGAGAGTATACAATATAAGACTACATATACAGACAATAAAATACATACGAATATACGAAGGTGCTGACAGAAAAAGGCCCATAGGTCTATCAAGTCTGCCTGAGTGTGCAGGTCATGGTTTACTTCTCCTGCATCTGCCACCCCCCTCATTCCCTTTCCATCATCCCTTCCCCCAGTCTATGCCTCCTCAGGCCTTTTAGAACCCTGTCCTCCTGGATGACCCTGTCCGTTACCTCTGCCCCCACCCGTCCCTCCTTTCCTTTGTGGTATCGGCCTGTCTTTCTCTTTAGTGAACACCAAACAGAAGTACTTGTTGAGTGCCCCACGCCTGGTCTTCCCCTTTTTCTGCCCAACCCCCCTCCCTCTTGATTCTGACAATCTCATCCCTACAGCTCCTCGTCTCTCTTATGTACTTGAAGAAATCCTTTTCCCCCTCTTTGATCCCCTGAGCCAGTCAAAACTCCCTTAGCTGCCCTGACTGCTCTACTCACTTCTCTAGATTTCTTTAAGTACTCCTCCTTGTCCTCATTTAGATTACTAGTACCTGTTGAAGGCTACTCTCTTCTCCCTCACTTTTCCTGCCAGCTAGGTTTTTTAGACCAGACTGCTTACTCTGTGTCTTGGCACATGTGTTTGTGGCCTCCATCAGACCCCTCTTTATGATGGACCATTTCTGTTCAGCATCCATCCCTGGGCAAGTTTCAGCAAGATGACTCCCTAGGATGCTGCCCACCCTTGCAAAATCTGCCTTCCTGAAATCTACCATTCTTGTCCTGGTCCTGGCTGGCTCCCTACCCGTGTGGAGGAAGAACCGTACTGTGCGGTGATTGCTTCCCACTACCGGGTCCTGTACGACCACATCCTGTACTTAGTACAAGAATCACATTTTCATACATAAAGCAGAGCACCATTAGTGCCCATTACAAATGTCCACAGCACCAATAACATTTCTTAAAGTTGTAACAAAAGATTTGTAATTAACTAATGTTTTTATGGGTAAAGGTAAGGAATTCCAAAAAGTATCAACTCTAAAGTAGAAAGCTGTTTGCACAACCTTCTTTGAACACTTAGGTAATTTTAAATATAATTGATCTATAGATCAAGTTTTAACATATGACAGTGCTGACAATACCTTACTAGAGGCCTTTTCACACTGGCTTGATTGTTTCTGGGAGTCACTAGTGATGACTCCCTGGTCTCTTTCCTGTGTCGCAGTGCTCAGTTTAACCCCTTCCATCTAGTATTCTGTCCTGTTTTTTTCCCCTAGGTGCATAACCTTACATTTTTGGTATTGAATTTCAACTGCCGAACCTTAGACCACCTCTTTAGCCTCTGCAGATCCCTCGGCATCTCCCTGGTCCCTTCACCACTGTCTACCCTACTGCAGAGCTTTGTGTCATTTGTGAAGACACAGCTTACCCCAGATGCCCTCTACAATGTTGCTGATGAACACCTTGAAAAGGACAGAACCCGGGACAGATCTTTGCGGCACCCCACTTGTGAGCTCCCTTCCTCGCTTTGGATTTGATCCTATTAATCATCACCCTCTGCTATCTATCCTTCAGTCAGTTTTCTACCATCTACCCACGTCCCTTGCCATACGCAGTTCCTCCAGCTTCTTCAGCAGTCTTCTGCATGTCACCGAGTCAAAAGCCTTGCTGAAGTCGAGGTAGAATAGTTTCACAGCGTGGCCATTATCTGCTACCTTTGCTACCCAAAGGAAACTGTCAGGTTGGTCTGACAGGACGTCCCTGCCACAAACCCATGTTATTTACTATCCTGGAGACCGTTGATCTCTAGGTAGTCCACAGGGTTCTCTTCAGGGACCCTGGTTTTCCATTTTTACCGGTAACACCGGTAACAATCACTGAATCCTGCTTGGTTTGCGGATTTTGAATTCTTGTACTGGTGCCTCACGGAAATTACATGTCACTGCACAGAATCTCTAAGATTTCAGTATCTTTTTACATTTTTTTTATTTTCTCTTTCTATGTCCCCTTCTCACAGCATCAGTCTCCACTTTTGAGAGATCCCTAGGGTGGATATCCCCTAGCTTCACCCCCAGGTAATGCTCAGGAGCTCCTGTGGGCCTGCCCCTATCCTGCCTGGATTGTACCCCCCAGGTGGGAAGGGAGGTTACCCCAGATCACCACTCCACACTCCCTTAGTGTGTGTTGGGCAGCTCAGTGGGTCCCTCATGGAGCCTGGTTATGAAGTCTGGGGCACCTGGGTCCCTTCTGCCAGTGGTCGATGTGGGGTGATTGTTCCTGGTTTTCTGGTCTCTGTCCCTAAGGGCACCGGCACTAGAGATCCAAGGAGGTAGGTCACATAGAGACATGCCACTGCTCCAGATCCTGGCTAGTGTCCTCCTCTCCTGATCACTCTGCAGCACCATTGCACCACCACCCATGGTCACACAGGTGGTGGTAAAGAGCAGGACCTGCAGCCCACCATCCCTGGAGGAGGAGGAGGAGAGCAGTCCCCCAGGTTCTCAATCCTACTCCCCTGGCCAGACCTCCAGCAACCCGAGTTTGCTTCTGACCCAGGGTCGCTGGCAGTGCAAGAAATAGTGCTACCGCAGCCCCAGCGGGCCGACCCAGATTTGAGCATCTTAAAATGAATGCTGCTGTGCTTTGCATTCTTTCTGCTTTGCATATAGAGTCAGTAAGAAAATGACCCGCACTGCTTTGTTGTAATCAGCCATTCAGTTTAACCACCATACCTAGTGGTTAGAGTAACAAACAGTAATTGAACTGGGTACATCCAGTAGACTTTGGGTTTGAGTCCCACAACCTCCTCTTGCATACTGTGTGACTCAAGCAAGTCCTTAACTGCCCCAGTGCTTCTAAGGTCCTCCTTAAAACAGACAGTTCTGCTAGTGGGCCTTACCTGCTTTACAAAGAATATAAAAAAAAATATCAATATATGTTTACTACATCATAGAACAGCAGTCAGGGTAAAATGTAATTTACCTGTGTTTCACTTGGGCTGCAATGATTTTGTATAGGTAAAGATAAATGTTCAGATACATTTTGTCTGTTTTATAAGCTTGTTTTTAGATTTTAGTCAGGTTTTTATTGTATTCTTTGCATATAAGCATCTAGGTTGTAGATTGCTAAACTCAGGATTACTGTTACCAATTAACTTATTCAAGTTTATAATCAGTAGGGCGATCCAAAATCTCAGTTGTTTGAATGAAAACTAGTCTGAATGAAAGTATGTTCACAAAGAAGAAACTGCCTTACTACTTATGAAAAGACTTCACAGTTAGCACCCCATTTAGGCGAACTGGATCATTTGCACCTTTTCCCTCACCTGCTGTTTCAGTCTCTGTGACAACAAAATGTTTTCTGATAGACTGTTTCAACAAAAAGCAAATGTTAAGTATTTAAGTGTACTCATGTTTGGCCAGTGGATTTTGAAAGCACAGTCAATGATATACAGAAGGTAAGACCCCAGGGGCTGTATGATGCTGGTGGTCAGAGTAGTGCTCAATTCACATCTGAGCTCAGACATGAAATCTGGGAGACATCCTTTTCATGGATATCAAGTAAAAAAAAAAAAAGCATCCACATGTCTGGGAGATGCATGAATCCATTTGAAGTTCCTCCACTAATCACTTGTGGATGTTTTAGGCGAAGACATGTTATTTCAAAGTAGCAAATTCAAGCAGTTTTCTTTTTTGCTCCTCCTACCCCCTGGCCATCCACTCCTTCAGGCCTGCCAAGGCCCCCTACCACTGCTGCTGAGTCCGACCACCATCCACTGTCCCTTACTGCTGTGCTACCAGGTAACCCAAAGTAACCCTTCATTGAGTGGGCCCCTACCCCGTGGGAGGCTACCAGGGGAGGAGAATTGCCCCAAAGAGCTTTCTGTGTATCCTGGGCATGGCAGGGGTCAGAACGGACACATGTCTGGGGCTTCCAGTTATGGAGGGACCAACAGCCATCCTTCGGTTGGCCAGCGGGTGTTTTACCATTTTCTTGACAGGCCACATGATGTCAAGGCACAAGCCAACATCCGTCATGCTCCCTCCTGCAGTGAGGGCTGACATGTTGTCATGCCTCTGGCCTCCACCAGGGGCCAGCAAATGCTGAGCTAAGAATCCACCCTCTCTCCCAAGAGAAGGTGAGTGGTCATTGGACACTCAAGCCTTCACCCACCAGCTGGCCCTCCAACACCCAAGTCTGTTCCCTAAACCTGGTCAGCGGTGTCACAGGCAAAAATCCAATTCAGTCAGTTAAATTATAGATAGGAAAAAACAAAGGTAGTCTACCTTAGTGGTGATGGTTCAGATTAATTCACATCTGAGTTCTAACAAGCAAAGAGACCAAGTCATTTGTAACTTGTGCATGTGGGGTGTGGGTGTTGAAGAAAGGGGATCATAATGCTGTCACTACTGCCATCACCCCAGAGGGATGTGATCTGCATTATTGCTACTGCCATCACACTGAAGGGGTGGGGGCTGTAGTGTTTCTCCCATCACCACTGGTGGATGGGGAATGCAGTACTGCTGCCGTCCCACCTGAGGGATGGGGGCCATAGTGCTGATACTGCCATCACACCTGAGGAATGGTGAATGTAGTACTGCTGCCATCATACCTAAGGGATGGGGGCCACAGTGCTGCTGCTTCTGTCACACCTGAGGGAGGGAGGTTGTAGTGCTTTTGCTGCTGCCATCACACCAGAGGGATGGGGGCCGTAGTACTGCTTCCATCACACCTTAGGGATGGTGGCTGTAGTGTTGTCTGCCATCACATCTTGTACCTAAAATAACTTTAAATTGGTACAAGGATGGAAGGATGTGTAATAGTGGAGGTCAAAATTGCTAAAATGCATGTTAGCAAAGTTAAAAATTGTTAAATAAAGTACACAAAACCAAACAACGGTAAAACCGGATTTTGGCTTAGCAGACACCGGTGACAATACCATTTTTTACAATGTGCAAAACGGAATGTGCCCCTTCTCAATCCCAGTAAACCAGTGTCCCTGGTTCTCTTTAATCAGTTACTCCATCAGTTTACCCACCACAGTGGTAATGCTGACAGATCTGTAATTTCCTGGTTGCTCCTTGTCCCTCCCCTTGAGTAGCAGGAGTATGTCTGCTAACCTCAAGTGTTTCCGAACTACCCCTGTCTGAATTGAGCCATCTGGAGTACTGCATGCAGTACTGGAGGCCACACCTTCACAAGGACATTAACCAAATTGAGGCAGTCCAGAGAATGGCAACCAAAATGGTGCAGGGACTGCATCAAAAAACATATGAGGACAGATTAACAGAGCTCAATATGTATACCCTAGAGGAAAGGAGGGAGAGAGGAGATATGATCAAAACATTCAAACATCTTACGGGCATTAACAAGGTGAAAGAGTCAAACATGTTTCAGTATAAGAAAAAAAGCAGGACAAGTGGACACAGCATGAGATTAGCAGGAGACTGGTTAAGGGGTAATGTGAGGAAGTTCTTTTTCATAGAAAGGGTGGTAGATGCATGGAATGGCCTACCTCAGGAAGTGGTGGATATGAATACAGTGCAGGGCTTCAAACAGGCATGGGATAGTCATGAGGGAGCAATACAGATGAGTATGAATAGATAGGCCATTGACAGAATAAAAGTCTATGGCACATTCATAAGGTAGAAAAAGAAATGGGCAGACTGGATGGGCCTTGCTGTCCTTATCTGCCGTCAACCTCTGTGTTTCTATGAATAGTCCTGCAAGGGTTCAGCCTGTTCTGCAGCCAATTCCTTGAGCACCCACGAATGCACCTCACTAGGCCATGGGACTGTATCTTGCTTTAGGGCTTCAAAACTCTTCTAAACCTTTTCTCTGGTAAATACTGACTGCCTCATTTGAGGAATGTTCCTGACAGCCACTTTAATGCTACTTTCAGACAGGGACCACTGCCTTCTCCTGTGAAGTCAGCTAAGAAGTAATCATTAATGATGACTGGTTTTTGTTCACCTTCCTCTAGTACCCCCCATTTAGCCTAACAATACCCCTCCCTGCTTCCTTTTTTCTTTACTGTAGCTGAAGAATTGTTTTTCCCCACCCTTGATCCCCTCTACAATATGCAGCTCCACGTCTGCCTTTGCCTCCCTGACAGTCCTCTTTGCTTCCCTGGTTTTTTTTGGTACTCTCTTCATTCCTGCTCCCCATATGTTTTCTTGTACCTGGTGAAAGCCTTTTTCTTGGCCTTCACTGCTCCTCTGATGCTTTTCAAAAACCATATTGGTTTCTTCTACCTGTTTTGTTTTGTAACAGTCCTCAAGATGACTTTGTTGCCTTGACAGTGATCCCCTTGATTGCTCCACCCCCATCTTTCATACTAAGTTTCATACTAAGAGAAGTAGCCATACAGAAGGCCGAGGCCCATATTTGTATGTCTCCAGCCACGCTGGCATTAGCATCCCAATTCTTGTAACAAGTAATAATCTAGTTTTTTTTTGAATGTATCATAGTTAGAATTTTGTAGTAAGGAACCAAGGAGGGTATTCCACAATGGGATTATCCTGTACACCTTCAGTGCTGTCCACCATGGTCAGTTTGTCTCAGACAAGCTTCTTCATCTGGTTGAAGTCTGCTCTTCTGAAATCTAGGACTTCAGTTTTTGATAAGAGCATTCGGGTCCCGAGGGCCAGCCTGAACTGTATGATGTACTCTTGTACATCCAGTCGTACCTGAAAAAGGACACAGTGGGACCAATGCAGTTACCTGGATAACAAAATGAAATCAGTTGGTCAATTAGTCAATCAGTCAGTCAATCAAAACAAAGTTCTTCCCATTTAAAAATCAGTGGCGAGTGGCAAACCCTGTGTCTGGTACCTTGCCCAATCTTTGAAAGAATACTGGTCGGTGCCCGCGGCTGGTATCCCCATGCCCAATCTTCATAGTCACAGGAGGCCAACCCTGCTGCTGATATCCCCCCCCCCACACCTTCTGTCTTCCCGCTCTTTAGCATCACTGGCAGCGGGTGCCATACTCTGCCACTGATAGCTCCCCTACCACCCAATCTTCGATCAGTAACTGGTGCGGGTGTCCAACCCTTCCACCGGTATCACCCATCCCACACACCAATCTTCAGAGTCACTGGTGGTAGGTGCCCAACCATCACCAATAGCCTGCCCACCCACCCTTCAGGGTGCCCTACTCGCCCACCATGCAATGAAGAAAAAAAACAACACTTCCAGCACCCACACCCCTCTCTTCCTCCTGCAGGTGGTTGAAGGCACCCAGTACAAGCGACTCATGCCCCACAACACACCTGGGCATGTGGCTCTGGAATAGTAACCCACACCCTGTTGTTGCTTGTTGATTATGTGAGTAGTGTCAAAGGCATAAATGAGTTTCGGTAGAGGAGGGGTTGAGGCAGCGATGGATGAAAACCATCTTGTGATGGTGGAGATATGGAAACATAGAAACGTACAAAATGTTGGCAGATAAGGACTGCTATGCCCTTCCAATCTGCTCTCAAACACTATACTTGGTTTAGGCCTCTGGCCCTGTCTTGTCAGTGCCCTCCCCTCCCTCTGCTCCACCGCCAAGGCTCCCTTATGTCTGTCCCAGGCATGTTTAAATCCCTCCACAGTGCTTGCCCCACCACATTCTGTGGCAGACTATGCCATGTGTCCACCACCCTCTCCGTGAAGAAAAATGTTCTCACATTCCCTCTTAGCCTGCCACCTTCCAATTTCATATCATGCCCCCTTGTTCTTGTGCTCCTCCTGTAATGGAAGGTGTATTCCCTCTGCACCTTATTAAAGCCTTTAAGGTACTTGAAAGTTTCTGTCATGTCCCCCCTCTCCATCCTCTCCTCCAATGAGTACATGTTGAGGTCCTTTAATCTCTCCTCTCCTCTCAAGTTTTGTGGTGTAAGCCCTTTACCATCTTAGTCACCCTTTTCTGGACTGCCTCTACCCTGTCAATGCACTTATGAAGGTGTGGCCAGCAGAACTGCACACAGTACTCCAGGTGAGGCCTGACCAGTATTTTATACAAAGACATCGCTACCTCATGCCTTCTGCTAGTGATACCTCTGCCTATGCATCCCAGCATGCCGTTTACCCTCCCTGCAGCCTTGGTACTCTCCTTAGACATCTTTAGGTCCTCCAGTATATAACCCCCAGGTCCCTTTCCTCCTTGGTGGTTGTTAGTAATCCCCCCCCCAATGCTGTAACTCTCTCTCTCTCTCTCTCTCTCCAGGGTTCCTATGTCCCACGTGCATAATTTTGCACTTCTTTGAATTAAACTTCAGTTGCCACATCTCAGCCCATTTTCAAATTTCCCTAGGTCCCTCCTCATTGTCTCCACCCTGTCTGGAGTTTCCACCCTGTTGCAGATCTTGGTGTCATCTGCAGACAGGCAGACCTTTCCCTCCAGTCCTTCTGCGATGTCACTAATGAATACATTGAACAGGACTGACCCAAAGACTGACCCTGGAGTACCCCACCTCCCCAGACTGTGTCCCATTTATGATCCCATTTATGACCACCCTCTGCCTCCTGTCCATTAACCAGTTTCTAACCCAGTTAACCACCTTGTGCCCCATGCCCAGACTACCCAGCCTCTTATGTGGGACATTGTTGAAGGCCTTGCTGAAATCCAGGTAAGCAATGTCCACCACTCCCCCCGATTTACTTTCTTCGTCACCCAGGCAAACAAATCTATCAGATTCCACCAATGGATTACAGATGTCTCACTCTTCTCTCTTTAAGTAGTTTCTCCATGATCTTCCCCACTACTGAGGTGAGGCTGACTGGCCTATAGTTCCCCGCCTCTTCCCTACTGCTGGACTTGTGTAGAGTGGCCACATGTGCCCTCCAGTCCTGTGGAACCACTCCTATGTTGAGCGACTCGGTGAATAAGGCTGCCAGAGGTGCTGCTAGTTCTTCTCACAGTTCCCTCAGTATCCTTGGGTATATGCCATCTGGTCCAACTGTGTTGTCCGCCTTCAATTTTGTGAGTTCCTCCCAGACTCTCTCCACTGTGAATGGACTGGTGTC
The DNA here is from genome assembly GCA_016271365.2 of Neoceratodus forsteri. Lineage (NCBI taxonomy): Eukaryota > Metazoa > Chordata > Ceratodontiformes > Ceratodontidae > Neoceratodus > Neoceratodus forsteri. The sequence goes on from CM028137.1 coordinate 926,163,474, forward strand.
CACTTCTCCCCCTCCTTGTCATCTGTCGCTCAGCTGTGAACCCTGCCCATCCCCCTCCACAGTGAATACTGAACAGAAGTATTTATTCAGTATTTCTGCCTTCTCCATGTCTCCCTCCTTACACTCTTCCTCTTCCCCTTTGAGACTTATAACTCTCCTATTTTTCCTATAGCTGATGTACCTGTAAAACGTACCCAGTTTACCTTCTGCGCCAGTCCTTCTTCAGTCCATGCCTTTGCTCTCCTAACAGCCTTCCCTGCTTCCCTTAGACATTCTAGGTACTCCTCCTTGGGGTAGCCTTACATTTCCTGAAACCTGCCCTCTTAGCCATTACCTTGTTTTCCACCTCCTTCGAGAACCATTGTGGCTTACTCTTTCTCTTCCCCTTGGACACCAGTCTGATACATTGGTTCGTCACTTCCACTGTGGCTGCTTTTATTTGCCTCAAGTGCTCTTCGACCCCCCCACACACTTCTGCCCCCCCCTTCTCCAGGGCTTCTCTGATATACCTCCCCATTTCAGCGAAGTCTGCCCTTCTGAAATCTAAAACCTTCACCTTTGTTTGGCTTGATTCAGTCCCTGTCCCCATTGTAAACCACACTATGTTGTGGTCACTGGATTTCAATTGTCCTTCTACCTGGACATCTGTGATTCAGTCCCCATTGGTCAGTGCTAGGTCCAGAATGTCCCTGTCCCTGTTGGTATCCAGCACAAGCTGCCTGAGTCCTGCCCCCTGTAGGAAATCCAGGATTCTGTATGCTATTTAAATATTTACAGATGTGAAAGGAGAAGGTGAGCTCAGTACCAAGCAGGTAGTTTGTATTTTTGATGCTGGTGCACAGCCAAGCATGGAAACAAGGAAGTGGTAAGAGGTGGTGGCATAGAGATTGGGAGAAGTCCTATCGAGAACAAGGGTTTCCATTTTGGCTGCATAACATTGGAGGAAAGCTGAGTGGCAGTTATGACCAACAGTGCAAGATGAGAATGGAGAAGGCAGGACAGTCAAAGGAAATGCAAGGTTTGGTACTGTGAGCATAGAAATGATTACTGCGGTACCACAAGAAGAAAGACAATCAAAAGTGCTAATGGATCTCCCCCAGTATTTGTCAAAATTTGGGAACTCTTCCACCAGGATCTAAATTTGGTGGTCCAAGATTTCTTTTGAAACAGGCTTTGTAATACTCTTTTAAGAAAGTCAACATATATGTTGTTCCCATCTGTAATGGAAAACATGACCTCCTTTATAACAAAGTCCATTTTAATCAATATACTTTGTACCCCATCAGATATAACATTTGTGCTCCTTACTCCTTAGAACCTGAAGTACAGGGCTGCTCAATGTGTCTCTTTCAAGCTTGTATACATGGTTGGTGATTATTTATTAGAGATCACAAATAACCATATCTGGAAAGCCTTGACAATTGTTATAAGGTCTGTTCCATTCATGCCCACTATTTAAGACATTCTGAAGACTATCCTGTTCATTGAAGCTTTTAGGAGCTGCTAATATTGAGCTAATCATTTAGGAAAGTTATGGTTACAGTGTTCTTACTGTGTTCTGTGCTGTTTTTGCCTTGTTTTTCTAGTCATGGAAATCTCAGAATTAAAAAAATAATTTTTGAAGAAAAAAAACTACCTGTCCCAGGTGGACAGAACTAGTGTCTTCCACCTCAGTCATCACCCCCATCCTCAGTCCTCCAACACACAGCTTTCTTAAGAAGACAGATTGTACCAAGATTTGACATAGTCTTGGAAGAAGCAGCAGAAATATTTACATAGCTCTTTTTGTACACATTGTATCCCAAAGTGCTTTACAAGCAATAGGCCCTATGCATTAAGGTGCTGGTCACCTATGTACCACAAATTCATGGTGCATATGCAATCCTGAGCCACGCATTGGTGGTCCGTGGATCCCCAGCAGCATGCACAGAAGAGATGCATGTCCCTTCTACACCTGATACCCAGCCTGTTCATGCAGTTATACTTGCTGCCTGTCCAAGGGCATGTCTGGTGGCATGCCTGCACTCCACGTCATTCACAAAGGCATGGAATGCTGAGCGGGGGTGGCATAGGATACGGCTGCAGGGATCCTGTTGTATTTTTTTATATGACCGCCAGTGACACCTGCCAGTTGTGGCAGATAGGGAATCCTCCCACTGTGATACCCCAGCTCATTGGGCTGGCAGGGAGGGCTGGGGGCATCCATTTGGGCATTTACCCATCTGTTAAAAATCAGTGGACCCACGCCAACCCAGATTCCCCTGCTCACACGGAGAAGAGGATCCACTTCAGGACCCAGGAGGGGCATCCGATTGGATGCGTGCCTGTGTCCCTCGATCTTCCCACCATGCAGCTGTACACCAGGGGTGGGGACATGGAGAGGCACCCTGTGGGGGTGTGTGGTTGTGCATATCATGCACCTTGAGCCAGTCCCGAGGTACAGAGCTATGCGGGCTGGATACACACAAATCGCACATTCCTGGCCTGCAATAGTACATAATTCCCACTGAGAGACTGGTAGTGAAGTGACTGTAAAGCTGTAGCGGCAGCCATTTTGCACATCAACACCCACACAGAATCTTTGACAGTTGAATGAACCAGTTTTATGGGAAGGGGAATGCTGACCAGAACATGGGGGGGAAATCCTCAACTCTTGCAGAAAGTGCCTTGGGTTCTTCTACTTCCGCCAGGACATCTACCATTACAGCACCAGAAATTGGCAGAAGGAGATGTAACACCTGACAGTACAGCATCCCCCCAGTACTTCACTTGGGTGGAAGCATTTATGGTATGAGCCCAGTCCCGGTGTGGAGCAGAACCCACAACCTTCTGGTTGGGTGGGGGATATGCTAGTAACTGAGCCACATTGACTCCTTAATAGAAACCCTCCTTACTCGCCCAGCTTCTTCATTTCCCTGACCCCCAACTTCCATTGATAGCAGGTTAGACACCCTTGCTAAACTCCAGGAGCATCTTGTTCTTTCCCAAATATTCCCTTTTCTCTCTGATTCCAACGTCTATACCCCATTCCAATCTGGATTTCAGAAAAACATTCTACCACTACCGTCACCCTTGACTCCCCTATACGTACACATCATTGTGATCTCTATCACTCCCTATATTTCCCCTCACTTGCGAACAGGCACCTCTCCCATTGTGCCAGACTAATTTCTAAATACTGGCTTGGCTCTCTACCTCCTTACCTCTCCTCCTCCTCTCTTTCCACCCCCCTCCTCCTGCTCACTCCTTAAGATCCACTGATTCATGCACATTTGTGGTCCCTCGATGCTCTACATTGGCAGGCCAGTCTGCTTTTGCCATCATTTTCCCATAATCTGGAACTCTCTTCCTCAACATATCTGTCTCTCCTCCTCCCTTCATTCCCTCTCTTCTGCACTCCACAACTTCCTCTCTTCAAACTGTACCTGTTTCCAGCAATCTTAATACTACCCTTCTCCCTCTCTTACTTCTCCCCCTCCTATTTTTGGGTCTGTATTTTACCTTAGTATTGCACAAAAGATCTACTGATATGCACTTACTGTCCATTAAATCTTTATATTGTTATGTTCACATTGTACTATGTACTCTATATATGAATGCTATGGTGTAATTGTATACTTTTCTCTCTGTACTTCTTGACCCAAATGTATCTGTCTGTTGTATATTTTTCTGTATGTATACCCCAATACCCTCTCCCCAAGGTCGCACTGGGAGATGAGCAACTTGTTGTTCAGTGTGCCTTCCTGGTGAAACATTTCAATAAATAAATAGATAAAAATCCTGACCTCTGATCCATAATTTGAAGAGCCAATATTAGTCAAAAATGAAGACAACTGTTGCTCAGTCTTCCCCCTCTTTAACGTACAGCATGCATTGACCTATGTAGTTAACACAGCCAATTGAGAGTATTAGTGGGAAGCCCATGACCAGGAAGGGGGGGTAGAAGCACTTTGTCTCATTGATGATACTGTAAAGACAGACCGATATGTCAACCTTGAATGTCCTCTACTCTATGGATTTCTTTAAACTTTTCATCTTAATTGAAGCTACTTGTTTCACTGATTAAAACATGCTATGAATTGTGTATTAAAAACAAGGAAAATAAATCCCTTTTGTTGTGGATAACGAGACGAGAACAGTGCTTGCAGAGATGCTTGTGAAATCCATGTCATTGTGACTGAATAGGCTGCATGCTTGCCTCTGGCGCTGGAAGATCAGAAGGTTGTTGATTCTAGCCTCACACCAGGTACTTGGAATAATGCACATAACATACACTGTAGCGCAGTACAGGTGGGGTGCAACACTGCACTGTTGAGGTGCCGTCCTTTGGATGAGACGTTGAACTGATGTCCCTTCTGCCCATGTAGATGCAGTGATGAAAGTGAACAGGAACTCACAGGAACTGAGTTCCTATACCTTTTCTGCAACAGGAACTGAGTTCCTGTACTTCTTCCCACTGATATTGGAACTAAAATGTTTCATTCAGCAACATAATGACTTTTTCTGAGCCTGTGATCTGAAATCAGAGGTTTCTGTCACAAAATCTGACTAGAATTACTTCAATATCTCTAACTGAATCTAGCAGTATCTATACTATACAGATAGATGTACCTTGGTAACAGTTATCCAACAGCGAGGCCCATCATTCTGCTTTTCCTATTTGCTAGTGTTCTGAATTCATGTACTTCTTGTCTTCCACTTGCACCACTGTGTAGATGTTAAAGATCACATGGCACTTAGTAGGGGAGTTTCCCAGGTATCATGGCCAACATTCCCCTTATCAGTAAAAGAGGTGCATATAACCCACTCCTCATGATGCACCTGGAAACAAGCTATCAAAGCTTAGTGTGCCTTTCCTAGTTAAAAATTACAAATAAATGATAAATAAAAAAGTGTATCCATGGTGTTGTGCACCACTTTTTCACCTTTGTCACAAGTCTTCACTTATTGCAGCTCAAACCATCAAGACAACAGAGCTAACTTTATGAGTAGGTCACCAGTTAAATGAGTTTAGTTGGCCTTTGCTCTGTTAATGCTTTCCTGGTTTATGTTTTGTAGATGGACTGAGTGTGCAGAAAAAATAAGATATAGAATAAAGTATGGGGTGGTGCATGTGATGAGAAGTTTACACACACCTGAGGGTTTAGATGCTACATAAACCCCAAGAGTGAAGCTCGAGGGGTTTGCGCAAAGCATCTAACCCCTCCGGTATATGTAAACTTCGAGTTTACATACAACACCCCATATTTTATTTTATATAATTGCTGGTCTCCTTTTTGGCCACAACAATTATATAAAATAGCAGCTGCTCTGGTGGCTGCGCTCAGTTAAGTTCACTGCTGAGCCAGCTCCACAGATTTCGTTTGTTAGCTTTTACGTCTTTTTTTAAATAGTTTTGCTAGCCCCTATTTGGACAAATTAACACTTTTTTTGTTTTTGAAGTGACTTACCACCGTGTTTCTCTGGCGGCTGGGTTGCGGGCGAGAAGGAAGTGGTGAACCAGGAAGGGAGCCACTGCAGTGGGCGCATGCGCATTGTGAGGAGACTGTGCGCATGTTTGCCATTATAAACGCTCCTTTATAACGGCAAATTATGGCATGGTCTCCCTATGGTAAAAAGGGGAGACCCATTAATTATTATACTGTTCATGGCAGGGATGAGAGAAGAGATTGTAGCTGTTGGATAGGGATGAGATGCATCCACCACACAGTTTGAATGTCAGTTCATACTGAAGCAGCCCAGTATTTTGTCGTGTTTAGAATTGCTTTGGGAGCGTAATAACTGGCTATTTTTCTAATCTCTTCTCTTCAGAGATGCAACCATGGGTTCTACATCATAGTACTGTTAGTGTTTAAAATATCATACATAAATGTAAAATTCTAACTGGCAAGTTTTTGTTTTTGTTTCTTCACAGGTATGTAGGTAACATCCAGAGAATATTTGACTATGCCCCATTAGACCCAACTCAGGATTTTAACACACAGATGTAAGTGTACCACATGTATCGCACATCTGTTATAATGCTGTGAATAATGAAACTAAACAAGCAGTGAGGTGCCAAATAGTAGCTTATAGAAATGTAATGGTGTATCTAGGCTTTTTAAAATGATACAATTCCACAAAGTAAGGTGGTCTGCATAGGCAGTAGTAATGTATAGGGTCTGAAATTCATTCTGATTTTGACCTTCGGTTTCACATTCCCCATGGATGTTAATTATCCATTTCAGGTTCATTTTCAACTGGCTAAAATTGTTGTGCAATCCAAATTTTTCTCATCTATGGACTGTCCACCCTGAAGAAAATAATAGACTTGTCCTTCATGTCTGTGAGGTTCTAGAACTCTGGATATTGGCATTTTCTGCCCCAGTTTATAAAGGAGGGGGAGCTGAGACATTGGGAAACTACAGCCCTATCTCTCTGTTATCCTGCATTGATAAAATTTAGTAGAGTCTCATGCAGGCCCAACTGGTGATATATTTGAACAAGTACCAGCTCCTCACTCAATCCCAGTTTTGGTTCAGGATGGAGGAGGGGGCATCTACTGCCTTGGTCAGGTTCACAAACAACTTGCACTGGAATATGGAAGGGTGCCTGACCAGTGTGGTCTTCATGGACCTGACCAAGGCATTCGATTTGGTAAACCACTCTCCCATAGAATCCACACTGGTAAATATTGTGGTTGCAGCATCAGCTTTGAAATGGTTTGGTAACTGTTTGAAGAACCGAAAGCAGTATGTCAGACTGGATGGTTCTGTGTCTTCTTCCTGCTCAATACAGTATGGTGTACCTCAAGGTTCTTTTTTAGAACCTTTATTATTCACTGTTTTTGTGGTCAATATGCCTGATTTGTGTCAAAATTCAAGATTAATTTTATATGCTGACGAGGCAGTGTTGTGTGTGTGTGTGTGGCTGTGTGTGTGTGTGTCAGATACCAATATTGATTTGTTGAACTAAAACGTCACCTTAGAATTTAAGTTACAGAAACGGTTTGATTTAAAAACAGACCATGACCAAAGAGGAAGAAGATGAAGGCCATGCTTTTTTTTGTACTTCTCAAAAGTACAATAAATTTGCAAGTCATTTTTGTATTAACATGTTAGATAAAACGGTACTGGAACAAGCTGACCATTTTAAATACTTGGGAGTACAGTAATTCTGGATTCACGTCTTAGTTATGAAAAACATATAGAAGGTGTCACAGGTAATTTGCACAAAAAGATTGGGCAACTATATTGGTTAAAAAGTGTGCCTTCAACAGAAACAAAAAACAGTAATTGCTAGAAGTTGTTTGTTACAAACACTAGAATACAGAAATATAGTTTTGGGATCAGCATCAGCTGGCGTTACGAGCATGCGGCAGGTTCTGTATGATGCAGTATGCCCTTTTTTGTCAATATAGGGAACATCACTGTAAAATTTATGTATATTTTACAGTGATGTTCCCTATATTGATTTCCGTTACTGACCAACATGACATGTGTCTCGCCTGTCTTGGTCCCCAGCATGATATGGATGCTTGCGGCACCTGATTTTTGATGGACCATTGAGTTTTTGAGCACTGCGCATTAAAGGTCGGCAGGTTCCCACTGACTTTTGAGGGGGTGGCGGCGCTCACGCTGGTCCAAGCACAGGACTCTCTGCCCTACCGCTGGGTCCCTTCCTGGGTCTATATGGTCATGAGGGCCGGTCTGGCCCCTTTTGGGGTCGGGCTGGGAGCACCGCCTTGGAAGCCACCTCCTCGGAGGTGCAGGTTCCCCCATTGTTGGAGCCCACGGCTGTGGTTCCTGGCATGGGGTGTTCCTAGGCTCTGCCTGTCAGCGCCATCTTGGATCCCAGAGACGCTGGTGATTGGGGCGGCACTGCGAGAGGTGCGGGGCTGGGTTGCGGTGCCGTGACTGGGGATCCTTCGGTGCCACCAATCTGGAGCCCTTCATTATTGTCTCCTCTTCGGAGGAAGATGTTTCTGAGTTGATCCGAATTGGCTGCCTGACTCTTCTGAGTCAGAGGGTTCCCCATGGCCTAACACCCTTGTGTCTCCCTAGAAGCCTTAGTGCCAAGCCCTTTGTTCATCCTTTGGGCTCTCCCACGGAGGTCCTCTGGGTGGGGCCGAGGTCCGCCCTTCTGGATCCATGCGGCCCCGCTCCCCTCATAGGATAGCTCACCCTACAGGGTTAAGCCCTCACCATTTTGATTTCCAGGATAGGTGGTGAATCTGCAGACCTGTGTTTTTCCTCTGATGCCAGGCTCTCCTGTGGATTCTGCTAGCCCTGGCAGAGACGTGTCACATCAGGTGAGAGGCTCACCTGTGCCTCTGCGCCCAACTCCCCTTTTCCCAGGCCTCAATGGGCCTTTGGGACCTTTGAGCTGGGATCAGTTTAGGTCTCAGGCGACATTCCCTCAGTACATTAGGGCCATGGATGAGCAGGTCTTTCAACCAGTTCCCCCGCCGCAGCCAGAGTCTGATTTGTCAAGCTCCTCGACCTCCTCATCTTCCTCCACCAGTGAAGAGGAACCTTCAGTCCACCTGTCCTCAGACGCTGATCAAGCCCAGTATCAGCGCTTCCTGTCGAGGTTGGTTAGGGACTTGCACATCTCCCACTATGCTAGGGACAACACCGAGCATGGGACACAGGCCTTCCTAGGCAAATACGGGGTGCGCCATTTGGTAGTCCCATCCTGGCTGGTTCCTTTCCGGCAGGCATCATACAGTGCCTGTCAGCATCCATATTCCCAAGAACCAACCCATGTGGACTGCCGCAGGAGGTATTGTGCAACCTGCGGGTCTCCAGGTGCCTTGCCTCATCCTCCTTCTGGACTGACATGGCTGGACACCCCTTTCGGGCTTTGATGCCTGATCTGCGATAGGCCCCCCCGAGACTGATTCTCGAGAGTTGGATTGGACAGGGCAAAGCGTCTTCTCTCCTGCGTGGAGCCTGTTGGCAATCATCTCACATCAGGCTCACCACACTGCCTACAACAGGCATCTGTGGGCGATGCTGGGACAGGCCCTAGCATTGCTGCCTGATTCGGAGGCTACCCAGCAAGCCTTTGCCCTTGCCACTATAGACCTGGAGTTGGCGAGGCACCAATCAAGGGCGTCGTATGATACCAGTGAGGTCACTTCATGGCTTGTGGGGACAGCGATCTGCATTAGGCAGACAGCATGGCTTCGCCTCTCGAGGTTGTTACCTTTGGCCCGGCACAGGTTATTGGCCTCCTCCTTCCAGGGGACCCATCGGTTTTCCCACAGAGCGAGATTGGAGTTTCAGGGGCACCTTCCTTCCCCCAAGGTTCAGGGGACCACCGTCTCATTCTGATAAGTCCCAGCCTTGAACTGGCAAGTGGAGGGTCCCCCTTTCCCCTGTTCTCCACCGGGGGGACTGAGGGATGTTTTCCCTCAGGGTTGTTGGGCCCCCTTCGGGGGTGCTCGGTACTCACCCACCAGTGATGAATGGTGAAGACTGACACAGGTAAGATATGAAAATTATGTACCTACCATAATTCTTGATTTTCCTGTGTATCTTCACCATTCATCACTGAATCCCACCCACCTTCCTCCTTGAGGCCTCAGTTCCTGAGACGTCTGCCTCCCTTCTACCCCGAGACCCCCCCTTTTTTTCCCCTCCTCCTGAGTTCTCCCGACATTGTCGGGAGTGGGAAGGGGGGTCTGTGTGGTGAGGTCTAGGTTCGAGTGAGTCTCGAGCTCTTCAGGGTTCTACTCTTAGGTCTCTGGGGTGCCCCTCCTCTTCTGGACTCCTTGCTTGACCCACTCTCTGGGGGAGGTGCCTCGGGACTCCAAGGACGCCCTTGCCTTCCATTTGTCATTTTTCTCCCTCCCTTGAATCCTTTGGTGTTCTGGGGATAGGGGGAGTGAAAACTGTGACAGTCCTCAGTCTACTGGGATTGAGCCTGGAGGGGTGGCCTCTCCCTGATATCTTTGGCACAACCTCCCTTCTTCTTGTGCTCCCTCTCAACCTCTAAGCAATGCTGACTCTGCCTGAACCTGGTGGCTCAGCAGTGAAGTCCTGCAGCTCTGCTGCGTTCCTGCTTCAGAGCACTTACTGTAGGCTTCAGATCACAGCTCTCTCCAGGATTCTCCCTGGTGTCCCTCCTCCTCTTCTGCCTCTGTTGTTTGGGGACCAAAGGCCACCCCCTTCCTCCCTCATCCCATACCACCTCGTCTCTCTCTCTCTTCTTTCTTCTTTCTTCCTTCTCCTCCTCCTTGGTTGCTCAGGGACTGGGGCCTCCTGGTCCACAACCCTCAGGCCCCTTCTTCTCTTTCCTGTCCTCTCGTCAGCATACTGTTTTTTAGTTCATTGCTTTCCTTCTGCTGTCTCTTGGGCTCCCTTGCCCCGCCCTCCTTTCTCTTTACTTTCTTCTACTGTCTCTCCTTCTTACAGAACTGAGGTGGAGGGGGACCCAATGGCCATTACTGGCCAACCCGTGAGCTCCACGTATTACATCGACCTCATGGACGGCGCCGATGGCATTGGCCCCTCCTCCAAAAAAAAAAGTCTCCCACAGGGTGGCTGTCTCTGGCAGACACCCACCAGTGATGAATGGTGAAGATACACAGGAATGCCAAGAGTTATGGTAGGTACGTAATTTTCATCTATGGCTCTTGAAAGAAGTGGCTGAAAAGGTAAAGGCAAAAAGGGTAGCATTCAGAAGATCTAAGGAGATGCAGAGGGAGGAGGATAGGAAGGCATGTCAGGGGAAACGGAGGGAAGCAGGGAAAGCAGTAAGGAGCGCAAAGGTACAAACTGAAAGATAATAGCCCAGGAGGTAACAAAAGAGGACAAGACATTTTTTAGGTATATAAATGAAAAGAGAAAGATTAGGGGTGGGATTCTATAGTTGAAAAGTGAAGGGAGGACTCTGCAGAGGGGACCAGGAAAAGGCAGACACCCTGAACAAATTCTTTTGTTCAGTGTTCACAGAGGAAGGAGAAGGGGAAGGGGCCACAAAAAAGTATCAGAAGCTTTGGAGGGAGGGAGGTGGACACTAGTGCTTTTTTTTTTTTTTTTTTGGAGAAGAGAGTCCTGAAGGGACTAGCTGATCTGAAGGTGGACAAAGCAATGGGACCAGATGGAGTGCATTCTAGGGTATTGAGGGAGCTCAGGGAAAAACAGGGTCTGCTTAAGAATGGGTACCTTCTTGTTCAAGGGGATAAATGGCCTCCTCCCACCATCTGTTTCTGTATTATTCTCTAGATCCATCAACTCTTGTGGTACGAGATCACAAAAGAAGTTTACTTTTAAACTGACCCTTTTTAAAAAAGCATCAGGACAGAGGTCACTTTTATATAGAGCACTGCTCTTTAATTCCATTCCAGCAGAAATCAGACTGTAAAACAGTATGGACTTTTAAAACAAGACTAAAATTGTGGTTAATGGATAAAAATGACTGTATATGCATATCTTAGCAGTTAATTAAATTGATATACTTGTATTTTTAATCATGTTTGTCTCTTGAATGGTGTATTTGTTGTTCTATGTTTTCTGTGTTAACTTGTCGCTGGTGAAAAAGAGCAGAATTGCCCATCTGTCTTACAAGTATAAAAAATAAACAGAGAAATGAAATGAAAATGCTAGCTGCACCTCTTGACAGCCCTGTTTAACAGCTCATTGGAAACAGGAGTGGTTCCGGAGGACTTAAGGAGGGTGAATGTTGTCCCACTACACAAAAGTGGTAGCAGGGAGGAGGCTGGCAATTACAGACCAGTCAGCCTGGTATCAGTGGTGGGAAAATTAATGGAATCACTGCTGAAGGAAAGGATTGTAGAGTATTGTGAATCCAGTGGGTTACAAGACCCAAGGCAGCATAGTTTCACAGGGAGGAGGTCATGTCAGATGAATCTGATAGATTTCTTTGACTGGGTGACAAAGGAGTTAGATCAGGGTGGAATGGTGGACATGGCCTACTTAGATTTCAGTAAGGTTTTCAACACCGTTCCACATAGGAGACTAATAAGCAAGCTGGGTAGCTTAGGAGAGGGTCCAAAGGTGGCAAATTGGTTAGGGGATAGGCGACAGAAGGTGATGGTAACTGAAGTTCACTCCAAGGAAGGGCCTGACCAGCAGGGTGCCTCAGGGATCAGTTCAAGGACCAGTTCTCTTTAATGTATTTTTAAGTGACATTGCAGAGGAGGCAGAAGGGAAGGTCTAACTCTTTGTGGATGACACCAAAATCTGCAATAGGGTGGACATTCCAGGGGGAGTGGAAAGGATGAGCAGAGACCTGGGAAAACTAGAAGAGTGGTCAAGGGTATGACAGCTGGGTTTCAATGTGAAAAAGTGGAAAATCCGAACATACGAAATTTGCCAGCAGATAAAGGCCTAGAGGTCTATCAAGTCTGCTCGAATGTGCAGCTAGCACCCCTTATTCTGCAGCTGCCCCTCCCTTCCACCTCTTCCCTTCATTAACCCTCCCCATGTCCTGTCCCATCCTCGTTTGAAGCAGTCCACTGTTCTACTGCATACCACTTCAGCAGGTAACGCATTCCACCCAGCCACCACCCTCTCTGTAAAAAAGTGTCTCCTCATCTCCCTCCTGAACCTTCCTCGCTCCAGTCTCATATCATGGCCCCTGGCGGCCTCCCCTCCCCTCCCTTACTTTGAACAGCCTCTCTGTACCAGTGTTGTTTATTCCTTTCATGTATTTAAAGGTTTCAATCATGTCACCCCTGAAAAATTTATAATAATTTTGAAATAATTTACTTCGGGCACAGAAACCCAGGGGCAGAGTATAAAATGGGTGGAGTGGTATTGACAACCACCAGTCAGGAAAGAGACCTGGGGGTAATCACATCAGATGACGTAGAGGTGGCCAGGCAATGTGACAGGGCAGTTGGGAGAGCTAGTGGGATGCTAGGGTGCATAGGGAGGGGTGTCACTGGCAGAAAGAGGGAAGTGGTGTTACCTAGTTACATAGACACTGTCGGCAGATAAGGGCCTATGGCCCACCCAGTCTGCCCATTTAAGCTTGTAATTTCACTTTATGTTTTCCTAGAAGTCTGTTGCCCCTTACCCCTGACCTCCAGAATTCCCTTATGTGTATCCCATGATTGTTTCAGCCCCCGCTACTACCTCTGGCAGGGAGTTCCACTTGTCCACCACCCGTTCTGTGATGAAATTCTTCTTCACGTTTCCTCCGAATTGCCCTCGCTCCTACTTCATCCCATGCCCTCTAGTTCTAGAACATCTTTTTCACTGAACAATAGTGTATTCCTGCACTCTGTTCCTCCCTGTAAGATACTTGCATGTCTCTCATATCCCTTCTCTCCCTCCTCTCCTCCAGGGAGTACATATTCAAGTCCTTTAGCCTCTCCTCTTAGGACTTGTGATGCAATCCATGTACCATCTTTGTTGCCCTCCTCTGAACCTTCTCTACCTTATGTCCTTACGTAGGTAAGGTTTCCAGAACTGTACACTGCACTCCAGGTAGGGCCTCACTAGTGTCTTCTATAGTGGAATTATGACCTCCCTTTTCCTGCTGGTGATGCCCCTGCATCCCAGCGTCCTATTAGCTTTACCTGCTGCCTTGTCGCACTGTTTCCCTACCTTGAGGTCATCAGAGATGATAACCCCAAGATCCCTTTCCTGCTTGGTGCATGCCTTATCCTCACCCCCCCAACTGACATGTTGTTCCAGGGTTTTTGTGCCCCATATGCATTATCTTGCACTTCTTTGCATTGAATTTCAACTGCCAAACCCCTGACCATTCTTCAAGTTTCTGCAGGTCCCATCTCATTCTGTCTACACCTTCTGGCATGTACACTCTGTTACAGAGCTTTGTGTCATCAGCGAACAGTGAAATTCTACTTTCTAGGTCAATGTCACTGATGAAGACGTTGAATAGGACCGGTCCCAGCACTGATCCCTGTGGTACCCCACTGGTCACTCTTCCCTCTTTGGAGTGGCAGCCATTTACCACCACCCTCTGTGTTCTGCCACCCAGCCAGTTACCTACCCACCGCACTACTGTCCTGCCCACTGCCATACTCCCTAGTTTAATAGCCTTCTGTGTGGCACTGTGTCAAAGGCCTTGCTGAAGTCCAGATGAAACCATGCTGCCTTGGGTCCTGTAGTCTGTTGGCAACCAGATGTTCCACCAATATCTCCTTCAGTAGTGCTTCCATGATCTTCCCCACTACTGAGGTGAGGCTGACTGGTCTGTAGTTCCCCACTTCCTCTTTGTTCTCGCTTTTGTATAACAGAACCACATTTGTTGTCCTCCAATCTTTGGGTACGTCCCATTTCCAGTGATCGGCTAAACAGGATTGCCAGAGGCTCAGCCGCCACCTCTCTTAGCTCTTTTAGGACCCTGGGGTGCACCCCATCTGGCCCCATTGCTTTAGCAACTCTTATTCCTTCCAGTTCCTTCAGGACCCTTTCTCATGTAAAGGGACTTGTGTCCATTTCTGTACCATTCCCACCCCTTGTACTCCCTTCAGGCCCATTACCCTCCTCTTCCTCAGTAAAGACTGAGCAGAAATAACTGTTCAATATGTCAGCTTTACTGTTATCCTCCACGCAGCCCCATCATCTCCCTTCAGTCTCACTATCCCTCCTTTTGCATTTCTTTTTTCACTTATGTACCTGTAAAATGTTTTGTCCCCTCTACCCACTGATTTTGCAATGCGTTCTTCTATCTGAGCTTTGGCTTCCTTTACTGACCTCCCTTTGCTTCTCCTGGTACTTTTCCCTATCCCCTTCTGCCTGTGTCTGTTTGTATTGCCTGAATGCAGTCTTTTTGGCTTTCACTTTCTCCGCTACCTCCTTGGGAAACCATAATGGCCTCCTCTTCCTTTTGCCCTTGCTAACCTGCTTAATGCATAATTCTGCTGCTCTTGTAATCCCCGTTCTAAATATTGCCCATTGTTCCTCAACTCCTGATTCCTGCCCCATTCCCCTTAATGCCTCTTTCAAGCATCTCCCCATTTTCCCAAAGTCTGCTCCCTAAAATCCAGGATACATGTTTTTGTGCGGTTTGGTTCTGCTCCTTCTGTGATGTCAAACCATAGTGACTGGTGGTCACTATTCCCCTGCTGCTCCCCCACTGTTACCTTCATCACACTATCCCTGTTTGTGAGCACAAGGTCCAGGATTGCCTTCTTCCGAGTTGGTTCCATGACCATTTGCTTGAGGAAGGCTCCTTGAAGGGAGTCCAGGATAAATCTACTCCTAGTTGATGCTGCTGCTGGAAGGCTCCAGTCCACGTCTGGAATACTGAGCTCTCCAACCAGTGCCACCTCACCTCACCCTTGTCTGCCATCCTTTGGATGGCTAGGATCAGCTCCCTATCTGTTTCTTCCTCCTGGGATGGTGGTCTATACTCCACCCCCCTCCCTGGTTGTCCTTTGTCCCTGGTTCTCCCTGCTGTTTGACCTTCTGTTGAATTTTGTCACCTTTCTGCCTATCCACCTCTTGGGTGCTTATTTCCATCTTTTGCACACTGCTTTGTAGAGATATCCAATTCTGTTCACTGGTTCCATTGCTAGCTGTGGGGGTGGGCAATTGGGTACCCTCCTTGCTGTCCTGCTACCCCCTTGGCTAGTTTAAATGCTTGCCCATGTAGCATTTAAACTTATCATTGAGTGTTTGGATTCCCCTCTAGGATGGATGCAGGCTGTCAGGCTTGCACAAGCCTCCATCCCTCCAGGTAGGTCCCAGTCACCAATGAATCCAAACCCTTCCTCACAACACCAGTTCTTCAACCATGAGTTAAAGTTCCTGGTGCATGCGGCCCTATGCTCTCTCATGCCTCTCACAGGTAGTACTTCTGAGAAGGTGACAGAAGTAGCCACTTGCTTGAGACCCCTCCCCAGTTTCCTAAACTTTTCCTGAACTTCCTTGGACTCCCCATTTGCCAGGTCATTATTACCTAGGTGGATAATGACATCCAGCTCACCCTCCCGTCTTGTCTTCTTGGTGATCCCCAGGATCTTCCTCCCATTCCTCCATGCCGTGGCACCTGGTAGGCACCTCACCTCCCTATTCTCGCCCTTTTGTGTGTTCCTAGCTGGATCCCTCTTATGATAGAGTCCTCACCACTAGGATTTGCTTCTTTCTCCTCTGGGGTCCACTGCTCTCCCCACTGAGGGCACCTCCTTGGTTGACCTCCACATATTCCCTTCCACTTCTCTGGGTGCCTCTATTTGGTTGTCCCTGTTTTCCAGTGTGGCATATGAATCTGGAGTGGAACAGTATCTGGGATGTGCCTCTGCCTGACAGCCCTAACCCTGCCCAGGCCCACTGTCATCCATGTACTCCTCGTTCTTGGCATCCTTTGAGGCAGTGGCATTGGATTGGATGGTTTCTGAATAGGGGTGAAGGTACTCCTGACCCAGTTTACTTCCACTCTGAATCTGGCTACCTCATCCTGCAGTCCAGAGAGATGCCTGCAGATAGGGCAGCACCTCAGCATCCAGAAGGTCTGCCTGAATATGGCTGCCCCGCATCCACTGCATTGCAGCACTCCCCACATTATACTGCACTTATACTGCCATTCCAGTACTTGTCTGTTACTGAAGCTCTCCTAGTTCCCTTTTTTATTAATTTACTGTCCTAAAAATCCTGCCACTGATCCTCAGATATGTCTCTTTAAAGAAGGAAAACAAACAAACAAAAAAAAAAAGAGTCAAAACAGTTGTGCTGAGGGCAGGCTTCCTCCCCCTTATGCCCCTCTTACTCCACAACCCCTGCTATTCCCTGTGCTTAGCTCCTGTCAATCAGATTTAACAGGGCATATAATTAAGAGTGGGGGGCAGCAATTAAAGACAGCAAAGGAATACACCATCACTACAAGCACACCAAACTAGGTTTTAAATTTTCAACAGCCCAAAAACAATTCCAAGTAAGGACAGCAAGAAATTACAGTGCCACTAAAATCCCACAATCTAAGTTTAAAACAAAAACAGCAATGAGCAGTTACTGCAAAGCACTGAAATGAATCTGGATCCTTCAATGGTGCAGTGGTAGACTAGAAGTACAGGAGCTCAGGTACTAGCAAATATGAAATGCAGAATAAAGATCCTCAATCTGAAGGATAGCTGTGTCAAGGCACATCTATCTCTTTTGACACTAGTAGATTCAGTTAGAGATATTGAAGTATTAATAGGAAAATAGCATTGTTGTACAAGTCAAATGTTGTTATGGAAACCCTGATTTCAGATCACAGGCCCAGAAACTGTCACTATGTTGCTGGTTTAGGAATTTCAGTTCCGGTGTCAGTGGGAAGAAGTACAGGAACTCTGTTCCTGCTGCAAGAAAAGGTACAGGGACTGAGTTCCTGTGCGTTCCTGTTCACTTTCATCACTGGGATCCTTCCTCTTATGGCTTCTTCTAAGAAAACAAAAATCAGCTTGCTATCTCTTGCTTTGCTGTGATTCTCACCTCGGACCCTGATCCAATCCAATTACAGAATAAACTTCAGCAGGCCTTCTCCTCCATCGAATCCTGGTTCCTAAATCATAAACTGCTTCTCAATCAGAAAAAAAACAAGTCTATGGTCTTCTGCAGCCCCCACAACAAAAACAAACAACTCCACCTCTCCATTGCAACCAAACAAGGAGCCATCCTGAAACCAGCATAATCATTCAGGTACCTCGGCATCACCCTTAGTCCCCCACCTCTCATACGCTGTCCGTATCAGCAATGTTGCAAAATCTGCCAATGCGAGGTTAGGCATATTATTCCGGCACAGGAAACGCCTAACCCCAGAAGCACTGTCAGTGGCCGTCCAAAGCTCCATCGTCAGCATCATAGACTATGGTCTTATCATATATGGGTCTGCAACTACCACTGCTGTCAAACGTATCGTGACCTCCCTGAATAAGGCCTTTCGTCTCATCACTGGCTCACATCGCCGTACCCACACATGTGACCTTCATTCCCAATCTGGATGGGTTCAACTGGACAAACGCATAAAATGCCAAACCTGCATCACGGCCAAGAAAATTATAATGGGGCTTGCCCCACCTGGTGTCTGTGCCCTCCTTAAGCCTAGACATAGGAACGTCACTACAAGGAGATGCAATTCCCATCTACTACATATCCCACAATGTCGCACGAACCAAGGACAAAGATCATTCACCTATTGGGCATCCAACTGACTCAACTCTCTTGGCAGTAACATAGCGACCGCTCCAACACTCTGCCTCTTCAAGTCCAAGCTACGCCTCTCACTGCTTGTATCCTGCGATTGCCCATCTTAACATTTCCACCGTTCCAGCTGCACATGCCCCAGCACCCAGCACTTACAATCAGTCTTTGCACCCCTAGCACCTTACCTGTCATATTCCCTTGACAAGGCCCCCTGGTTGCACTGTTTCCGCCCTTGCCCACCCCCCGTATCTACACTCTGCCCTGCCCCAGCCACCTCCTGTACTCCCCTTACCCCTGCACCTCCTACCCTCCTCGATCTCCTCACCCTTACTTTCCCCACCCACCCCACCCTCCTTCCTTGTCTTGCTCATAGCTCAAGTCTTTGTGCTGGTTATTACATGTCTGTAAGTCAATGACTATATGTTTGTAACTGAAAATGATGACTGTTGCACACGCTGACGTGGAACCTTTGTAAAAGAGCCTCAGCTCAAAGGTATTGTAATCCTAGACTGAAATAAATAAATCTCAAATGTGACTTAGCCCCACCTCCAGTTATCACTTAGCTGAGGTCAGACAATTAGCACCCCTCACCCAAACTACAGGGCAAGCCAGACGAGACAAGATTAAATTTGCAGCAATTAAAGACAGCAAAGGAATACACCACCACTACAAGCACACCAAACTAGGTTTTAAATTTTCAAGAGCCCAAAAATAATTCTAAGTAAAGACAGCAAGAAATTACAGTGCCACTAAAATCCCACAGTCAAGTTTAAAACAAAAACAGCAATAAGCAGTTACTGCAAAACACTGAAATGAATCTGGATCCTTCCCCTTCTGGCTTATTCTGAGAAAACAAAAATCAGCTTGCTGTCTCAAATATGTCAGATGTACCTCTGTATAGATCTCTGGTAAGAACCCATCTAGAGTACTATGTACAGTTCTGGAGACCTCATCTCCAGAAGGACATAGAGTGAAGGCTGTCCAAAGGAGGGCAACTAAAATGATGCAGGGTCTGCAACAAAAGCCCTATGAGGAAGGACTAAAGGACCTCATTATGTACACCCTGGAAGAGAGTAGGGAGTGGGGGGATATGATCGAGACCTTTAAATACCTCACAAGGGTAAATAAGGCACAGGAGGGGAGTATTTTTCAGAAGAAAGGTGCTCAAGAACAAGGGGACATGCTGTGAAGCTGGAGGGGGTAAATCCAGGAGAGATGTTAGGAAGTACTTCTTTACAGAAAGAGTGGTGGATTCCTGGAACAATCTTCCAGTGGTGGTGGTGGGGCGAAAACAGCGGCGGGGTTCAGGAATGCATGGGATAGGCACAAGGGAATCAGAGTGGAAAGGAAGGGGGGCAGGGAGAAAGAGCAGTAGATCAAGTACGGCCTGCGGTAACAATGTAGGTAGGGAAAAAAGGGCAGACTGCGTGGTCCGAGCAGTCCTTATCTGCCTTCAGATTCTATGTTATATCTGTGACATCTGTAATAACAGTTGGGGATAAAGCATTTTCTACAGCTTCTCGGCTGCTCCTCATTTGTGGAATCCTCTTCTGTTGTACATCAGAGTGTGTCTGATACTGGGAACTTTTAAATCCAAGTTTGTTTAAATCGAACTTAAGATAAAGACCATTCTTGTGTAAGCTCACCTTTAACCTTAGATAACAGTTTGTTTTTACTTAGACTGCTTTCTGCTGTTACTATTCAGGCGATGCACTGTATTTGTACCTATTTTTTTAGATGAATTGTGTAATTGTTTTGGGTTCCACCACACCACTTGACAGCCATCACAGTGATATAAATTTGCCGACAGCAACCATGTCGCCTGGCAAATCTGTTGATGAACCGTCATGGTGCCCCAAGCACCAGGGCTTTTCTACATTGTTTGCGGGGGGCTCTGCCCACACCCTGGACTTATATATAATCAACTCTGGGGGGGGTACTGGGGACAGCGGCCAACACCATGAGTTGCTGTATCTGAACAGCGCTCCAACAACCTGTTTGACACTGTGGATGTCAAACAGGTTGTGTCACTGTGTTGGTTTTGTGATACTGTCTTTTCTACATTGCAGCAATAGTGTTATGAAATTGAATGTTTACAGAAATTCTCATGTAGGCATGAGTCAGCTTTTACTGTAACCCTCGGGTACAGTAAAAATCGACCAGTGAAGTCTAAACTGCGAAAATGGCACTTATTTAGTGACAAAGTACCACAGATTACAGGCAAAAGTTCACGAAGCCCAACAGCACAAAACTATAATTTCATTTATGTCTTCTTTTAAACTTCCCTAGTGCTTCGGTGTAAGTACACTTCATTCTATTTTTACACAAAAAGTACATGAAACAACTTGGATTCTTATATTACAAAACATAACAGATTAAGGAACTGTGATAATTTGGAGATTGTGTTAATTCCTTGACTATAATCCCATCTCGAGGTTCTGGTGACTTGTTGAAAACTCTAGAGCTTCATTCTTGAGGTTCTCATGTCACCAGAACTTCATTGATGGTATTAAAGACTCATAATAGACACCCCTAATGTATTATTCTGTTTATAATAACTCATAAGCACTTTTTTCTATGGGCTCAACCAGTTATTTGCCATAATTGGCCGGTTATTACTGCAGGCATGTGCTGCCTCAGTCTGTCTAAGCACAAGTTGCATTCTCACAGTCAAACAGCTGCTGTCACTTTCACTTCCCGCTGTGGCTGTAAGAACGGACATGCTTGTCTGTGAGAACTGACGTGTGTGTGTGTGGTGCATGACAGTAGAAAGTAAAAGCAGAGCTGAGTTTGCAATGCAAAATGTGATAATATAAAAAAACAAATTGCTGTTTTCAACTTTGTATTTATTTAATTTTTACCACTTTTTGGATTTCAGGTGGGCAGAGGGAAAGAGAGAGAACAGTGGGAGTGGTGAAGGGAAGGGGACCACAAGTGTTTTTGCTTTGGGTGCCAGTAGATGTATAACTGCTTCTGCTCCCCAATCATGGCCAGTGTGGCATAATCCATCTTCTTGAAGGACATCGCCCTCCATTGAGCCACATCAAAGGAACTGAAAGCTGTCAGCATCATGACCACCTGGAAATTTTTGCTGGTTCGGCTGCCCATGTCGACATGCGTCATTGTTGCACATATAACGTGGGCATCCCAAGCATGCCCTAATGCTTTCTTCTGCTGTCAGCCACTTGTTGGTCAGCTGCTGGAGAACGCTGTTGAACTCTGCAAGCATTCGCTAATGCTGCTACTTCCTGAAGTTTATTTTAAACTAAAGTTTTATGGCGCCACTGAAAGATAAGCAACCCTTGCTCCAGTACTGTCTCTGTTGCAATGTAAAGAGTTACAAAGACAAAAAACACTCTTATTTGCATTTGTTGCTGAGGCCTCACTCATGACATTAAGGCCTGCAACATTTGCCAAGGACTTAACCAGGTCACGAGGAGATGTTGCAAGAAAGGTCTAGAGCTACATTTAAAACTAAAGCCATGGAGGAGAAACAATGTGCATCGAAGGCGGCTTCACCATCATCAACCATTCCTTCTCTTCCCGGTTCCCCAATGGCCTGCTGTTCTCCACAGTCAATGGCGCCAGCTGCTGATTCTACTGAAAAGAAGGGATGAGTCCATGAAGTTTATGGACAAGCACCACCACTCTGATAAAGAGAAGAGGCATAGAAAACATCTGAACATTTGAAGAAGCCAGCAAAATAAGGCTGTCAGGTTTAGGAAGTCTGCTCATATTGCAGGGTCTTCAACATCAGCTACTGCCCCCCCATAACTTCCTTCGCCTCTGTCCGCCCACTCCTCTCTTGACCCTTAATTTCCCCTTAAGTCTATCCCATCCTCTCTTGAAGCTGCCTACTGTTTTCAAGGAAACCACCTCCTTAGGAAGCCCATTCCAACCCGCCACCATTCTTTCTATGAAGAAGTGCCTTCTAGCCTCTCTTCTAAACCTCCTCCCACCAGCTTGAAACTGTGTTCCCTCGTGTTTCGGTTCCCACTAAGCTTAAGGAGACCCTCCTTGTCCACCTTCTTTATTCCTTTCAAATACTTGAAGGCCTCAATCATGTCCCCTGTCTCTGTTCTCTCCTCCAGGAAGTACGTATTCAGAGCCCCCAACCTCTCCTCATATGTCCTACACTGTTGGCCCATGATCATCTTGGTTGCCCCATTCTGGACTGTCTCCAGCAGGTTTATGTCCTTTTTAAGGTATGGGCACTAGTATTGTATACTGCATTCTAGATGCAGCCTCAGTAATGACATGTAAAAGGGCCATATTATCTCTTCCCACCTGCTGCTGAGCCTCCTAGTAATGCAGTTCAGAATTTTATTTGCCTTTGCTGCTGCTTTCCTGCATTGCGTGAAATTTTTCAGGTCACTAATGGTCATCACTCCCAGGTCAAACTCTTCCTCTGATGCAGATACCTGCATCCCTCCCAGGCTGTACTCAGTCCTGGGGTTCTTGTCACCAATGTGCATAACCTTGCATTTCTTTGCATTGAAGCCAAGTTGCCAAATCCTGGACCACCTCAGTAGCCTTTCCATATCTTCCTTTAGGTCTTGTATCCCTTCTGCTGTGTCCACCCTCCAACAGAGCTTGGTGTTGTCCGTGAAAATGCAAATTTTGCCCTTAATGCCATTTCTGCTATTGTTTATGAAGACATTGAACAGCACTGGTCCAAGTGCTGAGCTCTGTGGAGCCCCACTGGTGACCTTCCTGGTGCTGGAGAGCTCACCTTCCATTACTACGCTCTGGGCCCTGCCCCTTACCAAGTTTTCCATACACCTGATAAACTTTTCTCCAACCCCTAGATCTGCCAACTTCCTGATCAACCTCTTGTGGGGTACAAAGTCAAAGGCCTTGCTGAAGTCCAAATGAAGAAAGTCCACCGCTTGGCCACCATCCACTGTTTGAGTGACCCAGTCAAAGAAGTCAAGCAGATTTGCTTAACAGAACCTCCATCCTATAAACCCGTGTTACCTCTCACCCTAAAGATCATTCTCATCCAGATACCCTGCTAACCTTTTCTTAAGTATGATTTCCTTGTAAAGGAGAAAAGGAAACTGCCTCTCCTGAATGTTCTTGATCTCCTCTGAAAAGAGGTAAGTTGACTAATGAAGACAGGACCTAGGCCAAGGCCTCCGATCCTGTTGCCCCCTCCACCCGACCGTCTCTCAAACACCAAGATCAGGATCTGGCAAAGGCTCAGCTCCGTCACCAAGAGACTCATAGCCAACACAGCCATTGGGCACTGTCCCATCGATGGTTTTGCCATCATCAACCCCCCTCGGGGCCTGTTGACATGCAGCTCATATACCAGACATGTCTGAGCCTTTCAACTGCTGCTGCCATTACCTCCATCATAGACACCATCCCACTGATGCCTTTGAAGATGCCGCTATCAACCTCATCAATGACACAGGAGTTCCCTATACCCATTATCGTTCTGGCCAAGTAGCGTCCTTCATCGATGGTACTGCCATCGTCGGTTCCTCCTTCTATGTCTCCTCAGTCTGTTGACCCACTTCCTATGCCCACTGACGTTGATGAGAGGCTGGTTTATAGTCAAGAATATGTAGAGGAGGTGGAGGAAGAGTTGAATGTTCTGGATATGGTGGGTTCCAGCTCCACTCTGTCCTCTTGTTCTGAAGAAAGTGTGAAAAACACTCCAAGATCCTCTTCTGACGATCCCCAAACTGTAACAGCACATCCTAGGACAAGTGTGGTGGTGTAGTGTGAGGTGGCTAGCCCCAAAATGGTAGACAAACACCAAGAAACTGCATTCAGGAAAAAGAAATTGACATTTAGGAACCAAGCATAGAAATCAGATCCAAGGATATTTATTCTCTTCAAATACAGGAGGATTATATTCCCTAGCACTTTGACCTGAATAGACCTGGGGGGGATGATAGAAACTTTCAAGTACCTCAAGAGAATCAACAAAGTCCAAGAGGGTAGCATCTTTTAGAAAAAGAGATGTGCAAGAACAAGGGGGAACAATTTGAAGATAGAGGAGGGACAGCTCAGAGGTAATATGAAGAAGTATTTTTTCATGGAGAGGGTTGTGGATGCATGGAACAGCCTTCCTGAGGAGGTAGTGGAATCAAAAACAGTGGGGGAATTCAAGAATGCATGGGACAGACATAAGGCAATTCTAGTGGGCGGTACGAGGAAGTAGGCTGTTGGTTAACTAGGATCTGCAGCTTATCATTAGGTAGGGAACTGGGCAGACTAGGTGGGCCAAGCGGTCCTTATCTGCCATCAAATTCTGTGTTTCTATGAATAGGTCTTCATCAGGGGGCACCCCCAATCAGAACCTGGGCTGTTATTCCTGGTACTTCCTGGTGCCAAAATGGACCAGGGATTAAAGGCCCATCCTGGACCTTCGAGACCTCAATCTATTCCTCAAATACAAAAGGTTTGAATGATCTCTCTGCAGTCCCTCTTCCCCTGCTACTAAAAGAGGATTAGATGGTTGTACTGGATATGAAGGAAGCATACCTCCAAATCAAGATCTGCAAGTCTCACAGAAGGAATCTGCATTTCATGCTCCAGGACTCACACTACTAGTTTGTGTTTTACCCACTGGTTGTCCTCTGCACTGTGTGCCTTTACCTAGTGTATTCCAGCGGTTGCAGCCATACTCCACTTGGAGGGCCTTTTTGTTTTTCCGTATTTGACAATTGTCTTCTGAAGGCCCCATCAGGGGAAGCCTGTATTCTCTTCGACTAGTTGTGTATACTGCTGAATGAGCAGAAGTCTGTTCTCACTTCATGCCATCGCCTTATAGGGTGCTGTTCTGGATACGGGGCTGGGTTGGGTATTTCTGCCCTCTGACTGTGCTATGGCACTGATGGCACAGGCCCAACTGGTCTCACCAGCAACTATGTCCCAGCCAGAAGCATCTTATGGCTCATTGGGCCTCATGGCTGTTACCATACTGACTGTCTTTCTAGCACATCTGCACATCAAAATCCCACAGTGGTTCCCCCGTGTCCAGTGTACTCAGTATTTCAATGAGTTGGGGTGTCTCTTAGCAATGACCCCTCAACTCTGTTGATCTTTGCTGTGGTGGTTGGACTGCTCCAATCTCTAGATGGACTCCCCTTTTCTTCTTACATCCACCCTCCTCATGATGATGATGGATGCCTCAGGTTCGGGTTGGGGTGCCCATGGGGTCCCCTTCTGGACTCTGGGCCAATGGTCCCCTTTGTATATGGTTCTGCACAGCTACTCTGGAGATGAGGGATGTTCTGCTAGGCCTACAGGCCTTCACCACCCTCCTTCTAGGGCATCAGCTGCTCATCTGTACAGAAAATATTTTGGTGTTTTACTGCATCCACTGTCAGGGCTGAATCAACTTGTAACTTGTTTGCAGAGAGGTGATGAGCATTTGGCACAAGGCTGTGGAATGCAGCATGTTCCTGACAGCTGTGTTTTTGCCCAGCACCCTCAACACACTAGAGGATCGTCTCAGTCAGTCCTAAGTACTGTGCTATGAGTGGGAACTCTTGGACCCTGTCATGGATGACCTCTTCATAAAATGGGTTCACCAGACATTGACCTTTTTGCATTTCTATTCGGCACAAAGCTGCCATGTTTCCACTCCCTCACTCGCTCGCTCCAGGGTGTGGAGTTTTCTGGTGAGATGCATTGTCCCTCTCTTGTAAAGGGACGTTCATGTATGCCTTTCCCCGATTTCCTCTCAAACAGAGGACTCTGGTCAAGCTGAGGGCCAAGTCGGCCACCCTGATTCTGGTGGCCCCATACTGGCCCAGACAAATTTGGTTTTGTCTGTTTCAGCAGTTGGTAGTGGAACCCCCTGTCCTGCTCCCTCTACAGGTGGGACTTCTGCCACAGGAGCAGGATGCTGTGGTGCATCTGGATCTTCGAATGCTGCACCTTCAGACTTGGCTCCTAAGGACATAGAGCTCTTCTGCTTTGAGGTTTTTCAGGCAGTTGCAGCTGTTCGATTGGCAGCTCAGGAGCCATTTACAGTACATGGTACATCTACTCACAAAAATGGAAACGTTTCACGGTCTGGTGTACTGCACATGCCCTGGACACCTTTACATGTCCTGTCAGTCTTGTGCTGGACTACCTCATCCCCGAAGAACATGGGCCTTGGGTTTTCCTTTAGTAAGATCTACTTGCTATGATGTCAACTTTTCATGCCCTCACTGATGGCAAGATGGTGGTCCAGCTTGAAGTTTCCTGTAGATTCCTCAGTGGTATTCTGCTTCTACAGCCCCCAGGGTCCATGATCCAGTTCCAGTATGAGACTTTAATTTTGTCCTAGAGACCATAACTGCACTTCCCTTCAAGCCTGCTACTACTTGCAACATGAACACTAATCTGTAACAGTCACAGACAGTCCTATCATATCATAGTTGCCTTTATACTACACTGACATATACTGTTTGACAATGTAAAATGGAAACTAATGTACGGCAGTTGCCTTTGTATTGTATTGTCTGGTAATGTGCTGATAACCCCGATATTGTACTGTAATGCCCTTAGTAACCCAGACTTCTGCTTAATGGTACCCACTGAAAATGAGCCTCGGCTCAACTGGGTTCTGACCATGTTCATATTGTGTGATCATGGTTGTGAATAAAATGTTACTACTACTACTCTGCTTCTTCTCTTGGAATACATTGTTCCTAGTGGCTATGCCATCTGCTAGACACATATCTGAGTACAGGCTCTGGTTTCAGATCTTCATTTTCTCATTTTCCACAAGGATAGAGTTACATTACATAACGTACTAATCCTTGTTTTCTCCTGAAGGTCACGCCTGAGCAAACACTGAATCAGACCATTGACCTTCCTGTTTAGTTCTAGGCTCCCACTCATAGTGGGGAATGTTGTATGCATATGGTGGATGTCCACAGAATGCTGCATTGGTACTTCTATCATACTAAAGATTATTGAAAATCCTTTTAATGTTTTGTGGCTTTCACACCCCAGATGGTAGTCTCCCCCATTTCTAAGCAAAGCCTCTCCAAATGGTTGGCCGGCTGTATCACTTTCTGTTGCCGGAAGCGTGGTAAGCATCTTCCTGGTCCTGTTCGTACTTACTCCACCTGTGGAGTGGCTACTTCAGTGGCTTGTTTTCACAGTGTGTCTGCTGACATATGTGCTGCTGCCTACTGAAGTACTGTTTGTACATTTACTAAATATTACAGTCGTGAAGTAGTCACTCATAAATGTGCCAGCTTTGGCCTTACTGTTCTGCATAACCTCCTACTCAGGGTCTTAGAGCCTGCTTGCCTCCCTCAGTGCTTGGTACTGCTTGGAAATTGTTCCATTATGTAGCTCAGTGGAAGGAGATGTCCTTGAAGAAGATAGCATAGTTACTTATTTTAACAGTAGATTGTTGAAAGAATCTCCTCCATTGAGCCACTGCTCTCCCCCTCCCCCGTGTCAAGTGACGGGTGATTAATCTGCCTGATTTTGCACACTGGTTCTCCTTAAATGCCTAATTTGAAATATTTACTCAGGTTTCTGCATCCTCTCCTGTGTGCCTGGTTTGGCCCTGGTTGTTTCAGTCCCTGATGGTTTGATGATCTTCTGAACTTGTATCTGGCGGGGAACTAAAGCATGCTGGAAATGCACACGTTATATAGGTGACAGTAAGGTACGTCAACGTGGGCGGCCCCAGCCAGCAAAATTTCCAGGTGGTCCTGACGCCGACAGCTTACAGTTCCATGGTGTGGCTCAATGGAAGAGATAGATTTACTGTTACAGTAAGTTGGTATTCTTTCCTTCAGCTGGGGGGATGGGTGAGCTGCCACATATGAAACCAGTGCTAATGTTGCTCTAATGTTAGGTGGTAGGTGTTCAAATGTCTTCAGGGCCTGATAGCAACTAGTATGATGACGGGGGTGTAAGCTGCATGGACCACCAGATATGATTTACTGTTGTGACTTGTGTTTATATATTGCATTGTAATTTTGTAACTGGCATGCAAATCTAGATGTTGTTATTATTTACTGCTAGCTTCTGGATCATTTTGGTGTAGCTGAATGTTGAGTTCGCTATGATATTGGTCTACAACTGTGATCCGTACCATTCTAGTGTTGAAGAATTTAATCTTTGTAAAGCATTTTGAGCCACTTCATGTAAGAAATACGCTATAAAATAAACTATATTTTCCTACAGGGCTAAACTAGGATATGGGCTTCTCTCAGGCCAGTACTCCAAGCCACCAGTGAAATCAGAGCTTATTGAACAGGCGATGAAAGAAGAATATAAGGTACTAAACTAAGCATGTGCAAACTCGATATCTAGGTATAAGAGACTGTCAAGTGTGTGTGTGTGTGGGGGCTGAAAACAGCCAGTTCAGCATATTTAAACTAAAAATCCGCTAACAAAAAAATTCAACATCATTCGGGGAAATTAAACCAATAGTTAGTCCTTATTTCTCTTTCATTCTTAATTCATATTTTAAACCATCAGTGCCTTATGTTTTTTAATAGGCTCATGACCCCATATTATAATTTGCTCATTCACTCCCTACCTGTTATTTAAAGAGCAGCCGACACCTTTGGGAAAATGTTAAAAAAGCATTATAGTTCGACATAGTTTAGCTTGCATTTCATAGGTCTTCTATAGATTTCTCCTCTCCATTATATATTACTGAAGAAATTCACATAAAAGCAAGATATTTATACCCTGTGGTTTTTCTGGCTCTATTGTTTACTCCCTACTTGAAATCATAATGCTCTGTTATGACATCACAGTCTGTTCCTATGGGAATAACTGTGATGTCACAGGCAGAGTATTCTAACATCAGGTTGGGAAGAAGCAATAGGAGGTGAGGAACCACTATGCTGTTTTTATGCAAAATGCCCTAAGAAATACAGAGCTAATGAGAAATATAGGCTGCTTTGTTTCCAAATCTAATGTTTTCCAAAGTGCTTCTCAAGGCATCAGTGGCTGTTTAACATTTTTGCACTCCAGGATAACCCCAGTGAGATAATGTATCTGTTTGTCATAGGGTCTTAGGGGTTGGAGAGGATCTGAAATGATTACTTAGTAAACTGTCACAAAGCACTATACTCTCATTCAGTGCTGCCTGCTAGAGGTGGGTGAAAGTTGTGAATTGCGCTTTTGTGGAACTTCCGTGGAATTTTTCGAACTTTCGCCATTAGCGAGATCGGAATCTTCCACTTGTGTTTGGCGGATTTTCGCCCTGTTCTGCAGAATTTTTTGGCTGAACTGCAGAATAATACACATTAGTTGAGGAATAACAGTTCTGAGGAATTTCTTTTGCTCAGTTTAATGAATTATTCCGCAGTACACGTAATTATTCCGCAGTTCAGTAATCAGTTCTGTGGACTTTTTTCTCTGCAGTTTAATAGAATAATCCACAATTTATAGATTTATTCCACCTTTCTAGGTCAGAATTTCCTCAAAAGTTGCTAATTTAATTTCTGCACATTCGCGGAAGCGAAATTCCGACTTTTACGGAAATACCGCCGGCGGAAGTTTTTTTCCGCACACCTCTACTGCCATCATGCTTGTGTATTACTGTGTAGCTGTTTAACAGTTCCAGACCCTGGCTTTCTGCCAGTTCTGGAGATCCTTTGGAAATAACTGGAACTTTAAAATGACAGTAAAATGAAGTTAATGATGCTCAGAGGTGTTTATAATTTTTCGTGATAGCATTGTCTTATTGCCCATTGTCTGGGAAACAATACCGAATGTTAACATTCTAGCACTAGAAATTGGCAGCTATAAACTGATGAGTGGTGGTATTTTTTTGTTCGATTTCTGCATTGAAAAGCATGCCATGGAAAGCTCCAGCAGGAGAGGAAATTTCTTTCACTAGCTTCTATTTTTAACTTGCTTGGTCTGTGATTTTTATCATGCTGACCTACACTACAGCAGATGCTGCCCGCTCAGTTTGATAAGTGTTACTGTGAACAGGGGGATCATGTACTGCAAAAGGGCACTGCGTCAGTGAAAGCACTAGATGCTTTGTTTCATGTTATCTTGGCAGTATTTTAAACTCTGCCTTGCTTCTGAGTCGCTCTGTGCTTTTGTGCCTTCAGTTCTCTCGTTTCACCTTTTTTCATGCTGCATTGTAGAAAACTTACTCGAAGTCTTGCTTTGCACACAGGGTAGCTCATGGGGCTTAATTACTAGTAGGTGACACATCACAAAGAGCACAATAAAAAAAATCAAGAAAGATTAAGATTTGCAGATTATAAATGCATAGCATTTAAAAAATGATATCCTGGGTATCTTACAGTGGCAAGAGATCTACAAAACTGCTGTGCTGGTTATTTTTAAACACACATGCACTGCGTTGTCTTATATTATATACCAAAAACAAAACCAGACTGGGCCCTTAAACAAATACAGTCAGCGGAGAACCAAACTGTTGTATGCACTGAAAAGAAGTAAAAACCAGGTCTGGAGAAATTACATCTTAATCAGGTGTGATCAGAATAAGCCAATTACAGTCCAGTAGGACTTTTTATGGAATTTAGGAATGTCCAATTCTGAATCCTGTTTTGATTCTGAAATGGACATTAAATTAGGATTTTCAGACTTGCAGTTCCAAAAATTATGATTCCAAAAATCAGGTCATAATCTGATGAAATTGATTCTGTGACTTGGAATCCGATCATCCCTCATCTTAATGGACTTGCACAGAGCAAGTCTGCTGTATTCTAAGATAAGGTTCAGGAGGGACTCATGCTTTTTTTCTTTTGGTCATTCACTGTTCATTCAGGGTGATTGAGAGAGCCACTGAGTCAAGTTTATTAACAGCAGCATCCTGAGCAAGTGCAGCTACAGTGATTGCTGGGAATTTGCATATGCATACAGAATATTTCAACAAACTGACAATTTCACTAAATAAACCTGTATATACAGGGCGTATCAGTATCTGCACATCAGTTCAGCAGCAGTTATGAGGAGCAGTTGCTTGGTGCCGGATGTGGTAGGATAGCAGTGAGGTCAAGGGGGGAAAGCCCGCTGCTAGGATGTCATCTGACTGGTAGTGAATTCCAGGCACAGGTGATAGCATAGGAAAAAGATTGATGACCAAAATTGCTTTTTACAGCCAGGATTGTGGGGTCGTTGTCCGCTGCAGAACTTGCCCCAGAGCAAGGGGCCTTTCTTTCAAAGTTACACAGGCAGAGAGGAGCAGCTGCCTTTATGCATCTGCGGTCAAGCTGCAGTAAGTTCCGGTACCTCCGATCAGCCAGTGAGGTGCTGTCAAGCTGCTGGTAAACCTTACTGTGATGAGTGTTCCATGGAGCAGAAAAGATAAGGACGGCTGATCTCCTGTATTTCTTTATATAGTGCAATTTTAGTTTTTCCGATGTCTCCGTGGCCTACTGCCACTTCTATAGGGGAAACGTGGTTACTGCAAATAAAAACGAACTGCAAGTCACTGGTGAGTATGATGCAAACATCCTGGGTGAAAACTTTGAATAGACTGACATACAAGCTTTAAAAATACTCACTCCCAAATATCAGCTTCTATGCGTAATAGTTAATGATAAACTTGATAGCCAAAAGAACCCCCAGACATCAAGCACCAGATCAATTCTGTGTAAATCAACAATTATCTTAAGACAGTACCTATGATTCAACATATATGCAGTTTTCTTTAATGCACAGTTGGAGGTAAATAACTACACCAGCTCACAACACCCTATAAAGTGGACATAGCTATTGCTATTTTAAAACTGTCTGTGTTGCGAAAAGAGAACACAAAGAAGCCACTCAACAGTAAACAACATGCCAGATGGCAGATAAAAATAGTTACGTCCTGATATTCTTAATCAGTGGACATTTTTTTCCTGGAGAAAAGCCCTCTGATCAAGTATTCTGCTTATCCTAGTACGGCCTAAGGTCTATAATACTGAATATTATTTCATGATTGATTACCAAGAGGGTACATTAAGATGACAGTCGCATCTTCAGTTGTTTACTTGCATAGCTCAGCTGACATGCAACATCTTGTTTCGTGTGGCATCCTATATTTTTTTTCCCACTTCTTCAGCTGGCTGGTCTGGAATGTGACCTGCTCCAAGGTCACACAGTGAGTATTTGGCTTTGGTGGTGCTTGAACCTGTGGTCTCTCAGTTCCCAAGCCAGTGCTTTAAATCACTAGACCACACTGCCTCCTGACATTGTTGTCCATTAGAAATGGAAGCCTTTAGTTCACTTTTAAATGTCCTCACATATTATGTATTGGTCATATGCTGTATCTGATCATTGCAAGTGGAAAATGAAAGAGATTTGGAATGCCACATTTGCGCTAGAAATAATGAACACAGATAGCGTGCACTGTGACTGAGGCTTATCACAAATAAGAAAGACCACTAGCAGCTGGATTCTAGACAAATATGTTAACCCTCGTGACTTGTCAGTCCAGAGGACCACTTAAGTAATATATTAGCTAGTCCTGAAATGTGTTCTTGTCATTGACTACTCCACAAACAGGGAGGATAAATGACATTGAGAAAGGTTAAGGAAAGTTAGTATTGGAGGAGTTTAGAGAGCACTCTGGGTATGCACAGACAGAGCAGATTATGCACAGGGAGCTTAGGTGATGCAGTGCGCAGGTAATGAAATGGGATTCATACTCCAGGTTGACAACTCTGCCCCCTAACCAACAGGCTGCACAGCTTCTCATCAGAACTGTCACTGATCCCCAGATGACTCTTACACACCACTAAATGTTTTAACATGCAGTGGGATGGATGTTACAATATGTATGTAAGTCTTTGTGGTGTTTTTTTTTTTAAATGGTTAACAATTTCAAAGAAAAACATTTTGTTTCTCTAAACACTCACTGCCCCTTGCTTCCTTGCCCTCAGTAATCCCAAAAATAATTTCATTGCAAAATAATTAAAACCCTTAATCAATGAAAAGCTTTCCTTTTTTTTTTTTTTTGCTGCCTCACTTGCCCACCAGCACCCCACTCTTTTGGGCCCCACAAATGCCCTTCAACCTGCCACGTCATTCCCCCACGGTTGTCAGGCATCAACCTGACCGCTACAGAACCAGCAGGAAGATCTTTAGTAGCTTTCTTTTTGACTACTTTTCCTTGAACTGTATCCCTGTAATGCCTTGTAAACTTGTGAGCAAGTTTTCACTGTGTCCTGTGTTGCACTACTACTGGCATTGTTTTTGGTTTCTGTACATACAGCTACCGCAGTTCCTACCTGTGGAAATCCGTGACTGCTCGCCAGGAAGGAACTACAGTTTCCACAAACCCCTGAGCTTCCTAGTGACACCTTGGGTCTTGTCCTGGAGCTCTAGAGGCATCTTTAGCCAGCAGGTGGGAAGGAGTGCCGGAGTCGTAGGTCTAGGGCCACGGCGGGTGTCAGTTATCATCAAGCCTTGGTGGGGGCGGTGGTTCTGCCTTGAGGTTTTTTTTCACTCCCTGAGGATGACGCCATGCAGCAATGTCAGGGCCCATGAACGCAGAACGTGATGTCCTTGCAGACATCAAGCAGCATCCTTTCCTTCTGTGCGGGTTCTCAAGCTGCAGTGCCACTTGTGGTCACCCAGTTCTGGAATACCTTACCCCGGTAAAAGGAGGACGCTCGGTCCTCATCCTCCCAGCCGGCCAGTGAATAACCCAGGTACATACTCAAACCTGGGTTGCCGGTACCATAAACAGTTGCCCTAACCCTGCACCAACTGGTCATCCCTTGTGATAATTTTTTTTTAAACTAAAAAAAAAAGGCAGTGATATCTGATTAGTAGTATTCAACACCAACTTGGTGCACTGTACAGGAACAAAACGAGTATCCCGCTTTTGTCCACCGTGATGTTGTTTTAAAGATGATCCTCCCTATCTTTGATTACAGTGACATTGTCTGTAGTGGTGCACCCAATTCCTCCCTTGCCAGACAGGACCCCCTTTTCACTCTGTCATTTTTGCTTTAGACTGTTCTCCTCGTACCCACGATTGCTCACTCTGCTCTGCCCTTTCTCTCCTCCCTCTCTTACTGCCAGGCATCTTTCTCATTGTGTTTCCTTTATTTGTACATCCTAGTTTGGTGCTCTTCCCTCCTACCCTTCATCCCTCTTATCCTCTACCCCTGAATCCAGCTACCCTCTCTGCAGTAGTACATTTCATTCCGTCTTTATTCCTTCTAGAAAAACTATGGTTGGTCAATCTGCTTTCTCTTATCGGTTCCCTAAGCCCTGGTCCTCTCTTCCCCTGTCAATTTGCTGTGCTTCTTCTGCGTTCTTCTTAAAATCTCTACTTTATGACTTTTTTTCCCTCCTGCAACTGTCCATGACACTCTTACTCTAATTCACACTTTGTTCTCACGCTCCCAATAGTTTGCCTTGTTACATTAATCTGTTCTTTACTTAAATTGTTTTACCCTCGCCAACGGGACTCAATTTGTACCTTATGTACATATCTTTTATAATGTTTATGCGTCTGTTTTACTGTATTATATATGATTTTCCCATGTTCCCTTTCCCCCAGAATGCATCTGGAAATGAGCTGTTATCAACTCAGTATATCTTTCCTGGTGAAACTTTAGAAATCAGTCAATCAGACATTAAAGAGGACTGGCCCCAGCACTGCTCCCTGCAGGGCACCCTCCCTTCCTCAGAGTGAACTCTGTTTACCAGCACTCTCTATCACCTATCCTCTAACCAATTTCTTATCCAGTTTACTACCTGTGGACCCACTCCTAAGCCACCCAGCTTGCTTACTAGTCTCCTATGTGGAATGGTGTCAGAAGCCTTCCTGAAATCTAGGTAGGCCATGTTCACCACTCCACCTTGATCTAATTCCTTTGTCACTCAGTCAAAGAAATCTGTCAGATTCATTTGACATGACCTCCCTACTGTGAACCCATGCTACCTCGTGTCTTGTAACCCACTGGATTAAGGATATTCCAAAATCCATTCCTTCAGCAGTGATTCCATTCCAGCTGGGTTTTAATGCTCGAAAGTGTAGTGTACTGGATTTGGGGGCTAGGAACCCAGGGTACAGCTACCATTTGGGGGTGGGGGGGCTGTTGACAGTCTCAGAGGAGAAGGAGGAGGAAAAAGATCTAGGAGTGGTGATCACTGACAACATGAATCACTCAGATCAGTGCAGGAAAGCAGCGGCAAAGGCAAACAGTGCTGGAGTGTATTGCTAGGGGGATCACTTCGAGGAGGGAGGAGGCTATCCTGCCACTGTACAAATCCTTAGTGACGCCACACTTGGAGTGCTGTGTGCAGTTCTGGTGTCATTAAAGAAGGACACCTTGCTCCTGGAGAGAGTCCAGAGGAGGGTGTCTAAGATGATCCATGAAATGGGGGAGAAGCCCTATGTGGAAAGACTTAGGGAGCTGAACATGTACTCCCTGGAAGACAGAAGGGATAGAGGGGATATGATAGAGACTTTTAAATACTTGAAGGGCATGAACAAAAGTAAACACGGAGGGTTTGTTCAGATTGAAGGGGGAAGGGACCAAGAGGGGGTCATAGTCTAAAACTGGTGGGGGAGTATAGAAGAGAACTGAGGAACCATTACTTCAGAGAAAGGGTGGTAGCATCTTGGAATGCGCTACATGAGGAGGTGATTTCAGCGGAATCAGTAGGAAGTTTTAAGAAGGGATGGGAAAGGTACATGGACAAGGTACAGGAGGGCAGGGGAAGGAAGTGACCAGTAGGGGAACTCAGCATGGGACAACTTGGGGGGAGGGAGGGAAAGTGGAGGGGGGCAACAGTAGTGACTGTACCATGATCTGTATCTCGAGAAGACATGATAGACCTTAAGGCCTAATCTGGTGGTGTTTTTGTATGTTCATATGTTCGTATGATGTCAGGCTGACTGGCTTATAGTTGCCAGCCTTCTGCCCACTACCACTTTTATGTAGTGGGACTACATCCACCCTCCCCCAGTCCTCGTACCACTCCTGTTTCCTTTGAGCTGTTAAATAGGACTGTCAGAGGTGCAGCCAGTACCTACTGTAAAACATTTCTTCAAACTTGGCTCTTTTTGTACACTGCATTTTTTTTAATTTGGCAGCTCTATAAGAAAGAGACATATTTCATGTTCTGGAGTGGGCTGCCTGTGAAACTTTTCTTGTTAGGTCATATACCTGTACAGTGCCACATATTGCTGTGCTTAATGAAGGGCTTAATTTCTTTCCAATCACAGCACCAGCCGCAAGGAATTGCTCCTCGAATGTTTAAGGCTTTGGTAAGCAAAGGTCATCCAGAATTTTCCTCAAACAGACAACAAGATGCACACGAGTTCTTTCTACATTTAATAAACCTGGTAGAGGTGAGTGGTTTTATTTCCCTAGTTAAAAAATCGTTGTAGACTAATTCATCTACTTAATTTCCCAAGTTAGGTAAGTTGACTTCGTATATGACATACTTTAATTTCATAATTTGGTACATTTACCACAGAAGTGGTGGTGTAATTCAGGCACTGCAATACAAGGGCTGCCATGTCATGTTTTTGAAACTTGTATTTAACAATAGTTGAAAACGGTAAACATTAAAACATAACCTGTGTTTTATTTAATTTGTTTTTGCGTTATACTCTTTCGTGTATACCTAGGTTTGCATTAAACTGTAACGCCAATGAGTTGTTTTTACATTGGCTTTTAAAATTGGAAATGCACTGGCAACTCGCATGGTGTTTAACCCTTAACTAGCTCAAGGCAACTTTCATAAAATGTTTGTGTAGCTCATTTGGAAAGGATCTGCAGTTCTGCCACAATGCAAGGCAAAACTGAGCTGCAAGTCTTAGGGAACAGTTTTACAAGGCTTAATGTTGGGTCCGGGAACACCTTTGCAACTCACTGAGAAATGGTAAAGCATCTCATGGGTGAGACTGTTTAATGTAAATGGTACTGTAAAGCTTGGGTTTTTATTTAGTATTGCTCAAAAATATTTCACTTTTGGGAATAATAAAGGAAAATTATAATTGTATTGAGAACTGCACACCAGAAGATTGCCATTTCGGTTAAATGTTAATGTCCGTTTCCCCCAACCAACCCTATAGTTTGGTGGGGGGCGTGGTGTGTTGCCATCCAGGAGACCTGGGTTTGGGGACAACCATGGGTCACTTGTTCATTGGGCTGGTGGAGGAAGGGCACATTGCAGAGGCCATGCACAACGTGGTCATTGACAGCGCAGGTGAGAAATGGGGATCTCAGGATAAAATAGGTGAAACAAGATATCTGGTCACAACAACATAAAGCAAGCTGCAATACATATGCAATCAGCATTCGCTCATCAACACCAGACCCAGCATGTATGTTGTAGAACGGACTGTCACAACGTCATCATTTGGTGCAAACTTTCAGAGACATGGGTATAGCTCAAGTAGAGAGAATACTGCCTGTAACTAATCACCCCAACCGGTTGCGATATTGCAGTCTTCATCAGGGGGTAACAGATAATTGTTCACGATATTTATTCATACCTCCACCAATTTAAAAAAAAAAAAAAAAATGATTATATACTGTGGAACTGTTTGTTACCGCGTTAGTTATATTTTGCAGTATTGCTTCCAGATGCTGGTTCAAGCAGTTTCATTTTCTTGCTTCACGATCTCGTTCAGTGTAGCACTTGCTTGGCTCCAGTAGACTGATGTTTGGTGGATTCAGAGGTGACCACATTTCGTTTTTAATATGTAGTTTTTCCTCCCCGGGCGCACTGCGGGCAGGAAAACTGTGCTTGCTTCCGCTAACCTGACTTACCCAGCCATCCCTGAGACCCCCCCCACAGATCACATCCCATGGTGGGGCCAGGAAGGAGGAACTCCCCCTCCCCGGAGCACAATCCAAATCTGTGGAGGCCGTAGCAGCGCGCTGGCTGAGTGGAATCAGTGATCTCACCGACCCCAGCCACACCATTTTCTGGATTTTTTCCCCCTCCGGCATGCAAGGCGTCATGCACGCATGTGGGGCATGCGCATACCACGCCAGCTGGCTTCTTGCCTCCCTAGCCTGCATCACCCCCCAGCCCCTACTAGGGGGCGATCGACAAGTGGGAAGATGTGCCCTCCCTTCCCGAGAAAGTAGAGCAGTCCTCTGGATGCTCCATCCTCTCTCGCCCCTGCTGACCCCCCGGCGGCCCTGGCTCGTTCCCAAACCTGGCTTGGCATGAGGTGTGGCATTCCTGCACCTCAACCCTCAGCACCACTGGGCCAGCTGAGGTAACCACATTTCTGAGGGCCAGTGTGGAGTACAGGGAACTGGAGGGGTCAGAAGTTGGGCAGCTGAGTTCTTTTTCGGGTTTGGGGAGGTCAGAAGTCACAGTCACTATCAGATGGAACTGGAGAGAGAGCGAAAATCTCAGAAACAAGTGGTTTTCGGAGACCAGCACTAGATGTGAGTCAGAAAACATAAGGTGTAGAGTATAAAATCAGGAATTTATTGCCACTGGTACCCTTAGTTTTGAAGAATTAGGAGTGAGTACCTGGTATCTAGGCAAGTCTGGAGATTAGATACTGACCACAAAAGACAGAAAGTTGGAGGCTGACGCATAGTTGGTGTTTTGAATTTCAGCTACTCTGCTTCGCTTCAGGGAGAGGAACAGAATTTGCTTTAGGGGAAAAGGTAAAAACCAGTCCGGGTAGATGAGTGGGGGTTAGGGAAGTGCTGTGACATCTCAGTAGCAGCCAGCAGCAGAAATTGGATCTGTGTGGGTCTGGGAGGCGTCACGTGGATTTGGCATCTGCACACTGCATTGCGGCCAATTTTTACTTGCTTTGCTCTGCTGTGGACTGTAGCTATGACTGTTTTATTTAAACAAAGGACAAGTTGCCACTATGTATTGTTGCATCTTTCCTAGTATTGTATTATCAGGTATCCTGCTTGTACTGCAACTGTTTTCTTTTTTGAAATTGTTTTGTGTGCTATCCTAACCAGGACCTCCTTGTAAATGAGCATTGCTCAGTGGAGCCGTTTCCTGTAAAATAAATAAATGCAAATAAATAAGATGCCCAATGTGAGAGAATCTCAGCAGCATTATACAATCAATATACAAATGAAAATAATGCAGTATTCACTGTAAATTTATTTTCACAGGAGGGAGGGTCTCCCGCGAATATAGCAAAATAAAATTACAGGGAGTATAACCTGTTCTACAGTAATTACCTGCATTCCAGCATAGTATTTCATATATATTTTCAAGAAGGCATCTAATTATAATAACTACTGATGACCTCTATATCAACCTAAAACCATTACTCTTCAGATGCTTTTAATACATGGTTGTAACATCGCAGCTGAGTATTACGGTATTTCATAACACCCTGCTTACCCTTGTCACTTTGTGTATGTCCCGCTAAACACCCCGCCACCCCCACCACTTTATTTTTTTATGTCTTTTTACTTATCTGGTTGGTCCTGACATTTCTACCATGCTTCTGAGTTTAAAATAGACAAAAACTCAGTGCTGAGTCACGTTTTATTTCTGCCATTTGTCTCTTTACTTGTGCCAGCGAGAAGGATCCTATTGAAAGTCTCTACTTATTTTAAAATTGGAAGCGTCATAGAAACGGCAGCCTTGACCGATAAGCAAAGAAATAAATATAGTGGTTTGCAAAGTGGAGGACTGCAGTGCCATGTACAGGGAACACAGTACTGGTGTCCGTTTTTGTTTTAACAGTGGGGATAATGTGTAAATGGGGGTTGGGACAAAAAAAACTGTAATTGTAAAAAATTAAACATGGTAAGGATTTATAATTCCATTTTTTTTTAAACACCCTCAGAGTGCGATGTCTGCATAAACTTCTGGAGCTTCGCTCTCGAGGTGCATGGACATCACACACCTCAGGTGTGTAAAAATCACTTAGAATGCCCTACTTCCTGTTTATTATTCTGCATATTTTATCTCTGTATACACATTCATATATGGTCAACTTAGCATTTTTAACAAATGTGTTATATTGTAATATTAACATAATTGAATACATACCTGTGTTTCCGCTGAGATAGCCCATGAGATAGCCATGGAGAACTATAATACAGTTCTCGTGGCTGCCTTCAACACCCTAGTACCCTACCGTTTCCAGCCCATGGCATCTGACTGCAGCGCAGAATGATATTGTGATGAACTGTGGCAGCTGAAGACTAAGGGACAGGAGTTGGAGCATTCTTGACTGAAGTCCAATTCTACGACAAATAAATTGACACCAAGAGTTCACTATGGTGGGTATCAGTGGCAGTCTTCTTGAAAAAAATCAAAGTTCCTGTCAAGGAATGTTTCTGCAAGTAAGAATCTTCAAACTCAGCTTTTTCACGCCATAGACAAGACTGATTAACCCCTCCCATCCACGATCCAACTGAGACTTTTCCACTGAAAAATGTGAAGAGTTTAGCTGGTTCTTTCTTGATGAGATATCCCCTATTCGTACAGGGATCTCCTCAAGTGGCCTGTCACAGGCCAGTAGTACAGAGTCTATGAGGGGCATTGATGATCTGTCAGCTTGGACTGATTTCCATACAGTTGTTGAAGATGAGGTGTTTTGGGTGATCGTGGGTTAGCGACCTGCATGCTGTTTGTTGGACCCGGGGTTTACCTGGTTGCTGACTGGCTGCCTGGCATCTCTAGGGCCAATTTACACTATAGGGCCAATTTACATTGAGGTTGTCTAGTGCTTCTTAATGGAGGATGTTTTCCCTGCAGCCTCTCAGAGAGACCTACAGCAAACAGATGACTATAATTATACACATTTTTGAGAACTTTTGAAGTACAGAAAATTTTCTTTCCTGGCTGTCTTCCAAAATTTGTTTACATAGGATGAGAGTATTCTTGTTTTTTTATGCTATTTCCTAAAGTGCCGGAACAATTGCAAGAATAATACCAATTATAAAGCAAATAATTTAATAGCATCTCTCCACAGGCTGATGTTATATAATGTGTTTAAATATCATTTATAGTTCAGAAAGTGCAAAAAATAGCATCGTGAGATGTAACACAGCTCTTTTGTATAAGATAGATCAACAATAACGGTGGATGTTAACTAAAATAAGAATAGTATGAGTTGCATTACAGACTCTTTCTGTGGACTTCATTGATAACACACAGCACAGTTATGAATGTTTTCACCATATAGTACTGAAAAAAGGGCTGTGATCAACCCCCTCCTGAAAGAAACATCTCTGAACCCTGACAATCTGCTGAGCTGCATGCTTGTCTTGAACATTCCCTTTCTGGGGAAGGCAGTCATGAAGGTAGCTACAGCGCAGATTGAGATTCACCTGGAAAAATGTAATGTCTACAAGCCTCTCCATTTGGGATTTAGGCCCTGTCACAGCATGGAAACTGCTCTCGTCAGGGTGTTTCATGATCTCTCAGTGACAGATCAAGGGCTTTTTACCTTCTTGGTTCTCTTGGATCTCTCATTGGCGTTTGACATAATGGACTATGGTGTGCTGTTGGATCATCTGTGGGATTACAGTATGTGGTACTTGCAGGCACTTTTTGGAGCTGGTTTGAGCCCTACGATACTGGGAGGACACAGCAGGTTGCTGTAGATAATTTCATCTCTGGAGCGACTTTGTGCATCTTTGGAGGTCCTCAAGGCTCTATCCTGGACCCCGTTTTGTTCACCATGTACATGTTGCCACTGGGTGAGACCATTAAGTGGTATGGGGTTGAGTTTTACTTCTATATGGATGAAACTCACTATCTGTCTTGCACAACTTATGGGAAGGATGCAGCCTCGGTGTTAGGGCAGTAGCTTTGTGAGGTCAGTGACTAAATGGTCTACATCTGGCTGTCCCTCAATCCAGGAAAGACAGAGCTATTGACTGTCAAACCAACTCACCTTGGGTCAGCTACGACAAGTGCCGATGCCATGTTACCGTCTTTAAATGGCCAGACACTTCGACCTCTGGATGTGGTAAAGGATCTCGGGGTTATTGGGGACTGCAAGCTGACACCAGAGCAACAGGTGTTGGCGATAGTCAGAACTGGTTTTTACCATCTTCTTAACATTGCTTGGATCAATCCACATCAAGCACCTAACGATTTGGTGATGATAGTCCACGCCTTTGTTACCTCCGTACTGGACTGTTGTTAACACTGTATATTTAGAAACATACAAACATAGAAACATAGACTTTGACGGC
The DNA here is from genome assembly GCA_016271365.2 of Neoceratodus forsteri. Lineage (NCBI taxonomy): Eukaryota > Metazoa > Chordata > Ceratodontiformes > Ceratodontidae > Neoceratodus > Neoceratodus forsteri. The sequence goes on from CM028137.1 coordinate 926,205,667, forward strand.
AGATAAGGACCGCTTGGCCCACCTAGTCTGCCCATTTCCCTACCTACAGGATAAGCTGCAGATCCTAGTTAACCAACAGTCTATTTCTTCCTACCCCCCACAAGAATTGCCTTATGTCTGTCCCATGCATTCTTGAATTCTCCCACAGTTTTAGACCTCACAACTTCCTCAGGAAGGCTGTTCCATGCGTCCACTATCCTCTCTGTGAAAAAATACTTTCTCACTTTGCCCCTGAGCCATCCCCCCTCTATCTTCAAATTGTGTCACCTTGTTCTTGCACAACTCTTTTTCTGAAAGATGCTACCCTCTTGGACTTTGTTGATTCCACTGAGGTACTATAAAGTTTCTATCATGTCCCCCCTCTTCCTTCTTTCCTCAAGGGTATACATATTAAGCTCCTTTAGTCTCTCCTCGTATGGCTTCTCTTGCAGACTCTGCACCATTTTAGTTGCCCTTCTCTGAACTGCCTCCATCCTATGTCCTTGCGGAGAGGGGGTCTCCAGAACTGGACGCAGTACTCCAGATGGGGTCTCCAGAGCTGGATGCAGTACTCCAGACAGGTTCTCACCAACTGTCTATCCAGAGGGATAACAACTTCCTGTTTTCTGCTGGTGATGCCTCACCCTATACATCTCAGTACCACCCCAGCCCTCCCTACTGCCTCCTCACATTGCTTGCTAACCTTAAGGTCATCTGATATGATTACCCCCAAGTCCCTTTCCATTTTTGTTGTTGTTACTACCTCCCCCCCCCCATTGTGTAATCTTCCCCTGGGGTTTTCCAGGGGAAGATAGCACAATGGGAGGGGAGGTAGTAATAATAATAATTATGTTCCCAGGTGCATTATTTTGCACTTCTTTGCATTGAATCCGAGCTGCCATACTTCTGACCATTCTTCCAACCTTGCCAAGTCCCTTCTCATCCTTTCCATGCCTCCTTGTGTATCAACTCTGTTGCAGATCTTTGTATCATCTGCAAAGAGGCATACTTTTCCTTCCAGTCCCTCTGCAATGTCACTTATAAAGACATTAAAAAGGACTGGACACTTTAGGATTATCTGGAGGCTTCATGTGCTGCCTGCAGCTGGTCCAGAATACTTCAGCTCGGTTGGTAATGGGAACTTCTTAGAGTGACCACATTGCAACGGTTCTATGTGCTCTTCACTGTCTGCCAGTTCAGTGACACATCACCATCAAGATCCGCTTGTTAACATTTTAAGGCCCTACATGATTTGGGTCCTGATTGCCTCAAAGATCTTCTGCCTTACACCCCTACCCATCCTCTTGACTACTGTATATAGGTACAGGTTTGCTTCTTTTTCCCTGCTCACGGCTCAGGTAGTCCGGGGACAAGGCTTTGAGGTCACTGTCCACGGTGTGGAATTCGCTTCCTTTTAGTATCTGCTCTGCTGCACCTTGGGGGCTGTTAAGGCCTCACTGAAAACATTCCTTTTTAGTCGAGCCCACCCTGAGTGCAACAGCATTTTATTCATGAATTTACTTATCAGCCTTGTTAAGTTTTGTTTCTGTATTTTGGGGTAATTAAATTTTATTTTTTTGTCATTTACTGTTGCCAGGTGCCTTGGGTCTTTGGATAGGGTGCCAAAGAAGTAGAATTGCCTTGCCTTACCTTACAGAATAGCAACTGTTTTCTTGGTCCCATTGTCCCTCAGATGAATGTGTTTTAAATGTCAAAGTCCAAAATCTCTTGTGTTGGGGTTTCTCAGTAATAGACCCCACTTTACAAGATACAGTCACTTTATCTATACCGATATATCATAAAGTGATCACTGACCCATGGTTTTAATACTTCTTTTAGCTTTTAGCACAATTGGAACCTTTTCTGATTACAATACCTCATATCTTTAGCACCATTTGTTAGATTATAAGTGATATGAAGTACTGTACAGAAAACAAACAATTGGTCTGTATGAAAGCATATATTCACCCAGTATTTACTGTTTTCATGACCTGTTTGCCTTTAGGTAGCAAGTTTTTCATAACCATGGACTGCTGGACATACATGCAGTTCCAGCTAGGCAAACTAGATTGCAAACGTGAGTCCCTGGAGAAAATGAGCATACTTAGAAATCGACCCCCAGTCTGGATTTTTGGGGCTTCATAAACCCTGATGCCCCATGGTCCTGAAAGTCTGGTTATAACCCTATTACAGGGGTGAGTTTTGGGGATTAGAAATTTATTTTAGAAAGACCTTTCTGTAAAGCAGCGGTGTACTGAAACTCCCAATATTTTTTTTTTGATGCAACTAGACCACTTTCACTTTCTGATCATCGTTTGTGTTATATATATATGTATTTTTTTAAACATATTTTTCCTCCTGCTTCGGGCCAGGCTGGGACCTCTTTCCACCTACTGCCTATTGCCCTGAATCCATCATGCCTGAGATCCTACTGTCTAGTCCATGGGGACCACCAGCCCACCTGTGACACACTACTGTGCTGCCCTACCTCCCAGCTTAGCCCACAGGGCTGGGTATGCCTTCAGCTCCCTCAGCATTTCTTCCCCACAGACATCTGGCCACCCACACTGGAGGTGAAGACTGGGTGTTCCCCCACAGGATAGAGTTGTGGATCCAGCATTGGATGTAGTTGGCCAACAAAGGCTTCATCTACCCATGTCTGCACCTCCATTTTCTGTTTCCCCGCCCCACCCCAACCAGCAGCACACAGCAAGATTGGCTGCTGACAAAGCCAGTCACAGCCAACCCAAAAACATAACTCCAATGGCTCCTGTCTGAGCCACCGATCCCCTGCACCACGAACTGTGGTCACCCAAGTATGGTAACGCAGTGAGTTGCAACACCCTCCATACCCGGAGGAGGTGAGCGTCCTATGCAATGCTCAATCCTCTCCCCCCCAGTCAGCCCTCTGATGGCTGAGGCTCATTCCTGAACCTGGATTGCCAGCGTGGAGAGCAGTAGTGCTACTGCTGCACTGGCGGGCCAGCATTTTACTATATTTTTAATGTGATCAGAAACTTAGAATGTGTTTTTCAAATTTCATATTCCAGTTCAAAGAAAGATGACTGCTGACCTGTTACTCTTCCTTCCTTGTTAGTGTTTGCAACCTTTTAACCCTTTAACATTGTACATGTTTCTACTGTTAGTAATGAGAACACCGCTAGACTCTAGTAGAGGAATTGGATAGTGTGCAGTTAAAGGCCAGCAGCCATCTTTAGTTAGTGCAAACCAAATGATAATCTTTTGACTTTTTCGAAACGCTTTTTAACTCTCCAGATCCACTTAAATTATTAAATGGATGTCTTAATGTTGCTTATTTGTCAAAGCACCCAATAGATCCTTCAGAACACCAAATTGCAGTTGGTTTTAGAAATTATTTAGAATTTCAAAATTATATTCATTTTATAGTTACACTTACAGTAACATTGTGCTGGTTTCTGTTCATATGAACTGCATGCTGTTGATCCATGTGCATTACTGTTTGCGTATTCTGTACTATATAAGTTTGCGTTCTAAGATTTCCTCACAGTAATTTGTAGTCTGTGTTGTTTCACTGACCAACTGAGAATATAACTCATGAATATTTATGTGTAAAGGATTCAGTTGGTTATTTCCATATGTAGATATTACAGTCTGTAAAGTCCTTTCTCAGGACACTCTGAATCACTTTCTCTTTCCTTGTTCCTTCCCCCCCAGAGAAACAGCAGTGGCGTAGGTATAGAAAATCCCACTGATGTCTTCCGTTTTTTGGTGGAAGAGCGTACTGAGTGCTGTCAGTCAAGGAAAGTCCGGTACACACAGAGGGTTGATTACCTCATGCAGCTGCCTGTAGCCATGGAGGCTGCATATAATAAAGGTAAAGGTGATTACGTACGTTGTCATGGTTTAAAGCAAATTTGACTGAACGCAGTATGTTGATATATGGCCGATTGCAGGTGGAACTGAATTTTGTAGGTTGACATGCGGTTTAGTGGCACTGCAGGAAAGACTGAATTTTGTATACTGATGTGGTTGAATACAAGTATGACTGAATTTCTGTTTTCACATACGGTCCAGCGTAGTTGTGGCTGAGTATTTAATGTTGCCATTCAGTCCAGTACAAATATGACTGCATTTTATATGTTGCTATGGGGCCTGCTGCAGGTGGAATTTCTGCAAGTTGGCATGTAATGCAGTGCCACCGGAACTTGAATTTGTATGTTGACATGTGGTTAAATGATAATGCAAGTATGACTGAAGTTTCTGAAGGTTTATTATGAAATTTGTATGTTGACCTTTGGGCCAGTGCAGGTGGAAATGCATTTTGTTTGTTGACCTGTTCAAGGCAGGTGTTGGTACATTAACAAGTGGTCCAGTGTAGGTATGACTGGATTTTGTATGTTGACACATGATCCAAGGCAGGTGTGACCGAATTCTATATGCTGGCATGCAATCCGGAGAAGGTGTGGCTGAACTGTGCATGTTCACGTGTGATACAGGGCAGATATAATTGAATTTGGCATGTTGACACGTGATCCAGTGCAGGTACGACTGAATTTTGCATGTTGACACATGATCCAGTGCAAGGATGACAGAATTTTGTATGGCGATATGTGATCCACTGCAGGTATTACTACATTTTGGATACTGATACATAATCCAGGGCTGGTATGGCTGAATTATATATGTTGACCTTTGGCTTTGCAGGTTTTAATGCATTTTTTGAAGCTGAAATGTGATTCTGAGCAGGTATGACTGAAGTTTGTATGTTGACATGCGACCCAGTGCTGGTATGATTTCATTTTGTATGGTAAAATATTGTCCAGTACAGGTAGAACTGTTTTTTCTGACTACGGTACTTAAGATTCAGTTCATTATCCGCACTCAGTGTCAGGGAAATAGTCTTAAACTTGACAACTCCTACCATCCAATTCCATGTCCTCTGGCTTCTGCACGTATAGTTCTTACATCTTTCTTTTCAATAGAAGAAACAAGTCATTGTCACAGACCCTGCTTGTGATTTAGATTTTTGCAGTTTATATGCTATTAACTAGGAATGGGTGGATACTAAAATTACTGACCCTCAAGACTACCCGCAGGTACCTCTAAGGTACCCTAAAAATACCTGGATGAAAACTCAGTAGCTGGGTCGGGTAGTTATTACCCAGCTTGTTCCCCTACCCAACTACCTGTCCCTGACCACAACAAAAATCTTGTGAAAGACTTTTTTTTTTGGACTATTGCACTGTTTTGTGCCTCGAACCATTATACCCGTGGGGGGCATTGCTGAGGCAGGTACCAGAGGTGCAGCTGCTCTGATTATGCCTGCTGCTGTTTGAAAAAATTATGCTCATGGCAGGCATCGCTGAGGTAGGTATGAGAGGTGCAGCTGTTGTGAGTGAGTTTGCTGCTGTTTCCAAAACTTATACCCATAGCAAGCATTGCTGAGGTAGATACAAGAGGTGCAGCTGCTGTGATTGAGCCTGCTGCTGTTTCCAAAAATTATACCCATGGCAGGCATTGATGAAGTAGGTATGAGAGGCGCAGTTGCTCTGAGTGAGGTGGCTGCTGTTTCCAGAAATTATACCCATGGTGGGCATCAAAGTTACATAATATAAAACTGATGATTGACAAAGGAAAACTAAGAGCAGTGTGGCATATGTGGCTGATATGGTGGCAGATATGGTGGGCAGTGATGATGGTTCTATTAGTTTCGTATACAACCTAGTCATCATATTCAGTATTACTGTTTGTAGGTTGTTCATGTTCAGGGTCAGAATCACATCATTCAGTGTTTTGAACAATTGGAAAATTGTTACCATTCATTTTGAGAAATGTAAGCCATTCTACATTTACAGGACTTAGCAGTGTTCTGTGGTCTGTGACTATTCTTCCGGCTGCACTAAATGTGCTTTCTGAATGGACATTTGAAGGTGGACAGTTGAGGTACATTATTGCAAGATTTTCTAGATCTGGCTGTATTGTTCTCTTTTGTTTCTAGTAGAGTAATGGATCTTCCTCAAGACCAGTTACAGTATGGTCTGCAAAATACTCCAGGATCATTGTGCTGCATGGTATGGTTACCACTCTGGCAGATGAACCAGCGTTACTTTCTTTACAGGATACCAGTCCACGTTGTTGCAGGTGACTCAAGTGATTTGCCTTTCTGATCCTCAACATAGGATGCCCAAGAAGTACTGTAGCTGTAGATGTTCTTTCCTTCGCAGATGACACTGGTGATTGTGAATAATTGATAGATGTGCTATTGTCTGCGCTGGAGGTGCACTCTGATGCTTTGGCAGGGCTTGACTGCTGTACATCAGTTAATAGTGTTGGTGGGGCAATGTCACATTTGGTTAGCAGAAGATCTCTCCAGTACTCAATGTCTTCCCCTGCAGGAAGGACGGCTTCAATGATCCACTTAAATCAGGGATCCAGCAATGTAGCCAACACATAGGTGTCATCCTTAAACATGGCATTGATTCTCTGATCAGTCAACAGTCTGAGACCCAAGTCATCTGTCAGTATAACAGTGTCTTATTTTGGCTGCAAGTCATTCTTTATGTCATCAAGGGAAATGTGAAGAAATCTTATTTGAGGAAGAATTTGACTCAGAGCTGCACTGCCCACACTGACATCATGTGTGGCAGTCAAAAATGGCTCCAGTAAAGGTGACCAGAGATTCAGGGAGAGTCCAGCTGCTGGAATTGAGCATGATATCTACTTTACCTTTTTGATTCTGCATGGTGTAGTCATGTATAGCGTTTTTCTGTTCAAGAAGCCTTTCCAACATGTACAATGTTGAATTCCAGTGTGTTGGAATTTCCTGCTTTAATGTACGCAATGGTAAGTTGACCTCTGCAACCTCTTCATGATTTTTTGTGCTTTCACAAAGTGGCTGAAATGTCCACATATTTTCCTAGCAAGACCTAACAGGTTTTCAACATTCCTGTTTCCATTTAAGAAATTATGGATGAGAGGATTTAAACAACGTGCAAAACAAGGTAAGTGTTGGTAGTTGCCATGTCTAACAGCTTTGACTATGTTGGTACCATTATTTGACACTATGAACCCTGGAGATAAGGAATACGGAGTAAGCCATTTCTGGAATTGATTTTGCAGCTTCTGCAAAATGTTTACAGCAGTGTGGTTTTCCTCAAAAATATTGACACATAATACAGCCTGCTTCCTACTATTTACAGAAGAGAGGGGATTATAACTTTCTGACCGAAAACTTGCCCAATGAGCTGTAATAGTCATGTAGTCAATTGTTTGGTTGCTGGTCAATGTATCTGTGTTTATGTGAACCTATTTCACCTTAGAGAGTTTCAGCTACTTAATGACTGTAGTACACACCATCATGCAACTATGGAGCAGCCTTTTTCGAGAAATAAGTTTGACAGGAAATGGTGTACCATGGTTCAATCTGGTTCATGAAATTGAAGAAACCTTTTTGGGCAAAAAAGGAAAAGGGAGTTGATAATCGGCCAACGGCTCTGCAATTGCTCTATTTAACAGCTGGCATGTTGGATGCTTGTGGGTAAATTTTGATGTCCTCACAACACTTTCTTTTAATGTTGGTTGACGAGAATCACAAGATATTTTTAATTGTTTGGGGATTGTATTTTTCACGCCTTTCTCATGCGGAGTACTACTTTGGGATTTTGCAGTACTTGATGGTGTCAGAAGAAAATCATCTGTGTTTGTCTGGGAAGACTGCAAGGACACATCAAGTGATTCATTGTCAATTCCATCTTCCAGTTCATTGTCACTATGGTCACCACCACCACCTCCACCACCGCCCATACCAACCACACTGTCCCTTGCCCTGCCCCACTCAACTGGGTGTTTTGCCTTTGTACATCATTTCATTACTACTGATCCAAAATTTCTCACTTTGCCACCACAGTTGACGCTCTTTTTGCACAGACTGCATATAGCTCGAGAGTTGTCTGCCGGGTCAATATAAAATAAATTCCACACTAAACCTTTTGTGCTTTGTACCACGGTGCCTGGCGTTATTTCTTGCACAGTCAAGGGACCTGGAGGAAACACTACACTGCCATTTTCTTGTTGATATGGAATTGTTCTCATTCATGCTTATCTTCTTATTCTTACATTTAGCATATGATTTTTTTTCTGCACTTGCCTCTCATGCCTTACAGCTGCATCCTCTCCTACCCCCCTCGTCGAAACTAGAGACCTCATCGCTGCAAGATTCAGAAGAACTGGAAGTGCCATCACCATCATGCGGGGCATAGCCTGAGCTATCCCATTCCCAGTCCCCACTATTACCACCATCTTTATCAGCATTCGTTGCCTCAGCATCTGAGCTTATATTTGAGGAGGATGCCTCCTTGCATGCTGCTTTGGAAGCTGGAAGTATCCAGGCACACGTGGCAAAACGTTCAGTACCTCTATGAGTAACTCCAGTCAGTTCTTTCTGAAACTCTACTATCTTTTCATTGCTAACATGCTTTTTTGGGTCAGGAGGACATTTAGTGCCAGTCCTGGTGATGTTATTGTTATTGTCACTATGTTCTTCATTAGTGCAATGATTCATATTGTTCATTTCATTAACACTTGCACATGCAGCAGCACTGTACTTCCTTTTAGCAGACAAAGACTGGGAAATACATGACATTGTAGACACAGCTATGAAAAGAATAAATATTGTTTCACTAACTGTTGCAGAGACAGACAGCGTAGCTGACTGACAAAGGCAGTAATAAATGAGCGGGCTCGGGGCACCTAACAGACGGTGTAATACAGCCTAAATAGCTTTTACTGTGCTGCAGAGAGACATCACACACAGTGTAGTTGTGTCACAGTAATAAATGACAGGACTCAGGGCACCTAACAGACAGTGTAATACAGCCTAAATGGCTTTTGCTATGCTGCCTAGAGATGTCACACACAGTGTAGCTATGTCGCAGTAATAAATGACAGGGCTCGGGGCACCTAACAGACAGTGTAATACAATCTAAATGGCTTTCGCTATGCTGCAGAGAGACATCACACACAGTGTAGCTATGTCACAGTAATAAATGACAGGGCTCAGAGCACCTAACAGACAGTGTAATACAGCCTAAGTGGCTTTCACTATGCTGTAGAGAGAGACACACAGAGTAGCTATGTCACAGACAAGGCTTAGGGCACCTAACAGACAGATAATACAGCCTAAGTGGCTTTCACTATGCTGCAGAGAGACACAGTGTAGCTAATATCATAGACAGGCCTCGGGGCACCTAACAGACAATGTAATACAGTCTAAATGGCTTTCACTGTACTGCAGAGACACAAGCAGCTGCCAGCCAGTGCCCCTTGCCTCGCCTTGCTCCTTCTCTCTCTCAAGCACCACATTGGATGATACCCCGATTTTCCTTTCAGTCCCCAACCCCTTGCTCCTTCATGGACTTTTTTTTACTAGGTTAACTTTTCACCGCAATTTATGCGAAAACATGCAGAGCGAGTGCCCGATTCCTTCCTCTCCCTCCAGACTCCACTGCTATCTGCACAATGGGCTCACAGCAGACAGAGTACAGACACCAGCACTGACCAATCAGATTGTCAGCCCAGAGTCATGTGCTCCTTTCTGCTGTGAGCTCATGGAGGATCCCACAGGCTGCCCTTTTATATCTGTTCCCAGCCTGGGAAGGAGTCCCAGGACCCCACAGGCTGCCTGTAATACCTGTTTAAAAAAAAATAGCCATTACCCAACCCATTACCTGTGTCAAAATTACCTGACCTGTGAAGTACACTGTTATGTCAGGTAGGGTAGTAAATTACCCAAACTACCCAACCCGGTTAAAAATCACCGATACCCGACCTACCCAGTCCAGCTCCCCGATGGGTAGCCCATCCCCACTATTAACCTTTTAGGGTCATGTGAATTTTGGAATTTACTGTGATAAATTTATACTTTAGAGGCCAAATTGACACAGGGAAAGACACCTCCCTAAAAAACAAAGCATCTGGTGACATACATGGGTTAGGAAACGAGGGACACATACTAATCCTGTATGATTTCTGTTATTCCATTTACATGCATGTTCTGGATAGGACTGTTCAATCAGAAATACAGTGTCTAACTCATGTTTTCTGCTAGCTATCTAGCATCAGGTTAATTTTATCTTAAGATACCATGAGAGATCATGTATATGTAATTGTATGCATGTGCTTTTTGGGATTAATTATCTAAAATATGAAAGATTAATACCAGGGGCTCGATTTTCAAACCCCGGGAATGCCACAAGCCCCGATACACTGATCATTTGGCATTGACCCAGGGCTTGATGCAAACCCTGCATCAGCCTTTGAAAATTGAGCCCCAGGAATGAATTTAATTTTATATGAGTTAATTCAAATTCATTGTAGAGGAATTTTTTTTTTTTTTTACAGTTAACATGCACTGGTGCAAATCTTAAAAAATTAAATGTCAGAATTTTGGCCAAACATGCCAGTTGGCATTTTCTCTATTTTGCTATTTGTATTTTTTATTTGTAAATATATATATATATATATATATATATATATATATATATATACACATACTGTATATATATTCTATAGGCACGATAGTGCCTGTATATTATGGTTGCATTGGGGTTCTTAAGGGACATGTACAAATGTTTATTACTCGGCCATCTTAGCCCTTTCTTGGTCTACTAATGTGGACATTTTTTTGTGGACATCTGTTTGTCCATTATGAATTTACATAGTGTTGAATTCATGCATTTTTTACAATTTTAAGCCAGAATTTTTGCCCAAGGATAGAGAAGTAACTACAAGTAATTGACAAAGAACCTCCGTGCGCAAGCACTGAGGCAATGGTTACCCCAAAGGGCATTTGCCTGGGAAGCCAAGTTTCGAAGAAATACAAAATCACGCATGACCCCACAATGCAAAGCATCATGGGCTGCATATGCAAATCACCACAGAATATTATGCTGGTTCACTTTAAGCAGAAATGCATGGTGCCAAAAGGCCTCTCACACAGTTTGCAAAAGGGTGCCAACAGAAGACATAGACACGGGTTTCGTCCTACCAGGACTCATCAGTATGCCTCATCTGTCTGACACCCCAGTGGAATGCACCAGCTACCCTAAGATAGTCTATCTGGGTTATGTTGTGGTGAACCCAATTAAAACAAAAAACTATTTAAAAGACAAGGAACCTCTGTGCACAAGCATTGAGGCAGTGGTTACCCGGAAGGGCATTTGGCTGGGAAGCCAAGTAATTGAGTTGTGAAACTTACAGGTTTGTTAGATGTGCAGTATTAAAGATCTGAACCCTAACAGTGTAATGGTCCCTCCTCCCTCACACAGTCCCTGACAGTATTGTGGAACTGTACTAAAGCCCTTGCCTCACATTCTAGTGGACACCTCTCCCTTAATTTAATCCTATCAGTAATGTGGAACTGTAAGCCCTTCCCTTGCAGCCTGTTGAATTCCCATTCCTCGCCTGATCCCTGTCAGTATTTTGGAACTGTACAAAAGCCTTTCCTTGGCAGTATAATGGACCCCGTTCCTCACCCAGTCTGGTATTGTGGGAATATACTGAAGCCTGTCCCTCACAGTGTAGTACTACAACTTACTGGATCACTGTCAAAGCCCCCTTTCCCCTGGCTTACCCACTAAGCATGTGGGATGCCATCCAGTGGTTGCTCATCCCAGAACATCTGCAGGAGGGGTCCCGTTCATTCGCCCAGTGCCGGCAGTCACTCTCACTACTGATTCCTCACTGATGAGATGAGAGGTTCTATGTGATAAACAAGCCTAAAGGCGATCAACGATTGCTCAGCGAGTCAGAGTGCCGAAAACATTTTCGCACTGACACCCAGGACACAGCACAATGGTGCCAGGGACATGAATGTCAATGTTTTCTGTTGGGGGTGGACTACCCCGCACCCACCTACTAAAGGATTCTCAACTCCAGCGGCATGTGGTGGTATGTGAAAACTTGTAAAATTGAAGGTTCGGGCCCAGCGCAATAAAATCGCACCAGCGCCCGGACCCGAACCTGGTACCTCACTCACCCCAACCACAGGCCAACCCCAATGCCACGACACAACTTGGCAACCCACCGCAGCACCACCTCAGCCCTCTGCTCCTCCCAGCCCACGCTGCTGCGGCTTGCCCCTCACAAGATACACATATAGTGACATCCGTCACCCATTTCACCCACCCCCATCCAGTCACCCTACCCTCCCATCGCCGTGAGGGATTTCTCGGGGAATGAGTCACTGTTACGGACGGCACCCTTCCCCATATGCTGTCCTCAAGGGATACTGATGGGGAGCCCACCTGAGGGACCACAGGGTCCACGGGCACTGGACCCCCAGGGAGTCCCGATGTCACGTCAACCTGTTGGAGCTCTGTGCAGTGTGTCTATCTCTGATGGCTTTCATTGCAGTTATGCGGGGTCAGGTCATTCAGGTCCAGGAGGACAACATGATGACCATGTACTGTATCAACAAGCAGGGTGGGACGCATCCCTCCTGTTGTGCCAGGAAGCTCTCCACACTTGGACCCTCATCCACCGTCGATCTTCTGGTGATCCATGTGGTTTGTGCCTCCAACCAGCTGGCAGATGCCCTCAGCTGAGTGGGTGAAGTGTCTCACGAGTGGTCTCTTCACCAGGAGGTAGCAGATCACCTGTTCTCCCAGTGGAACACTCTCCTGGTCAAGCTGTTTGCCTCCTGGGAGAACATGAAGCTGAGACTGTTTTGTGCCTGCCTCCCCTCAGTGTGGGACACTGCTGGGGGAAGGGTGCCTTTTTGAGGCCCTGGACCTTATGCCTCATATATGCCTTCCCTCCCTTTCCCCTGATTCACAAGGTGTTGCTCATGGTTTGGAGGGGACAAGGCACGGATGATCCTGGTGCTCCAGACTGGCTGTGCCAGTTCTGGTACCCTGATCTCCTCAGCCACAGCAGCAGGCCTCCATGGCAATAGCCTGTCTGCCCAGACATGCTCTGTTGCTCTCAGGGGAGGGTCCTCCACCCAAACTGAGACCTTCTGTCCCTGCACCTGACGGCCTGGTTCCTGAGCGGCTGGAGTTCTAGGCTTTGGGTCTCTGATAAGTTCCTCCATGTCATTGAGGACTCTCTGAAAGAGTTGACATGCCAGTGCTATACCTTCAGATAGAAGAGATTTTCCTTTTGGTGTAAGGGTAAGGAGCTAGACCCCCTGTCCTGCCAAGTGGCGAGCATCCTGGATTAACTATGGTCCCTCTCCCATTCAGGCCTATGGTCAAAGATCTTCAGGGTGCACCTGACAGCCATTTCTGCATACTGGGTGTGGGCTAGTGTGCCAGTGGTGCAGGAGAAGGTAGCCGGGCACTTTTTCAGAAGTCTTGATCACTTGTTCCCGCTGATGTGTGAATCATCACCACATTGGGACTTATTGCTGGTCTTGGCAATGCTCATGGGCAAGTTGTTTGAACCTGTGTGCAGGTGTCGCATCTTCCACCTGTCATGGAAGACCTTCTTCTTGATGGCTATCCTCTCCACCAGAAGGATCACTGAGCTCCAGGTGCTCTCAGTGGGATCTCCTTATTTATTTTTCTACAAGGACAAGATTGTCCTCTGCTCCAACCTGAAGTTCCTCCCGAAGATTGTTTCTGAGTTTCACCTTAGTCAGATGATTAATCTCCAGATATATTTTGCCAGCCCAACCTCGGAGGCTGAGAACAGGATCCATTTGTTTGATCTGAGGTGGATGCTCACTTATTATAAGGAGCGTGCAGCTGGAGTTTGGGGAGAGGTTCACCAGCTCTTTGTCACCTACGCTGATCTGGCAGACCAGCAGCTAAGCAGATGATTGGCAGGTGGATAGTCTCCTGCATCAACCTCTGCCATTGGTTGGGTGATAGGAAGCCTCCCACTGGGCTCAGGGCTCATTCCACCAGACATACTGCTGCCTAGGTGACTGCTTCCAGGGACGTTCCTATCCATGAAATCTGTAGGGCTGCCACCTGGAAGTCAGCACACACCTTCATCTCCACTACCTCATCGGCCTTGAGTCACGCCGGGATGCTGGTTTTGGGGCATCGGTTGTCCAGTCTCTTTTTCCCAAGTAGGGGTGTGTGCCTTTCCCCCTCCTCCAGGAGAACTGCTAGTAGTCTGCCAGAAATGTGGATAGTGCACCATATCCACATCCCTAGAAATGAGGATTACTCACCTGTAACCATAGTTCTAGGAGTGGTGTATGGTGCACATCCACACTACCCATCTGACTTCCCCTGGCAAGTGGCACACCGATCCTTGCTTCCAGCATGCAAGATCTGATGTTGCAGGGTGGTACCAAGAGGGATATCACGTGGGTGAGTGGGAGGAGCTAGCTCAAAGACCTTCGAGTAAGATTTAAAGCGAAAGGAAGTACTGGCACAAATCTGGATGTGCACCATATACCACTCCTAGAACTACAGTTACAGGTTTGTAACTCTCATTTCTCTGATATGCTCCGGTTTGGCTACTCTGCTCAGCAGGGGAGAATCTGCTGGTTGTTTTGTTTCTCGTGTCTGTTTAAATTCCTCAGTGAAAGGGTCTTTTCTGTGGCTGCACCGCACAATGTCTTACCAAATCAGCTTTGCCAGATCTCTTTTGAAGTTTTCAAAATGGCTCTTAGCACCCATCTTCCTTCCCTGGCATTTGAGGACTCATTTTAAATAGGTTATGAACAAGAGGGATTCTGCTGTGCTTGTTTGGATTTATAAATGTTTTTAGTTGAGTAAATGAAATTGCATGTACAGAACTTCAAGCCTTTGGAATGAGGAGCTATAGCAAATGAAACTTGCTTGCTTGCTATTAAAGCCTAATATTCAAACAGGACAGATCGGGCATGCCCTTTGTCTAAATATCATTCCCTGGCAGCCAAGTGCTATTTTTAGTGCACCTTTGATTTAGTGCAGCACAAACGACCATGACTGAATACTAGGGCCAATTCTTTAAAATTTTTTTTTTGAAATCATTAGTAATAAGATATCTTTAATTAAAATTCAAAATAGTTACATAAGAATGCTTCACAAATTTTATAAAATTCTACAGGCTGCGTAAATATTTTAGCATCTACATTATGATTTTCAGACCTTTCATTCTGTATGACAGTTCTGAAAATCTGCATAATGGTTTTCAAAATCTGTTTACTGTATGAGAGTTTTTTTTACAAAATGTTCACATAGAACTCCTTGACAAAGGTTTTAAAAATTTACATGAAGCCAAACTGGGAAGGAGGTAGGGTGTTTGCGTACTGTGGGGATGTCATTAAACCCAGGTATCTGCCTCCTGACAAAATTCCACAAAGCGAAGTGCTGGGGTACCTGACTTGGAGTTGGACCTGCATTGTAGCACCAGCAGCATTAGTCTGTGATGTGGATTTATTTATTTAGTTATTTTGCAATAAAATCAACCATTTTGGATTTCCATAATCTCATGGACTTGTATATTTTTGAAAGCTCCATCTGGCCTGTACAGTAAGTTCATAGAAGTGCACCCCTCACCCCTTGGCTTGGTTTTCTGTTGAGTTTGGAGGTTAGCTGCCCTCGGGACTCTATCTGCCTTGCACCAGTGAGCACACTGCCAGTCCTTGTCCATTTTTTTTAAATCTAAACACTGTGCAAGTTTTCAAAATCTGCGTGCTGTGAGACCCCCCTTTTTAGGGCTGCAATGGGCAGAGCCCTGCAGACCTTTAACTATGAGAAAAAGGACTCTGCATCCCTTCCGAACGAGCAACATGTTGGACTTGAGTTACAGTCGCCTCCACGTCCATAAAGCAGTCCGCCATGTTGTCACCATGGATGTAGCACTGTACTATTTTACAGTGCTGGCAGTCACTGCAGAACACAGCACACTCTGTTATGTTCAAGATGGCCACTGCACTCTACTGTGAATGCGCTAGCAGTCACACATGCACAATAGCATGCGGTGGCCATCTTGGTCATGGCGGAGTGGGCTGTTTTCTGCCACGGCCACCTATTTTGTTTATTTATTTTTATATTATAAAAATTCCCCCACCCAACCCTCCCTCCGCACTTCCCCAAACATAGCAATGACACTGGTGCCCAGTCCCCAGTGTCACGATTGTGTTCTCCCAAACTCCCTGAAGGATTTTTCTCCCTCACCTGACCTCCTTTGCTTTCCACCCCAGAAACATAACTGTGACACTGGGGTGCTCTATCCCAGTGTTGTGATCTGGGATCTTGGGGATCCTTGATTTTTTCACCTGTTAAAAAAAAAAACAGCCAGTCCATCGATATTTTTTTGACGCTGTTTCTTACCGCCACCAGACCCTCTCACTAGGCAGCCACCACCCCGCACCCACTCAAGCCCTTACCTATCGGGGTCCAATGCAATAATCCTCTCTGAACCACAGATACGTCCTCAATTTTTAAAGCCGGACCGCGAAATGAAGACACAGGTATGCAGTTCAATGGGGTTTTGAACTTAGTGCCATTACTTGGGCATTTTTGCATACTTTGGCCCAGATTTTCAACATGCATTCTTTGGGACCCCACCTCATAAACAATGTCACTGTCATTAGGTAGATCAGTCCTGAAAAGTGATTTCACTGTCCCTGCGTGAAATCTCCTTTCATATAAAGATATGGCTATGTTGTAAATTTGGGGTAAAAATATTGAAAAATACCAAAGTTATGAGCCTGTGTTGGCAAAATTCTATGTAGGCTTATAACTTGTTTTTTTAATAGTTTTGCACCAAGTATTCAGCATAGCCTTCTTATGACCACACCTCATGAACAAGGGCAGAGAAAATTTTCAGCTGGTGCCCAAAAGGTGATTTCATGCAAGGACCATGAATAACCTTTCGAGATGTAAAAAAATCATCTTGGACAGGATTTGAAAAATGACAGCTATCACGGTCATAAGGTGCTGTAAAGATATGGCTATGTTGTAAATTTTGGTGTAAAATATTGAAAAGTACCAAAGTTATGAGCCTGCATTCTCAAAATTCAAAGTAGGCTCATAACTTTGTTGTTTTTCAATATTTTTACACCAAATTTTCAACATAGCCTTCTTATGAACCCACCTCATGAACAAGGGCAGAGAAAATTTTCAGCTCCTGCCTGAAAGGTGATTTTGTGCAAGGACTGCAAAATCACCTTTTGGGATGTAAAAAAAAAAACATACTGGCCAGGATTTGAAAAATGACAACCAGCCAGTATGTTTTTTTTACATCCCAAAAGGTGATTTGCAGTCCTTGCGTGAAATCACCTTTCGGCCAGGAGTTGAAAATTTCTCTGCCCATGTTCCTGAGGTGGGGTCATAAGAAGGCTTTGTTGGAAATTTGGTATAAAAATATTAAAACAACAATGCTATGAGCCTACCTTGATTTTTGCGAATGCATGCTCGTAAGTTCGCTACTATTCAATATTTTTACCCCAAATTTTCAACATAGCCATTTCTTTATAGCACCTCATGAATGTGATGGCTGTCTTTTTTCAGCTCCTGCCCAAAATGTGTTTTTGCATCCTGAAAGTTGACTTTGCAGGCCCTGGGCAAAATCACCTTTAATCCAGGAGTTGAGCATTTTGTCTGCTTGTCTTCATGGGGCCAGGTCATAACAAGGCTACGCTGAAAATTTGGTGTTAATGTATTATAAAACAATACATTTATGAGCCTGTGTTACATTCTGCAAATTTTTTACCCCAAATTTCAGCTGCAGCCAGGCTCTGGCTAGAACTTGTTTATTCTGACACTCCCTGTGGTCCTCAAACTTCCCTTGCTAGATGGCATACAGTCCAAGTATCTCTTTCAGCTGTGGCTGCTGTCCCTGTTCTTTCAGATGGGGCTGATACCGTATCATAAGCCTCTCTCTTGGCATCTTGCAGAGATCAGACGTGTACATAGCTCCAGGGGTACCCTCCATGTGTAGGGTAGGTGCTAACTGCTCACTCATTTCAATCAAATACACTCAGTCTCTTGCTGTTTGCAGTTTCTTTCCATTTACTCCTTGATGAGCTTCTGCCGGTGCTTCTTCTGTCATGTCATAAATAAATCACTCTGATGGGCTTTTGTCATGTTTACTAACATATTTACAGTTACTTACATATAAAGATGGTCCCAGAAATCACTATCCTTGTCAACAGTGCAAGACAGGCTCTATTCTGACCCTGGACATTGGTCGAAACCTTAGAGTACCTTAAAAAGGTTTTACACTTTACACATCTCTTATAGGAGCCCTATGACTCCTCTTACAGTACTTCTTTAAATTTATTAGTGGGAGAGATTTTATATCAGGACAGAGCCCCCCCCCCCACCTTGCGATACAATTTGGGTTGACTCATTCTTCATTTACTACAATGCTACTGCAGTGTCGGTCTAGCTGGTGTGCAGGAGGTGGCACCACTGCGGGAACATTCATTCTGGTGCTCCTAGCTAGCATCCACCCTGACTTAGGACACCTAACATTAACCAGGCTTTTATTCTCACCAGAAAGTAGGCTAGGCACCTGAGCACCAGCATCTGCATAGGCCTGTCCTCAGGCAGTGGCTGGCAGTCTCTCCAAGCCCTCTGACAGAGGTAATGTCTCCAATATCCATACCAGCTTGGAATTCCCTGTTTCATCAGCTCAGTCTTTGGTAACAGATATCTCACCATCTTCAACACAGCTGACAACATCTCTCTCTGTCACAGACTGGACAAAAATTTCCCCCAACATGAAAACATCCACTTTGGTGAAATCCTCTGTGCATCACAAATCCACAAGACAGTTCAACTGAGGGTAGCCCCTTAGTATTCTCACTCCCTCCCATGATTCCTTGCACTCCCACCAGAATCGGCAGTGATATACAGTAAATGACCTTCAGACTCCAGATTCTCAGAGTCATCACTGCTGTCCTGGTGTCTATCCCTGGAGGCTACTAGATGACAAGACACTGAGTTCTGCTGTTCTCACACACTGCAGGGCCATGAGGGTAGGGGACAGGGTGGGGATTAGGATGGCTGTTTACAAATTTTGAATGTGTTGACCCTGAATGAGGTGCAACACCATTTGTACATGGCCCCCATACCTGTAGCTTGGTCTTGAATAAAAACTGGGAGAGGAGGGGGAGGCAGTAGGAGTTAAACTTGACAGCCCTAATAGCACATTGGCAAACCTTTTGGGTATTGGATTGAAAACCATAATAGTACATTTCCAAACTCTCTGGGTTTGAGTTTTGTGTAGTAGAAACCCTAATCTACATTAACGTAGATTTCTGCAATGAATATATATATCTCAACAGTGGGGAAGTGTGAGTTACAAGGTGATAATTGAATCTTCGGTTTTATGTAACATAATAATCCATAAGGTCAAAGGCCAGGTGGGCTGTAATGTTCCATATACCCTGAGATTGAATTGCCACCTTGTAGCCCATCATTTTTTTTGAATGTTATAGGGATAATCCAAAGCCAGCCATTGACGTGGCTTGTTTCAGACATACAGCACAGCTGCACTGCAGTCTGCGCAGTAGCCTATTCATGCTGTATCAGTAGGATCTGTTCGGTAGGTTTAAGAGAAATCATGCTATACTGTATATGGGACAAACTTTTTAAATACAATGCTGAAAAGCGAAGTCCAAGGAGTCGGGCAGCTGCAAGTCTCGATTAGACAGCATGCGGAAGCACAGGAGCATGAGCATAAATGAAAACGTAAAATTTGTGGTTCACTGTCTCGCAGCCCCAGTCACTGTTTTATGTGTCAGCTCTGGAGAAAAAGGGAGGGACAGCACGAAACAGAGAGCAGGGAATGGGAGAAGAATTGGGAACATAAGCAAAAGAAGCAGGAGTGAACACAGGAGAGCTAGTGGTGATGAAACTGACATGGAAGGTGAATTGGCAATGTGAGGAAAACAAGTGGAAACTGCAGAGAGGAGAACTTGTGATGGAGAAAGTGTAAATAGAGAGTGGGGAAAAGGGGAAGAGCAAGAGAATTGGGCAGGTGGAGGACTTTGGCAGTGAAGGTAAAATCAGCCAGGTGTATGTCTGACACCATGACAGGGATGTCCTGGGTCTCTGGCGGCCAGTGAAGCACAGTGGCTGCAGTCTCAGGTGAAGTGTTTTGTTTTGGAGCAGTGGCACGAGTATGTCTTTCTGTGGTTGTGTGATGATCCACTGTTAGTGATTGACAGGTGGCGATAAACCACACTTAAAAATGGATTATCGCCAGTGGTCAATCACTAACCATGGATTATCATGTTTGGGAAAGTCTTGTCTGTGAGTTATTGGCATTAGCCACACAATATATATATGGGATATTCTGTGGGCTGCATAAAAACAAATTATTATAATTTTTTTTTTTAGTTATCTCTTTTTGGTGGTGGCATCTGGTCTCCGGAGGGAGCCCCCAGCCCCATCCCCCGGCATCCACCATCTGACACTGGCCTAGTCCCAGGGCTTACCCCCCATGTTGGGGCTGGTGGGGCTCCCCAACCCCCACCAGAGACTGAATTCAAGGGGCCAGCGCCATGGCTGGCCGGGAGTGGAGCCTGTGAGGCACCCTCCGCCATTCTGCGGCGGCAACTTGGTTTTGTGTTTTTTCTTCCCCTAGAGTCAAGATGTTCAATGATGCCTGTGGAGAGGAGTGTGCACATGTCTGCATGTGCTCCCTTCAGGCATCTGCCCCACCTCCTCCCCTTTCTGTGGCGTGGCACCCTGTCCCCCAGCCTCCACTAGGGAGCAGACAGGTGCCGACCACCGAGAACCTCCTCCTCAGAGAAGGAGAGCAGTCCATTGGATGCTCAATCCTTCTCTGCCCCTGCCAGCCCCTGGTGGTCCATGCTTGTTCCCAAACACGGGTCGCCGGCATTGCGGGAGGTAAGGCATCCAGCACCTCAGCCCTCAGTGCCACCAGGATGGCCAAATTATTTTTTTAATGGCTGGTTATGACTTCTGTTGACCTCATGAGTGGCGGAACTATGAGTGAGGTCTATAGAGATCATACCTAGCCATTCAAAATCATTTGTTTTCTTGCAGCCCATGGTGTGTGCCATTTAAATAGTGTCGGGTAGATTGATGAGTGTGGGTTGTAATGTAGTGCTGGCAGGCCTGGATGGAATGTTAGGTACAATGGATGATTCTGCTCTGCACATTAGGAAGCTGGAGTGGACATATCCATTGTTCTCTGAGCTGGAGTGGAAATAAATGATTAAAATTTTTTATACCCACAGGCATCGTGTAAATATATTTATGCAATAGGCGTGAACTCCAAAGATGCTTGATAAACACATTTATCAGGGCAACCATAGGAATAACTTAGCGAGGATGTCCATACTATATAGATAAACCTGGGGACCACAAATTTATCTGTATAGTACTGTCGTCACAGTACTGTCGTCGTCAACACCCACCCTTCCAGCCGATGGTCATTCTGTACAACTTACACCTTACCAGTACTTCTGCCTTATGTTTATTTTTGGTCTCGTAGCCACCGTCTGCTCACCACTGACTCCGTCATCCCAATACCTCATCTCTCCTCTGCAGCCATTCTCCAACGCAGTGTACCTTAGCACCATAAAACAAATGCTGTTCTTCTTTACACATAAAATAAATAGAGAACTGAAACTGCCTGAAGCCAGCTGCCTCTTAGAAGGAGCTCACACCCAGACACCACAGCTTCCAAAAACCACTCACTAAGAGCCTCTGCCATCTTGGCCCATAATTTTTCACAACCTAGCAGTCTCTACCAATACAAATGCACGTCGCTATGTTGCGACGTCCAGGCATCCTCAGAAATACCTAGCAAGGGTTACAGTCGGCACATAAAACCCTCTGCAGTTTCTATTAAAAAAATTAAAACAAACATTTACGCACAAAACTACCTGAACTAAATTGCTCACCCCATTACATAAATTGAATATGCGATGGGGGCTGTTGGATAATTCTTTTATTTTCACTCGTTCAAAGTGAACTCAGAACCATTACTACTGGCTCTGCTATGCTCCTTCACTCATGAGGTTACCTAAGTTCACTTTGAAGTTGTAAAAATGAATGAATTATCTGACAGCTCTCCATAACATATCCCCTATTTATGCAGTGCCAGTGAGGATAGATTCTGGTAAATATTTGTCATATCTAGAGGGTGGTCATACCGACAGTGAAGATATCACATTTATCCTCACTGTATGTTCCCCATGCCCAAATTTATAAATACTGTAGGTGGGAACTGGTTGGAGCCAGCAGCTAACTTTCATTTTCACCTGACCCATGTGCCAGCTCTAACTGTGAACCACTTCAGTGTGAAACCGGCATTCACATTAAGGGGTTCACCATCTTTTTTTTCCTTTTAAAATCCACCTTAAAATCATCACATCACAAATGTATAACACACAGTGCCCTCACACACTTCTGAAGAACACACAGCAGTGCCCTCCAACATTTCCCTTCCTTCTTAGCCCCAGCTGCCAACCAGCCTACCTACGACTGACTCTCGCTGCCTCCACTGGCCGCCAGTGAGCTGTTCTTGTTGACCAAATGGAGCACAGCCACCCACTCTACTTAATCTGCAGTGCTCGCCACTCGCTCCTTTGGGCTTCACAGTCCAACACTTGCTGATGTCATGATGTCACTATGTCGGCATCGGCACGAGCAAGTGGGCAGATCAACCGCTTGCGCTCCACTTGGTCATCCTGATAAAACCTGTGAGAAGCAAACGACCAAAAAAAAAAAAAACCAAAGGAACTTCAAAAGAAGCAGCACTGCATAAATAGCGTATACTACAGCCTGAGACTGAGAATATGCCACTCATTATGTCAAAGGTCAAACTGCACTCGAGAAGACTATCAATGATGTTCTCAGTCAGGCCGTGGCATATCCCTTATATATGCCATTGCCCCTAACCTATGTAAATATCACTTAATGTAAGTTTCTTTTAGTGTTGAGTGACTCTATGACATCATGAGTTGTCAAGCCATGAGTGTTGTCTTAGAGAAACTCATCAATGAGAGTGACTGTGTCATTCAAATATGTTTGGCTTAAACTGTATTCAGGGATACATTTGTGGTTTGTGACTTTCTCAGAAATAGTGATAGTACTGTACTGACTGAAGAGCTCAAGAATATTTTTATATTTTTGACAGGCACCATTGGTTGGTTTCTATTGCTGATCAGTGATTAAATGATAGATCGTGAAAACACTGTGAGATTGGCTATCATGTTAGTAAGTTATAGTCCCACATGGGATATGGTTGTGATTGTCTGGACACAGCATATGGATACGGTGAGGTAGTGATGCCATGCTGTCATTGACTGTTGATATTTTCTGTGTGCAAGACCTGTCATTTGTTGGCTGGAGTGCTTTGGGGCAGAAGCTGCAGTGGGTGCGATCACAATGTGACTGTGATGACACAAGGGAAGGCCTTCTTCATTCAAGAACCGGTGGGAATAGAGTAGGTGAAGACCAGGACCTGTGCTATGGTTTTCCAGACCTGTGCAATGGTTTTCAGGACTTGTGCAATGGTTTTCAGGACCTGTGCTAAGGTTTTCAGGACCTGTGCAATGGTTTTCAGGACCTGTGCAATGGTTTTCAGGACCTGTGCTATGGTTATCCTCATCTAAACAGAATCTTTGGACGATGTAGCTGGATCTGCCCTGTTGGCATCTTCAAAGAGGATTACTGCTCCTTGAAACCTGTTACCGGATCATTGTATTCAACATGAAAGCTAATGTTGTGTGTCGTATTTTCTTTTTTGCTTCTTCTAAGGCTGTTTTTATGGTGAGCGATGTATAAGTTCTGACAGCAGGCTTGGCAGTGACAGGCATCATGGGTGCAGGGGTGTAGCCAGACAATAAAAATGTGTACAGCCATGGCCATGTTTGTCGCCCCATCTGACACAATAAACTCAAGTTTTGTACCCCACTGTACTGTTTGTTGCCCCATCTCATGTACTGATAAATACGGTTGCCACACATTGCACCTTCAAAGACAGTCTCAGTGGTTACCCTTTCAAGTTTTACTCCCAAGAATGAAATTCCAGAAAGGATCAATTTGCCGTGTGCTGTATTGCATGAAACAATGTCACAATGCAGAGCTTTGCTGTTGCCCTTCCTAAAAAAAATGATACACCATGGAGTACATGGAGTATGTCTTCCTATACCATGACCAAATGTTAATAGCTAAGGGCTCTGTGCTTTGCGTGGTATGAGTGATGCACTCTATTCAGTCAAATATCTAGTCTCGTGCTGTTAGTGTTTGTCTTGTAAAGGATCTAGCGTGAGAACATTTTTGGATATGTAATCTGGAGTGGGAATAATAATGTTATTAAGGCTTGTTCTTTTGGTTGATATAATAGTTAAATTGATGTACATATTGTTTTACCTAATGAGGAGACCTTAAAGAGCTACTGATATCTCTAGGAAAACTAAAGGATTTTTTCTATTTTAACGCAATTCAACTTAAAATGTAATATATTTTCCATGTTTCTGTTTTCTTCATTCTTCTAGATATGTTTACCTGGCAACTTGATCTTTATACTTAGGTTTTCAGCTGTCACTGTTATGTCAACATGTGACATCATTGTCCTTGGTTTATGTCACCACAGTATTTGATTTGATTTATTTATTTAAACTCTGGTTAATAAGCCCATTTACATTATTGGCCAGAACACCAAACGAGACACAATAATAAATATATTACAATGTACAGTACATATCAAGCATACAAAATGGGTCAAATACAGCTACCTCAATATTCTTTAAAAGATGAGATTTAAGTTCACTTTTTAAAAATACTGTACAAGCTGTTCTTGAACCCAAGATCAAATGCGCTATTGAATTTAAATATTTAGGTGGCACATATGCCAATGATCTCGAAGTTGCTAGTCCTGATATAGTCCATCTGTTCCGAAGGTGGGAAAAATTTGCAAGTGGAATTTGGAACCAGTCCCATAGTCACTTTTTTTGACAGTATGTTGCGGCAGACATGATTATGACATCACAAGCAGATGATTATGATGTCACGTGTAGACTGACATTTGTAACAGATGCTGTCCAAGGGGTTAAAGTCCTGTTTTTAGGCACAGTTTTATATTTATACTTATGGAAGGGAGATAACAAATCCCTACAATGGAATCTGAATTACCTCTCGGTACCAACGGTTTCCCTGAATCATCAGTAGATCTTTAAGGGTCTCAAAAACTCCTGTACCTAAACTATTCATTAGCTTAATAAAGTTATCTCTGCTTAACACAAAATTATTGTTTTGGTTCTGTGTTTTTTTTTTGGTTTTGTTTTTTTTTTGCTGGCTGACACGGCACTCTCCAAACAGATCAGAAGGTACAGTAAATACTGTATATTTGTGAAATACATGTAAATAGGAATAATTTGGGTAGGGTAATATAGAAGTGAGCCACTTACAGACTCCTCTTTTAATACAGTATACTTCTGTATCTAAGCTGGTTGCTGCATTTCAGGTAGTTATTTACTGATGTATGAACAAACCTCCTGTACACCTCTCTTGAAATGTATTCATTTATTTGAGAATTGGTGACCAGGAAAGGGACGCTGAGCCAAGGCTCGTTTTTCAGGTGCATCCTAGGGGAGGTGTACAGGAAAATAGTGTATACAGCGGTAAACACTGCAGTCAGCATGCACAGCTGAACTAATACTGCAATATATAGAACCAGTAACAATATATGCAGCGGGAGATCGGAAAATGGTTGGCAAATGTTGAATTTGGTGGTGGAAGGTCAGGAAAGAGTTGCAATTTTTTTCTAAATTATGGGCTATTATGACGACCCTTGTTTCTTATCAGATGAACTGATGGCCTACGAGCTGAAGAGGAGAGAAGCGGAAGTGGAAAGGAAGCCCCCACCGGAGGTGGTGCGTGCCAGAATCCCCTTCAGTGCCTGCATGCAGGCTTTTACCGAGCCCGAAAATGTCGATGACTTCTGGAGCAGTGCTCTGCAGGCAAAGTCAGCAGGGGTCAAGTAAGTTGGGCTCTCTAACTGATGTATTTACATAGGGCAGAATGCCCACACCAACACAGGCTGTATTGGAGAACTTTGCTCTGTTTGGAGAAGACAAAAATTACATCTGCTATTCTGACTATGTTCACTTTCTCAGAGGCAGGCTGCATGGACAGTAAGCCAGTTCTGTTATGCTGGGTGTAGATGAAAACAAATTGTACTCAAGGATCTCACCTACCTTTTACTAGTATTAAGTCTCATATTTTCATCATGTGCACCCTAGCCTTCTGCTGACCATACTAGAAGGTGTTTGTCTGGTTTTTATATTGTTGCTGTCAGGAAAATAAAACAATGGAATCAGTAGATCAGTGATTATTCAAATTTATGATAAAACTCAGAACATAGTAACACCAGGATTAATTACTTAGTAATAATATTATTTAATATTATATAATTACATAATAAATCAGTACTTAATTGTTCCGTTGAGAGTTGGTTGCTTAACTCTTGCTTAATGTTCATTGTGCCTGCATTAATGTAATATAGTAAGAACAGACTTGATGGACCTTCATCTTCTTTTGCTGTCAAATTTTGTTTCCCTGTTTCTGTACTCTGACCGGTTAGACTGCCAGTTCAATGGGGCTGTGAGGCAGCACAAGGCTGTCTGAGTTTAGACATTGGTAGTGGTCTTTTTCCATCCATTTTGACTGTCCCCTACCCAACAACAACTTGAAGAAGCCAGAAGGGGAAGGAAGGAAGGGAAACATATTCAATTCAGTGCTTTAGAGTAACTGGTAATTGCTATTTTTCTTTTAAACTTAGATTGTGGGCTTTTAGTGACACTATACTTTCTTTGTTGTCTTTACTTATAATTGTTTTTGGGCTGTTGAAAATTTAAAACATAGTAGTGGTGTAATTATGTGATGTCTTTAATTGCTGCAAATTTTATCTTGGCTTGTCTGACTGCCCTGTAGTTGGGTGAAGGGTGTTAATTGTCTGGCCTCTGACCTCAGCTACGTAATAACTGGAGTTGTGGCTTAATCAGAGTTGAAGTAGCAAGTAGAGTTTATTTTCTCAGAAGAAGCCAGATGGGGAAGGAAGGAAGGAAACATATTCAATTCAGTGCTTTAGAGTAACTGGTAATTGCTATTTTTCTTTTAAACTTAGATTGTGGGCTTTTAGTGACACTATACTTTCTTTGTTGACTTTACTTATAATTGTTTTTGGGCTGTTGAAAATTTAAAACATAGTGGTGGTGTAATTCTGTGCTGTCTTTAATTGCTGCAAATTTTCGCCCCCCCCCAACTCTTAATTATATGCCCTGTTAAATCTGATTGACAGGAGCTAAACACAGGATATAGTAAGGGGTGTGAAGTAGGAGGGGCATAAGGGGGAAGAAGTCCACCCTTAGCACTACAAGTGTTTTGATTCATTTATTTATTTATTGGTTTCTTTTCTTAAAAAAAAAATTTATCTGAGGATCAGTGGCAGGATTTTAGGACAGTAAATTAATAAAAGGGAACTAGGAGAGCTTCAGTGGCAGACAAGTAGTGGGTGCAGTATAATGTGGGAGTGGTGCAATGCAGTGGCTGTGGGGCAGCCATATTCAGGCAGACCTTCTGGACACTGAGGTGCTGCCCTATCTGCATGCATCTCTCTGGACTGTGGGCAGAGGAAGCCAGACTCAGAGTGGAAGTAAACTGGGTCAGGAGTACCATCACCCGTATCCAGGGACCACCCAGTCAATGCAACTGCCTCAAAGGATGCCGAGAGCGAGGAGCACTTGGATGACAGTGGGCTCAGGAGGTTAGAGCGGTCAGGCAGAGGCACATCCCAGATCCTATTCCTCAAGAACTCATATGCCACACTGGCAAATGAGGACAACCAAATAGAGGTACCCAGAGAAGTGGAAGGAAAGGATGTCGAGGTTAGCCAAGGAGGTGACCTCAGCGGGGAAAGCAGTGGACCCCAGAGGAGGAGGAAGCAAATCCTGGTGGGGGACTCCATCATAAAAGGGATCCAGCTAGGAACACAGGAGGGGGAGGACAGGGAGGTGAGGTGCCTACCAGGTGCCACGGCATGGAGGGATGGAAGGAAGATCCTGGGGATCACTGGGAAGGCAAGATGGGAGGGTGAGCTGGATGTCATTATCCACCTAGGTACTAATGACCTGGCAAATGGGGAGCCAAAGGAAGTTCAGGAAGAGTTTAGGAAACTGGGGAGGGTCTCAAGCAAGTAACTACTTCTGTCACTTTCAGAAGTACTACCTGTGAGAGGCAAGGAGAGCATAGGAGTGCATGCCAGGAACTTTAACTCATGGTTGAAGAACTGGGGCTGTGAGGAAGGGTTTGGATTCATTGGTGACTGGGGACCCACCTGGAGGGATGGAGGTTTGTCAAGCCTGACGGCCTGCATCCATCCTGGAGGGGAATCCAAGCACTCAATGATAAGTTTAAATGCTACATTGACAAGCATTTAAACTAGCAAAGGAGGGTGGCAGGCCAGCAAGGAGGGTACCTACTTGCTCACCCCCACAGCTAGCAGTGGAACCAGTGAACCAGAGGTGGCTATCTCTGCAAAGCAGTGTGC
The DNA here is from genome assembly GCA_016271365.2 of Neoceratodus forsteri. NCBI lineage: Eukaryota > Metazoa > Chordata > Ceratodontiformes > Ceratodontidae > Neoceratodus > Neoceratodus forsteri. The sequence goes on from CM028137.1 coordinate 926,234,110, forward strand.
AAAAGATGGAGATTAGTGCCCAAGAGGTGGATAAGCAGAAGGGCAAAATTCAGCAGAAGGGCAGACAGCAAGGAGAACCAGGGATAAATGACAACCAAGGAAGGGCTGGAGTAGAACAGTGAAACAGTCTAGGGGGTCAAATCATGGAAAGCCATGTGTGCAAATGCCAGGCAACCTTGAACAAGATGGAAGATCTGGAGGCTGTCATGGTGCAGTCAGACCTGGACATTGTGGCCATCACTGAAACCTGGTGTAATGATAACCACGACTGGGAGATGGCCATACCTGGCTACAACATATTCAGAAGAGGCAGAGCAGGCAGGAAGGGAGGAGTGGCACTGTATGTGAAAAAATGACATAGGGCCACAGAGATCCAGGAGGAACAAAATGGGAGAGATACTGTGGGTTAAGCTGGAAAGGAAAATGGGGACAGCCATCCGCACAGGTGTGGTCTATAGACCACCAGCCCAGGGGAAGAAACAGATAGGAGTTGATGCTAGCCATCCAAAGGATGGCAGACAAGGGTGAGGTAGTACTGGTTGGAGACTTCAATATTCCAGATGTGGACTGGAGCATCCCAGCAGCAGCATCAACTAGGAGCAGATTATCCTGGACTCCTTTCAGGGTGCCTTCCTCAAGCAACTGGTCATGGAACCAACTCAGCAGAAGGCAATACTGGACCTTGTGCCTGCAAACAGGGACAGTGTGATGGGGTAACAGTGGGGAGCACCTGGGAAACAGTGACCACCAGTCATTGTGGTTTGAAATCACAGAAAGAGCAGAACCAAACCACACAAAACACGTATCCTGGATTTTAGGGGGCAGACTTTGGGAAAATGGGAGATACTTGAAAGAGGCATTAAGGGAATGGGACAGGAATCAGGGTTGAGGAACAGTGGGCAGTATTTAAAATGGGATTACAAGAACAACAGAATTATGCATTAAGCAGATTAGCAAGAGGAAAAGGAAAGGAGACCATTATGGTTTCCAAAGAGGAAAAGAAAGTGAAAGCCAAAAAGATTGCACTCAGGCAACACAAAAGACACAGGCAGAAGGGAGAGGGAGAAGTACCAGGAGAAGCAAAGGGAGGCAGGGAGGTCAGTAAGGAAGCCAAAGCTCAGACAGAAGAGCACATTGCAAAATCAGTGGGTAGAGGGGACAAAACCTTTTACAGGTACATAAGTGAAAAAAGAAAGACAAAGGGAGGGATAGTGAGACTGAAGGGGGAGGATGGGAGCCGCATGGAGGATGACAACAGTAAAGCCGACATATTGAACAGGTATTTCTGCTCAGTCTTTACTGAGGAAGAGGAGGGTAATGGGTCTGAAGGGAGTACAAGGGGTGAGAATGGTGCAGAAATGGACACAAGTCCCTTTACATGAGAAAGGGTCCTGAAGGAACTGGAAGTAATAAGAGTTGATAAAGCAATGGGGCCAGATGGGGTGCACCCCAGGGTCCTTAAAGAACTAAGAGAAGTGGTGGCTGAACCTCTGGCTATCCTGTTTAGCCGATCACTGGAAACATGGGAGGTACCCAAAGACTGGAGGACAGCAGATGTAGTCCCCTTATACAAAAGTGGGAACAAAGAGGAAGCAGGGAACTACAGACCAGTCAGCCTCACCCCGTAGTGGGAAGATCATGGAAGCACTACTGAAGAAGAGATTGGTGGAACATCTGGTTGTCAATGGACTACAGGACCCAAGGCAGCATGGTTTCACGGGAGGTCATGTCAGACCAACCTCTTTGAATTTTTGACTGGGTGACTAGGAGGTGGATCGGGAGGGCAGTGGACATGGCCTATCTGGACTTCAGCAAGGCCTTTGACACTGTGCCACAGAAGACTATTACACAAACTGGGGAATATGGGTGTGGGCAGGACAGTAGTGTGGTGGGTGGTAACTGGCTGGGTGGCAGGACACAGAGGGTGGTGGTAAATGGCTGTCACTCTGCAGAGGAAGAGTGACCAGTGGAGTACCACAGGGATCAGTGCTGGGACCGGTCCTATTCAGCATCTTCATCAGTGATATTACGCAAGACCTAGAAGGCAGAATTTCACTGTTAGCTGATGACACGAAGCTCTGTAACAGAGTAGACACACCAGAGGTGTGACAAAATGAGAAGGACCTGCAGAAACTTGAAGAATGGTCAGGGGTTTGGCAGTTGAAATTCAATGCAAAGAAGTGCAAGATAATGCATATGGGGCACAAAAACCCTGGCACAATATATCAGTTGGGGGTGAGGATATATCATGCACCAAGCAGGAAGGGATCTTGGGGTTATCATCTCTGATGACCTCAAGGTAGAGAAACAGTGTGACAAGGCAGCAGGTAAAGCAAATAGGATGCTGGGATGTATAGGCAGGGGCATCACCAGCAGGAAGCGGAGGTCATAATTCCCTATACAAGACACTAGTGAGGCCCCACCTGGAGTACAGTGTACAGTTCTGGAGACCATACCTACGTAAGGACATAGACAGGGTAGAAAAGGTTCAGAGGAGGGCAACAAAGATGGTGCATGGATTGCATCACAAGTCCTATGAAGACAGGTTGAAGGAACTGAACATGTACTCCCTGGAGGAGAGGAGGAGAGAGGGATGATGGAGACATACAAGTATCTTACAGGGAGGAACAGGGTGCAGGAAAACACTATTTTTAAGTGAAAAAGATGTTCCAGGACTAGAGGGCATGGGATGAAGTTGGAGGGAGGACAATTCAGAGGAAACATGGAAAAGAATTTCTTCACAGAACGGGTGGTGGACAAGTGGAACACCCTGCCAGAGGAAGTGGTGGGGGCTGAAACAATCACGGGATTTAAGAATGCATGGGATAGACATAAAGGAATTCTGGAGGTCAGGGGTAAGGGGCAACAGACTTCTAGGAAAACAAACTGAACTTACAAGCTCAAATGGGCAGACTGGGTGGGCCATAGGCCCTTATCTGCTGACACTGTCTATGTATCTATGTAACAACAGGGGCGCCATCACCGCACCCTTCTTCCAGCTGTCAGAACAGGTGAATGGCTGCCTTCACAGCCAAGGCTAGTGCTGCTCTTCAGTCAGGTGGCTCTTCAAGCAGGCCAAGGACCTTAACTCCACAACCTGTTCAGCCTCAGGTGGCCTCCAAGAGGTACTCTGGAGAAAACATGCCAACCCTGGTCTTTGAACCTCCAGGCTGGCCTTTCTCATGCTTATTAAATCCGGTTAGTTTATCATAGCAGGAAGTCCCAATTTTGCCAGTAACTCAATAAAACCAGTGTTGGTAGAGAACAATAAACCAGCTTTAATAGCATAATGCCGTTAGTGCTAATTACAGTTAGTGCCAGATTAAGTTAATATGTTTACCTTTTTAAAATGTGTTTAAATAGGGGGCTGTGCCTCCACAACCCCTGTTTCAAATAAAAGAAAAACACAGGGAGTGTGGGGGTGGTGCTCCCAGCTGAAACAAACTGAACAAAGAAACATCACAATCACACCAGCAAAACCAAACTAATGCAAATAGCATAGTATACCATACTACACTATTAACACTGGACTGTAAGGGAAAGGGGAAATTGTTTAACCTGGAAAGGCACACTAAGCCAGAAGTGGTTTCCAGGTGCGATCTGGGAGCACACTTGCTCATGGTCATACAGTATGCATGTGGGGGCTCATGAGATTCAAGCCTAGGTCTCCAAATTTGCAGCTCAGTGCCCTTAACCACTATGCTGTACTGCCTCCTCTGCAGTCTAGCTGTAGTTCTCCACCAGTGCCATAAAATGTGTCCCAAAAGCTGTGAATGCTTTTGGTCACCGTTCTTCAGTAGCACTTATCTTGTGTGCTGTGTGACCAGTTTTGGTTGTTTCTTATTTACATAAAAGCAAAAGTATAACGAATGTTTATTGGCAATTTTACATGGCTGAATCTAGTATTTAGCAGTACAGTATTTAGACATGATATCTGGGAAGTTTCTGTTTTCATTGCCCAGTGCTTAATTTGTGCCAGTGCTAGCCGGGGCTCAGCCCCGGCACCTCTCACACAGTCACACTGCATTAAATATTTAACTAATTTAACTACTGTGTTGTTGCAGCACGGCCAGCCAGCTGCTTTGTTTGTGCTGCTGCTGCTGTCGTGGGTGCTGATGCAGATCAGAGATCAGAAGTTGTGCAGTGCTCGTCCTCGCTTGCTCCAGTGGGTCAGGACCATTCCTGGCAGCGGCGCGAGCGACTGCATTCCATTGGGATCAGATTGCCACTAGTCACTATCCCTCCCTCGTGAAGTCACTAATGGTAGCTTCACTGACCACAGATATTGTTAGCACCAACAGTAACACACGAAGATAAATTCCTGTTTCCCCACTCAATATGCATGTGTCACCCAGAAGGAAAAGATGAAGTAAAAATGAGCTGTGACCTGTCAAATTAACCTTATCTCACTTTGTAGCTCAGAAGTAATAGCACTACTTGGGATTATAAGACAGCTCCTATTGGGTTCAAAACAGGGTAATGAAAATAACGGCTTAAAGAAACCAGCTCACGTCGGCTTCACAAAAAAAAGGTAGAAGAATTAGCAGAAAATGGACAGTACATCAGAGATGGGGTTGCTACAGGGATGGGTTCAGGCTATGTATATTAGGTTCCTTTTTTCTTTATCCTTACATTTAACTGTTCTCACTTGGGGTGTTGGTGTCGGGAACAGTCCTGCACAATTGCAGAAGTTCATCCCCCAAAAAGAACTGTTATGGGAGATGATATGAGGGGATATGGGGCCTCATTCTATGGCTGACTAAAAAGCATGTCATGCAGTGGGGGGAGGAGGTAGGGATGCCAGGATAACCAAGAAGTACTTGGCAGATGTTGTGCAGGGCATATGGAGGGAGGGTATGGCAAACTATGTGGTGGTGCACTGCCGAGCCAGTAAGTGATGCTATACCTTGCTATTTCTCAACAGAATTTACAGTCAGGCACCCCTTCTTATAACAGATCCCTTAAATATTTCTAGGTGACAGGACTGTTCCTCACATCACAATATTGCTCACCAGGTGACTACACATGTGTGAAAATGCACTGCAGCAGATGTGAAAAGTATACAGTTAGGGTATGCACAAATAAAGATTTTAAAGTATGTTATTGACGTACGAAGGGTTTGAAATGGATGCGAATGTGTTGTCATTTTAATTGAGAAACAGGAGAGAAATACTTATATCGGTGACAATTCCCCTGTAATGCAGCCTCAAAACAGTTAAAATTAGAATTGTTATAGCCTAATTATTACATGTGCTGTCTCTAAAAAAAAAAAAAAAAAGTTAATTGGATAAATGCCCATCGGTGCACTGGAGAGGGGAGGGGTGTGTGTGTGTGTGTGTGTGTGTGTGGGGGGGGCAAATAACTTCCTTGCGTGCTGAGCTGCTGCTGCTGACTGAAGCTGTAACACCTGATCAGTTGTTCTGTTGTCAGGTGGTGCATGTCTCTGTTGCTGCCAAGCCTGCCAATCATAGCATCATGATTTAATGTGGGGGGAGTGACTGAGTCAGTCAGTGCAGTCGCTGAAGCTGAGTCCAGTCACTGTTTCAATAGGGCCAGTCAGGCTCCGACTGTGGCTCGTTTAAAGCAGTACAATTTTTGTGTGAAAAGCCCACAGTCCTTTACCAGTGGTCAGCCAGACTATACAATAATTGACTCTACCCCCCAAAACAGTTCTTACCCAGAGTCAGGGATAGGGAACCAGACACAGAAATGTATTTTATCTGGAATATAACCCCCAAAATTCACTACAGAGCATCTAAAACCAAAGAGCTTCTTGGGGCCTACCGGCCCCCAGACCCCTGGCATTGGAGCCAATTCACAGCATCTTGCCATTGCATTATACTTCTACATGCCCAGCCATGATCCTTTATCAGCGCCCAGTCAGCCAGGCTCTCCAACCTGACTCCACCCCAAAAGAAAAAAATTCTTCCCATGGATTCAGGGGCAGGGAGCCTGATATAGAAATGTGTTTTATCTGCAATATAACCCCCCAAACTCACCACAGAGCATCTAAAAACCCATAGCTTCTGGGGGCCTGGTGGCCCCCAGACACCTGGCTTTTGGTGTTTGGACTCAGAGCCCTGGCATCTCTTTATTTACAAATTAAGCACAGTCATCACCCCATTACAGATTGCTTGAGATGTTTGTTCTTGGGAAGCCTAGTTAGATGCAAGGTATGTCCTGGGTTGTGGTGCACTAGTTAATCCATGGTCTTTACAGCCTGAAAGCAGAGTAAGACATATATTGTTAACTCACACACTGAAAGCAGTAGAGCTATTTTATTGGTAACATGTTTTAGTACGAACCTCCCCTTCCTCCCCCTAACCACTACCACCAGCTGATAATGATGCTGCCAGTTGTCCTTTTAAGGCTATCCCATTCTGTGACTGGAGCCGTGAGGCATGGTAGGGTGTAGGTCATTGTGGGGATTTATCCAGCCTTAAATCACACGGGAAATGGATAAGCTCCACAATGACGCCCTCCCTGGTATGCTTTGTTGTGATTACAAAATGAAACTGTCTGTTAAAAAATTCTGTTAAAATATATTTATCAAAATTGCAAGAATTATGTAATACCTCCACAAATTAATAAAATAGTCCCAAATTTGGTAACTGTGCAGCTGGTGCTAGAGCACTTATCTCACAGAAGGTGGGTTCTCCTGAACAGGTTCACACATTCCCGTTTACAGTACATGAGCTTTTAGGAACTACTTGAAGTAAGCAATAAGACACAATGAGGTGTGCATTAGACCGTTCCAGTGCATGGCTACGAGGTGTAGTGAGGCACAAGGCCGCAGGCCGAGTGTGTCCAGCCCCCTAGCCATGTGTTAGAACTGTATAGCACACCCAAATAACTGATAGCAGCTCTCAAAACAGGTCTTTCCATATGTCAGCAGAACTTAAAAATAATATATTTAAGACCTGTTTATTTCAGCTGGCATTTGGTGCTCCTTTGTTACTGACTGTTTTATAGGATTATTATGGTCTGTTGAATTACCAAATAGTATTTTAATATTTTACGGTTTCAATTGTTGTTTTGTTGTGCAGCGCTCTGATACACTGTGAAGAGCACTATATAAATAATGTTTATTATTTTTTAGCAGTTTAGCTTTATATGTGATAAAATAGTCCCTCCACCTGTGTTAAATTGCTGTAGTTTCTACTTTTGCCTAGTTTTTATTGTATTGTATTTATTTTTATTGTAGTTTTTATTAGTGTACTGCAGGCTTCTGCCTGACCCCCCCCCACACTCATCCTTTCCCTAGATTCCCATTTGTATTTACTTATTTCTTTAGTGTTTTATTTTATTTTGTGACAGTTAGTGACTGGCGCTAAGGAGTGAGCAAATGAGCATGATGTCCGTTAGAATGAGGAAGTTGAGGAGATGCAGGTACTTTCTTTTTCTTGTAAATGTCTGAATTCCTGTGAGTATGAGCAGGGGCTGAGCACAGAGCTCAGTTTTTGTCTGGCAGCCAGGCAGCAAGTGTTTTTGATCATGATTGAGTGAGTGGGTGGGCGGCAGGAAAGCTGCAGCAGTGAAATGGAGACACGAGTGGTAAGCAAATTACAAAACAAAAATAAAAAAATGAACGGGCTGCAAATCTGCAGCGTATGCTTCGCTTGTTGCCAGCAGATTGGGATGAAGTGTGTCTGGTACGCTAGAGCAGAAATGCGAGCAGTCTGATGGTTACCTTGTGCACCGCCCCTCCCCCCCCCAAACACACACATACTCACACTCTCTCACACGGAGAGTTAACTTTAGAGTAAGAATTTTTTCTTTCCTTTTTTTTTGTCTAATATATTTATTAGATGACAGTATATATAATACAGTACATTTGTCCACATCTTTGGCTTGTACATCATAACTAAGATATTCATACAATACCGTATAATCAATTAAATACCTATATCTAGTACTGCCTTTCAGAAATTATTCTTCAGGTAGCTATATGTAGTCTGGTTAACCTCTTTCCACCTGTCAACTACTGTCTATTTTTGATGAATTCAAAGAACAAAACAGAAAAAACAATTAAAAGTCTGGTAAAACCAGCAAACTATTTGTCTGTGTCTGTGTTGCAATTATTTATTCCCAATTACCTTGTGCCCGTTTCTCTCTCAGTATGTGCCAGTTGGTTTAACTAGTTCTGTTTCATTATGTGCTATAAGAATATTCTTCCCTCTATAAGGTTTCTTTCCTCCCCACTCAGAGTGCTCAGATACCTTGTCCAGGCCCTCTCAGATTTCTCTTCCTTCCCTTTTATGGTGTATGTCAGCCTGTATATTGTTAACACTCTGTTCATAAGCCCTTTCCATTGTTCCACTGTGGGCCTCACATTTGTGATCCACACGTTCGGAATCCCCTGTCTCACAACTACAAGGAGAACCCTTATCCCTCTGGGGTGCAACACTCATTCCCCATTCTCCACTCCTTCTATCCCCAAGGGCAGTGATTTCTGGGAATATTCGATGGGGTGACCCATCATTATTGAGATTTCCTATGCCACTCTCTTCCAATATTTCTCAATTACTGAGCATCCCCAAAAATAGTGTATATGCGTCCCCTGCATTATCTTGCATTTACTACACATTGGTGTCACTTCGGGGCAAATTCTATGTACCATATAGGGGGAATAGTGTAGGGCGATGTATAAATTTATATTGCGCCTCCTTGTACTTATTACATATTAACAGGCCTATATGTGACTCCAAAGGTATTTTCCAATTAGGTTCGCTAATCTCTTCCCCCAAGTCCCTTTACCACCATTTTTTGGCCACCTGTGTGGTGCTTGGAAATTTTTCCTGTCGAATTTCACCGCCCTTCCCATTAGCACCTTCTCATTTTTAACTGCCCCCAAAATTTTTCTCTCAATTTCTGTTATCTGTGTATGGTCTCCTATGGGTCTAGAAAGCTTTTTATAATAATCCCTCACTTGAAAATATTTATATAGTGTGCCGGTCCAGTGGTGCTGAGGGTTGAGGCACTGAATGCCACACCTCGCTCCACACCGGTGACCTGGGTTCGGAAATGAGCCCAGGTCGTCAGGGGAGGACTGGGATTGAACGTCCAATGACTGCTCACCCAGTCCTGTTGAAAGGGTGGGTTTCTCACCGTGCTCTGGCGGTCCCTGGGGACACCCGGTGGTACTGCTGATGAATGGGTGTCGGGGGGGGGGCACAGTGGATGTCTGCATGGTGGTGCTCAGATGTCATTGCACGTCCATGCTCCCATTGGGAGAAAAACAGGAAAAAGGCTGGGCTCGACCAAGCAACTCGATGGCCGTGCTCTGCCATGCGGGGAGGACTGTCATGGGATCGCGCTGGGTGGGGGTGTCAGTGCTGGTCCACCCCATCATGCGAGTGAGCCTGTTGCTCTCCCCATTGGCAGGGCCGGTGGCTGGATGCCTCTGCCGGTAGGCACCGCAGTGAGCGCATAAAGAAATATGTGAAAAACAGAAAAAGAAAATATTTATATAGATGCGTGGCAGGAAGATTTAATCCTTTTTGTAATTTCTGAAAGGAAAGTATTTCATTCTTTGCAGTCAGATCGGCTGTGCATCTAATACCCTTACTTTGCCACAATTTAAACCCCTCGTCCTCCAATTCTGGAAGAAAATCCGGGTTTCCTGCCACCAGTACGAGGAGTGTGCTAGCTAATTCCACTCCTTGCCGCTTCTTGATGTTATCCCAGGCTCTTAAGCTTGCAATTACCATAGGATTAGGTGTTTTAGTTCTTTTGTAGGCTTTTAAACCATCCCATCCCAAGTATCCCGAAATTCTGCCAGGTGACCCCTCCTCCTCAAGTTCTAGCCAACTAGCCACTTTATTCCTATTTACCCAGTTTTGAAATATCTGTATTGTGTTGCCAGATAATGCCCCTGAATATCAGGAAAATTAAGGGCACCTTGTACTCCGAGGGCCTTCAACCTCCTGAGGCTTATTCGTAGTGTTTTTCCTCTGCCACACAAATTCTGTAAAGCCTTTCTCTACTTTTTCAATATCCCCTGCGGTGGGGCAGAATGGCATCATTTACATAGTATGTAAGGTCCTAGAGAGGACATTCATTTTTATAGGGTTAATTCTACCCATCCAGGATATCGGTAGTGCTTTCCACCTAATATATTCCCAAATAGAGGCTTGTAATTGACATTATTTAAGGTTCCAAGGTCCTTCCCTACTTGTACTCCTAAATATATAGAAATCTTATTTACTACTTTCAGTCCCCATGCCTCATTTCCTTTCCTGTCGCACTCTCCTCCCATGAACATTATTTCTGACTTATTAAGGTTTAATTTATATCCCGAAAATTCAGCAAATTGTCCCACTGTTGTCAGCAGTGCTGGTACTGACTGCTCCGGCTCATAAGGAATAATAAAATATCATCTGCATAAAGTGGTATAATATGTTTGCATCCTTTCTTCCTGGCTATTCCCTGTGCTCTAGGGTCATCCCAGATTTTAATTGCCGATGGCTCAATTGCCAAGGCAAAGAACAGGGGCAACAAAGGGCACCCCTGCCTAGTTCCCCGCTTCAGCTTGATGGGGATCCGTTCACCAGCACCCGAGCCAATGGGACTTTATAAAATGCTTCATCTTTCTTTTTTTTAATATTTGTTTATTCAGTTTTCTCATTTAACTGAGTCAAGTTTCTGAGAGGTGTGAGTGGGGAGCAAACTGGGTTGAGCAGTAGCAGCAGTTTAAATCAGACGGCTGCATGGGGGTTATCGGGGAAGGGGCTTCCAGGTATTTAAATGGGTGGCCAAGCAGGTGTGAATGATGCTAAAGGGAAATAAAAAAAAATGCACTACTTGTGCGTGATAAAATAAAAAAGGCTTTTTTTTCTTTAAAGAGGAACTGTTGAGATTGACCCCGAGATTGACTTTCTCACCACCGGTGGCTACTGTGGGGGAAAATGGTGTCTGTTTAATTTGCAGAAGTTCTAATGGCACGAGGATTTTGAGCATGTACTGTGTCCAGGTTGGCAGGACTAGTTTTACCTGTGCATTAGTCACTTCTAATACATGGCTAACAGCCAATCAGATTGCTCAAAATATTTTGCCTATTTTATAATGTGTTTTAAAGCACTCCTGGTTGCATCCTTTTCCTTGTTTCATTTTCTGTTTCTTTGCCCACATTTAGTAGATGAAATGATAGTCCTCAATTACAAGAATTCAGAACTCTTTTGGTAGAATGGTTACTTAAAATAGAATTTAAAAGTTCAAAATTCTGCCGGCAGGCTGAGTAGACACACACACACACACACACACACACACACACACGGTGCCATGTGATAACAGCGCCAACATATTGGCATCAACCACAACAGCTACTGCACATCGCTGAAAAGTAAAACAGTGATGTGCAGAATAACTCCCTACCGAAACAGCTACCCTAGGTCACAGTTGCCCAAAACTACAATAAAACACTACTTTTAACTACTTTCAACTTTTTATGTGGGAATGTGTTGCCTTCTCACCACACCCACCCCCTAACCTTTAATTAACCAACTCTCGGGGCTTGATAATGGGGAAGAGTGGCAAAGTTGGGAGGGGGGGCTACTCGGGGACAGACGGTGAAAGGGGTAGAACATTGGGGCAACCTAGAGGCAGGGGGGTGGAAGTCAGGATAGTAGGGGGTACAGAACCGAGAAATACAGTCACAAAAAAAAAAACATTAAGTGCAAACAAAACAAACCCACCAAGTGCAAACAAAGAAAAGTAAAATACTGTTACATGGCCAGTCCCAAACCTGTGTCATCCGACTGAGAAGCGGTGACGCTTCCCACCACACCAAATGGCCAGCTGTAAATCATCCCGCTCACCAAACCTTCACATACTCTTCCAACTTACTGAAGAACGTACGTACTTAAACTACAATGTGCTCTTAATGGCAGTCGCTATTAAGAGCAGATCGCCCAATTCCCTATCGCTAGTTTGCCATTGCCCATATTGAGTCACTCAAAATGACAAGCTCTGTTCACGAGTTACGTACACACACCCATGCATAGTATATTGTGTTTTTTTCAAATTCCTAAAATAGAAGAGAAACATGGCTGAGGGGCCAGCCCTTAGCCACTCATGACAGTTTTCTGTTTTACTGTGTGGCAAAGAAATGGTGCAGAAACTGCATATTTTAACTAGTGCAAAGTAGTGCGGAATTCATCAAAAATAAGTTTTTAGGGTGCTAAATCGTGAAAAGTGGCAGGGAATTCTGATATAGCAAGGAAAAAGTAAAGAAACACAATACAGTAAGGTGATGAAGAGGTCTTATGTTGTTGGAAGCTACCCCCATACTGTTTTACATCAGCTGTTTTGTTTATAAGTTGACATACTGTACGGCATAGCAACAAAACAGCTGGTATGAGAAAATGTCACACCAAGCTGCAAATATAAAAAAATGATACAGAATTTTAAAATGCATTGTGCAGAATTGCAGAATTTGATGAACTTACAAGATTTTCTAGTAATTTGATGAACAAGAACAAGGGGACACAATTTGAAGATAGAGGGGGGATGGCTCAGAGGTAATGTTAGAAAGTATTTTTTCACAGAGAGGGTTGTGGATGAATGGAACAGCCTTCCTGAGGAGGTTGTGGAGTCAGGAACAGTGGGAGAATTCAAGAATGCATGGGACAGGCATAAGGCAATTCTAGTGGGGGGTACGAGGAAGTAAGCTGTTGATTAATGAGGATCTGCAGCTTATCCAACAGGTAGGGAAATGGGCAGACTAGGTGGGCCAAGCGGTCCTAATCTGCAGTCAAAATCTATGTTTCTATGTTTCTATGGTGGAATTTGGAAAGTGTCGGAGGGTGCCATTGCTGTAACAGTGACCCCAGTTTATACCTCAAGGTTGGAGGGCCAACATGGACTGGAAGAAGGATGATGGAGAGTCCCATAGGATGTGCACCTCCACGGTAGGCAGGAAGTGACTTTTGTTGTGATACTAGCACCTGGGTGACTGCGGGTGGTGGTGTAACTGGGAACAGCATTGGGATAAGTGGGATGGTAAGCATGGAGATCATGCACTGACTTGATACTGTATCCCAATTTGAGAGGTTTTAACTTCTGAGGTGGAAATAGGAAGTCAGTCTTGCCTCCCAGCAGATGATTCTACTTTTTGAAAAGACCTGCCCACTTGGGACCATTTCTGAACTCCGTTTTTCCATCTTCTATCCCAATTTCAGCATTTGTCCACAAGAGGTGTGCATAATGAGCAGATAGGCTTGCCCTGACTTGAGGCTCCCCTGTTTTAGGAATGGGTGTCCTGCCGAAGAAGGGTTACTCCCTGGGATTATGGGTAGCTGAACAGGGAGCACACATCTGTAACCTTCCAGAGGCACATGTCAAGAATTTGGAGTTGGCAGTGACAGAAGGACAGTCTAAGGGACCAGATATAGGCCGAGCATAAGAGTAAAAGAATGGCATGAAACAGAGCTTGTTTTCTTTAGGGTTACAGAGTGATTCTGTTATCAGATGTGACTAAAAATGAGATTTATGATAAAAACTAGTGATTTAAAGTGCACCCGATCAATGGATTGGCAAAAAGTTTGAGAAAATATAATATTTAGCCATACTTAAAAATTTTTGTTATTTAGTTTCCACTTTTCCTTTTCATAACTATGTGCATAAATAAGAGAACAAAAGCTTTGTTCCCTAGACTTCATTTACTGTGACTGCTTTCCTTCACCTGACACCGTAATCCAGTCCTGGTGATATAATAATGTCTGAATTTCCTCAGCAGTGGATTTTGATGTCACAAATTGAGGATTATGATGTCAGGAATTAACAAGCCACCCTAGCAGAGGATGTCTAGGCTAGGGAGCATTGATCCTGTTATATGTTAATGTACACAGACATAAAACCAGTGGGGATGTAAAATAACAAAAAAAGTCTATAAAACAGAATCTAAAATGTTATTTTCAAAGTCTTCCTCTCTGTAAATGCTTAATACTGGCAATAATAATAGTGAGGAATGCAACAATCCTGTTATTAGGTTAATAGGAAAGGAAGACGGGCCAGTGTGTGGTGTGCCTGGCTAACTTGGGGAGCACTTTTTCCTTTCTACCTCCTATTTTTAAACTCTGTTATGTGCTACTTGGCTATACTAGGAAGGCTCCAATTTCCCTGATAACGGAAGTAGACAGAGGATAGCCTTCCGACAAGAGCATTTAGACAAAAAGTGATTTGCTGGAGGGAGGATTAACTCCTTCATGTCAAAGCTCAGAATGCAAATGCACACTTTTATTTTTTATCTGCAGGTAGCTTTCGACAGCGTATGTAGGAAATTGTTACGGTCTCATCTTCATGCAGCTGGCATTGACCCATACTTATTAGATATACATCAAGATTGTTAGATATTATATTAATATACCGTATGATCTTGCCATCTGAAAAAGGCCTTATGGCCTGTTAAGTCTGATTGAGTGTGCAGCACCCCAGTTTAGCAAACATCGTTGGGCCCATGTCTCCATTAAAAAAGCCATCATCTATTTCTCCATATATGATGATCACCATTTAGCATGTATGACACCATAGCCATCCATAACTGATGGTAAATAACTAACATTAAGTAATTAAAGCAGTCTATAACATTGTAATTAACACTCTGTTACAAGTGTTGACAAAGTATATACATGTTAAGCAATTGTAACATTCTGTTACATGGTAATTAACACTCTATTACAAGTCTGGACAAAATATATACCTGTTACTGCAGAACTATTAACGTGTAACAACCACCTGAATAACACATGTAATGAAACTTTTGGCCAGACTTGTACAGACTTCCTGAAACTCGATTCCTGTGACTACATCTTGAGGAAAAGATTACCTCTTCTTCAAGAAGATTTGTCTTCCCTATAATGGAGTTTATTAAACTACATATATTTCCTTCTTGTTTAGGATCTGTAATTACAGACTCTTGTTTCCAGGAGAAAAATTGGTTAGTAAAATTAGACTCCGATATTGAAATATTTCTAATCAGCAAGATACGGAACAGATTTTAAATACCAAACTGCATTCTTGGTATTAAAAATTGAAACTAACACACATCAAAGAAGCGTACTTAAATATTCTACTGAATCTTAGGGATCGAGCAGTAATTACATGATTTGGAATGGCAATTTACAGTGGAAATGATGCTAGGTTAGTGAACTGCACTCCAGAACAGTTAAGAAACAGTGCATACCTGAAATAGTAAAGATAGAACACTTGTGGTGAAGTCTAGATGCTTTAATTAACAAAATCTTTTAATTACAAATAAAGCACCATTTCAAACAAAGCCAACCAGCTGCCTGACCGAACAAACACACACTCCTGCGCTTTGCTCCTTCAAGTTTCCTCAGGTATAAAAAAAATTGAAACTAACACACATCAGAGAAGTGCACTTAAATATTCTGCTGAATCCTAGGGATTGAGCAGTAATTACAAGATTTAGAATGGCAACTTGCAATGGAAATGAGTTATTGAGCTATTTTTTAGACAGAAGCACTATAGTATAACCTCAACTTTTTGTAGGTGCAATATGAATGTAGAAGCCAATTTGAAGTATATTGTACTTTATTGCCCTTTGTATAGCAAGAGCTGTGGTAAATTGTTGGGTCTCATACTGGGAAACATATATCTGACTCCAGATAAAATCAGATTTTTATCTTCTTAACTCCCAGGATTACAGGATTTTATCCTCTCTAGTTAAAGTTCTTCATTCTTTAAATTTATATTAAGGAATCTCAAGGAAATTACAGCATTGCTTGCACTTAATATGCTTCATTCTTTAATAAAGATGACCCCATGGTCTCGGAAGCGTAGGTAACCAGACCCAAACCTGATTCCCCTCTGGGGATCCATACCATTTGGTATCTACTAATGATATAATTATCTCAATTTTCTTAAAAATTGATATTTGTTTTTTTATGAACCTATCATCTACTCATGAACATTAGGAGGAAACTAAAATGCTTTGTACAAATGAACTGCCCTTAACAGTTATTTTGTTTTATTTTACCAGAGACTGCAGTTATTAATTAATTTGTGTAACTTTTAAGATGTATTTTTATTATTGTGTGTATTGTATTGTCATTGTATGTTTTTAGTAAAAGCTTTTAGATGAACACATACAAATTACCAACCTCGAGTACAAACACTGACATTTAATTAGTATCACAGTGGTGACAACTCCTTGTATGGTGGAAGGGTATTAACAGAAAAACATAAATAATGTTGGCAGAGAAAAAACATTGATCCATCTAGACTGCCGTGTTACACCCCATGATTCCCCAGATGTATTGTCCAGGCTGGATTCATGCCCTCACTTCCCTCCCTTGCCCCCTACCATACCACTACCCCTCCTTCCAAGTAACTATTAATTCCTTAACTCTGTCCCAGCCGTGCTTGAAACCATTGACGGTCGTTGCCACCATTTCAGCCAGTAGGCTGTTCCATGGCCTAATGACCCTCTGTGTAAAGTAAACCTTTCTCACATCCCTCCTGAATCCTCCTCGCAAGCTTCCACTCATGTCCCCTTGTTTTTTCATTGTCACTTTGCGAATACTTCCTCACAGTTGACCTGATTTCATTCCTTCCAGAAACTCGAAGGTCTCCATCATGTCTCCCCACTTCCTTCTGGCCTGTAGCAAGTATGATTCATGTTCAGTGCCATGAGCCCTTACTCACAGAATCTGCCCTGCTGGACCTGAATCATTTTGGTCCTTATCTAAAGAAAGGGACAAGCTGTAAATGGGTCAGCGTAGAGCACCCAAAATGACTCATGGCCACAAGACTCCTGCTATCAAAACCCCATAAAATGCTGACTGGCTGCTGCCTGTAGAGTAGCTATACAGAGCTGTTCATTAGTTTTTTTTTCTGTGGCATAAAGAGCTAAAAAAACAAAACAAAACTGAAGGCCAAAGTAGATGAAAATGATCAGTTTTCTAGCTGCCTTGTGACTGCTCTCAGGATATCCAAGAGTTGTGCTTTACTTCACCTTTTCATTTGGGTCACACACTGGCATGGTAATACACAGGGTGAGAGCTTGTTTAGGTCATCTTTAATGCACAAAACATTGCCTGTCTCAAAGGGACAGACAATATATTGTTGAACAAACTGTTCTTCCATTATTTATGGAGACAGTATTTATTGTTCTGCAGCTTCTTGTCTTTAATCCTTTGGATACTTTGCATTACAAGTAATTACAGTATGTTTAATTTTGAATCCAAATCGGATATACACTATTGTCAGTTGCTTCATGAGTCAAATTGGTTATCACTTGACTCTAGATGGCAGATCAGTCGGCTCAGAATGGTCTCTGGATCCATTCACAGTTCAGCTGCACCATATTTGCAGAGCAAATTTGTTATTCAGCCATACAAATACTGTGCACCCTGTGGGATGTCCAGCACTCTTCCTTCAAAAGGGAACTAGCATCAGAATTGGCAAAAACATGTGTTGTGCAAAGTGTTTTGATATGTTTGTGTAGACCTAGAGTGTCCTTCTATGTGTTTGCTGTTAGGAGTTTTTACTAAATTTGCCTACTAGTTTTATGACCCCTGGGGATTTCCATGTTCAAATCTTTTATTGCTCTTCTTTTTCCTACGTTGTCTTCCCATGTGTCAATGACATTTACAGGAGCATTGGTTCGATGAGCGATAGCTGCTGCTGCAGTAGCAATCTGTTGTTAGGAGCCAGATGTTCTAGCTTCAACTGATAACTATTTCTAATCCATCTTTTTGTTTTCTATTTACTTGTCTAGGCCTAGCTTGCAGGAGCAGATTTTTTTTTATGTGTTCTATTTTTTCTCCCCTTGCCATGCTGCACCAGGTATTTGCCCTGGTCCCAAGGATGTGCCCTGATCTGTCCTGTTGGTCCTTCCTCACCCCGGCTCTCCACCCCCAGCTGGTGTCTTGCACGGCTGTTTCCCCATGCCCAAGACCCTGGAGGGAAGGATGTCCCCCCCAAGGCAACTCACTAAGTAAGCTATGATCAAGTGCTGGCAGGCACTAGAACTCAGGGGACCAAGGAAACCCAGACTTTCATAGAAGCGGTGCCATGCCCCCCCCTTGGTTTTCTCCCTACCTCCCTTCTCTCCTGGTGTGCACCAACGTCCGGGCCTCTGATGCACCCAGCAATGTCCCTGTGGGAGGGAGCAAGCTCTCCTGGCTCACTATGGGGATTGCTGTGGCACTGGTTGTGCAGCACTAACCCTTCCTGACCACAGCACAATGCCAAGTGACAGCTGCTGCCATTGGCTCCCCTCCCTCTTCGCACTGCGTCCTGAGCTCACTTCTGAAATTGGGTCCTCTGCACTATAGCACATCTCTACTGTTGTAAACTTCACTCTAAACCATTACTTGCTGAATCTGTGGTCATGAATGCATCACTGTCACATGGGACAGGAGGCAAGAATAGCAGTAAAAATTTCAAACATGGAGAGTCCCTAGGAGCCATAAAACTAATACATAAATTTCGTAAAAACTTCTAAGAGCAAAAAAAGAGGACATACTAGGACTACACCCACAAATCTAAAAGCCCTGCACAACATAAGTTTTTATAAATTGTGACTGTAGTTTCCCTTTAACCTGCCATGAATTTACTCAGCATTATGGTAGCTCAGCCTTTTATTACATAGCTCCTGCCTTTTGGAATACCTGATGTCTTGGTTTGAGAAACTTGGCTAGTTTACCTGCATTTTCAGCAGTGTTATTGCAAGAGTACTGTATATGAAGGAATGCATTTTATTTTAAATGATTTTGTTGTATGTTTTCATTTGTTGTGTTATTTGCTACATCTCAGGATGTTCTTTTAAACAAGACTTTGTCTCACAAAGAATATCCTGCATGAAAAGCAACTGTGAAATAAACAAGATGACCCATAAAGTGAAAGGCTGTATTACCCGACCCACAAGTTGTGGACTGTACCTTGAGCTAATTTCAATTGTTTCATTTTTAACCTCTTTAAGGGTGCATTCATGTTTTTAATTACCCAGGAGTAGTGTCTGAGACAGGCTTCTCAGTTTTGCATTGTGACAAAAGTGTGATCATCTTTAAAGCTGAGAAAGCAAGGATTTCCACTGAAATCAGTGGTTGAACGTAGCGGATGAAGTTAGTGAGCTTTGGGGCCCTAAAAGAGGTATTACCATTTCAGAAATTCGAGGTTGGTAAGCAAGCGGCATAGCATGACAGAAAAAAAATTAATTACTTTGGTTAGCAAAGTATAAGAGCAGAATACCCTAGAGGTTAGAGTAATAATGGTACATCTGGCTGACCTGGATTTGAGTCCTGCAACCCCTACTTGCATACTGTGTGACCCTGAGCAAGTCTGTTAACCTCCACAGGGCTCCTGTTTCCCCCTGAAAATGGGCCTTGTGGGTCTTACCCAGCTACCAAAGTGGTGGAGAGAGAACATCAGAACTCCTTTGTAATGGGCACTTTACCCAGCCATCTAAATGCATATCGAAAATTGCCTCAAAATAACATTTATTAGTTCATATTGAGGTTGAATGATACTGGGGTGTTGCTGGATTCAATGCATATCCTGACATTTTACCTTCTCTTTTTTTTCAAAACCATTTCCACCCATCAGGACATCCCGCTTTGCTTCATTTCCTGAATACTTGGTGGTGCAGATAAAGAAGTTCACTTTTGGCCTTGACTGGGTACCCAAAAAATTAGGTAGGCTTTTTGCATACATTTACTAATAACTTACTAGTTAATTTGTTTGTTACAAACATATACAGTGGTAAGCTTTAGCCAGTTGGAAACTCTTGTTATGTTTTCATTAATACTTCGTTATAGGAAGTACAGTAATATGCCCAGTTCACTAAACCACAGAGATCACCGGGCTTTTGTTTGCAGAGCAATATAGACAATGATGACGGAAAAAGGCCCATCAGCCCATCTCATCTGACCACCCTGCCTGTCTGCACTAGTCCTAGTGGTCATCCCTCCTCTTTGTTTCTGTTCCCTCCCCCCTCCTCCCCCAACTAATAGCATATGCCTGT
Organism: Neoceratodus forsteri; assembly: GCA_016271365.2. Taxonomy (NCBI): domain Eukaryota; kingdom Metazoa; phylum Chordata; order Ceratodontiformes; family Ceratodontidae; genus Neoceratodus; species Neoceratodus forsteri. Next base: position 926,254,097 of record CM028137.1, read on the forward strand.
CCCATCTCTGCTTGAAGCTGTTCACTGATTTGGCCTGTATCAGTTCCTCTGCCAGCTTGTTTCACTTGTCCACCACTCTTTGTGTGAAAAAGGACTCTTGGATATGCCTTCTGACTCTTCCCCCTGGAAATTTGAGTTTCCTTTTGTCTTTATATTTGAGCACAAGGATAAACGTTCCTTGGCATCTACTCTGTTTATCCTCTGCAAGTACTTGTATGTCTTCATCGTGTCGCCCCTTTCCCTCCTTTTCTCGAGGATGTACGTATTCAAGGCCTGCAGCCTCTGCTTGTATATCTTGCCCCCTAGTCTGTGAACCATCTTGGTTGACATGGAGTGAGCTGCTTCAGCCAGCCCACTGACACAGTGGCAGCTCTACCACTTGCGATGCCAATGACCCGAGTTCAGAAGTGAATCCAAGCTGTCGGAGGGCTGGACAGTTGGAGGAGGATTGATCATCTGTAGGACTGCTGTCCTCCTCTGAGGGGGGGGAGATGGTGGGCAGAGCTTTCTGCTTGCCTGATCCCCAGCAGAAACTAGGGGTAAGGCAGCCTGAGCCAAGGAAGTTGGGAGGCATGGCATACGTCGGTGCATGTTGCAGAGGAACGCATGGCATGCACCATTACATCATTGTACGCCACGCCTCTCTGGGGATGAAAAAAAGGGAAAACAAGTGGCCAGATGATGATGATCGCCCGCAGTCTCTTCACCTGACCAGCTAGGCATGCCAGACTGAACTGGATCCTTTCTGTGCTGGAGCTTGGGGTACTGTCTTGATACCATGTGGCAAGCCCTGGGGAAGATGGCTGATTGGCCTGGAAGCTCCAGTGGAAGTTGGTGTGATGGGGCTGGAGCGCTCATCAGAAGGAGGGCTGACCAGGAGGGAGGGGAAAAAAAAAGAGAAAAAAAAACCCTTCTTCCATTGTGTTACAGTTTTTCCTCAGATATGGACTCCAGTACATTGCACAGTATTCCAAGTGTGGCCACACCAATGACCTGTACAGTGGGAAGGCCACCTTCCCACTTCTACTGCTTGTCCCCATCCCAGTGCAACCCAGCATCCTGTTTGCTTTCCCCTCAGCTCTAGCAAAATGTGCTTTTTTTTGGTTGGGCTCTCCAGTACCATGACTCCTAGGTCATTTTCCTCCAGCACCACTCCCCCCCATTTCATATTGCACATGAACACTTTTTGTTTGCAGCATACTGCACAGAAGGTTTGAGGTATAATTCTTGTGTAGGACATTCTTGAATTATTTTGCATGAGTGTATCTCCTTAATGATGAAGTTCTCTGGCTAATATGCTGTGGTTTGATTCCATTTTCCTGCTATGGGGAGACACGTCTTCAAAGCAGAATACAGTATTTTCACAGAAGCTGGCCCAGTGGAGTAGAGGGCTGAGACATTTTGCCTCACCTGCCACCACACTGGTGACCTGGATTTGGGAACAGGCCCGGGTCGCTGCGATTGGCCAGGTAGAGGAGGATGAAGCATCCGTTAGACTGCTCTCCTCCTCTGGGGTGGGAGGGACACAGTGCCTGGCACATGACTGGCCTCAATGGTGGCTGGAGTACAGGCAGCCAGGGGCCGCAACTTGGGTGAATGGAGGAACGGCAACCAGCAAAGTCCTACGCATTGAAGCATGCATAGGCACGTATGGATGGTATTGTATGTCTGTTTCTCTAGTGAGAAAACTTTGAAAATCACTGGGCACATTGCAGGATGATGGAATGACCCTCCACAGGCTCCACACCAGCTACAGGGCCCACTCCTGGAATCGGATCTGTATGATGGGGAGTGAAAGCCACTGACCACCGCCACACGGGGGGGATAAGCCATGGGGGAAGCACCAGGATTAATCATGAGTCCCTGGGTTGCTGGGGGGGGGCAGTCAGAGGGATATCAGTACTGATAGAGGAGGAGAAAATAGAGTAATTACAAAAGAATATTCTCACAAGTGACGGCTCCACCTGTCATGGACCCTGTCATTATGAAGATTGTCCGTTGTGCTGAAATAACCATGGTGTCTTGCAGAAATGGACTCCATTTCACTAGGAACTAAGGTAAGACCACAGAGCACATCTCAGTTGTGAGTCAGTACAAGATCTGAACCCTAACCACAGCACTGAGAGGCCAGTGACTTTACTTGGAGGCTTCTCTGTCGGTAACACTTTTGTTCTGAGTTTGCATTTCTGATATGAACCAGTCCATAATCTTTACTTATTTTCTTGCTAGATGTATCCATAGATATGCCTGACCTGCTTGACATCACTTGCCTCCGTGCCAAGGGACTACAGCCAGGAGAGGAGGAGCTTCCAGACATTGCTCCACCTATCATCATTCCTGACGACCCCAGAGGTACTGCCCACTACAACTAACATTTCCTCTACTATCCCACTTTCTTCCAGGCAAATAGCCTTTCTCTTGCCATGTGAGTGCAGTAGAAGTTTGGCTATGGTGCTCAATCTTTAATTCATAAAGGAAGGATGAGGCGTGAACTGGGGAACATGCTCAGAAGTTTTGGATGGATCCCAAGCAGCACATAACATGCTTCTGAACACACTTACAGGAACAGTGCGACTAGCCTCGTTTCCCATTGTTTAGCTTAAAGTTGTTACTTAATACAGAATGTTAGGCATGCAGAGTCTCATATGCTGGAATATAGAAGACAAGAGAGCTTAGTTGTTTACTCTGTAACATTTTTACAGCCTGTGTTGTTTTTAAACAGAAGGCTATTGTAATGATAATAAAGCACAATTCAAAAGTGCAATGAACCAGGAACTCACAGGTTTAAACCCCAATATTACCCACTAGATCACTTTTAACCCTGTCCTTTCTGTGCATCAGTTCTCCCAAACTGTAATAAAAATTGCGTAAATGCAAGGTCCCACTGAAAGCAAAATGATGGGTCTCATTTAGGCTATTTGGACTAACATTGCAAACCACATTATATATAGATATATTTGCATATGTATAGACACACACACACACACACACACACACACACACAATACAAGTTAAAGATCATGTGCAGTGGGTTTTACATATTGTTAATAAAAGCTTGAATTCAAGTCCCTGTGTCATGATTAGTGTTTCCTGAAAATTCTATGTTTGATTTTTGTGGTTTTCTTTAAATCAGCATTTGCTGACTTTACACAGTGGCTGAAAACAGTGGAGTTATTTCTGTCCCTCTAAGGCTTGGAGAGCGATGACATCATCTTGGAGTAGCGTGCTGCTTCAGATTCCCAGAGTAGTCTGTTAGAGTTAATGGTTTTCTGTCCAGGTTTCTTACATACTCAGTCTCTGGTTTAGCTAGATTAGCTTAAAATCATTCTCTTCTTATAAAAAGATGATCAAATGAGCTTCAGTGCTGAATTGAAGTAGTGGAAATCTTTCTCTGTGGGAAATCAGCTTGTCTGTATCACAGTTGTCAGTTCTTACATAAATGTATTTATGAAGGCTACATGAAAGACAAACTATTTCTATGAATGAACTAAATTTAGTTTTATTTTATATTCAAGCCTGTGTTATATAGTTGGAAAACAGAGTTTTGATGAGGAAAAACTTACAGCTGTGATACAGACAAAGCTGATTTCTCACAGAGAAAGATTTTCCCTTCAAGCTCAGCACTGAAACTCAAATGATCAACTTTTTATAAGGAGAATGATAGATTTTAAGCTAATGCATCTAAACCAGAGACTGAGCTTGTAAGAAACCTGGAGAGAAAACCATTAACTTTAACAGACTGCTCTGATTGGGAATCTGAAGCAGTAAGGTACTCCAAGATGATGTCATCACTCTCCAAGCCTGAATTGAGAGGATAGAAATACCACCACGGCCACTGTAGAGCAAGTCAACAAATGCTGATTTAAAGAAAACCACAAAACCAAACAGCATGACATTTTCAGGAAACACCAATCATGATACAGGGACTTGAATTCAAGCTTTTATTAACAATAAGTAAAAATTGTTGTACATGATCTTTAAGCAGGGAGGAAGTGATCTGTGCTCTGACTGGGTAACCAACATGACTGATATCCCTGGTGATGCTAATGTTCTTGAATAGGGTTAGGCCTTCTGAAGCAGGGGCTTGCCCAGTGCTTTTTGGAATACTGTTTTTAAGTATTTATTAGTTATTTGCAAGTGCTCTGTCTTTCAAACAAACCCCAGTATAGTGAAATTGTGCTTGTAAAAACCAACCATGCATTCCAGCTGACTACCATGTAAGACAAATACTGACAGCTGTAGCAAACCCCACAGTAGAATGAACCTTTCGAATGGTGCCCAGCCTTGTTTCTTTTAGAGTGAGGGGTTGCTTTACTGGGGAGCAGATGTGCCTACTGTATATCCCCTCCATGGAATAGCTACGATTATTTGGGGACTTTTCTGCTATACAGTTCCTCTCAGAGCATGGAAATACACTAGCAATTTTAATAAAGACATGCAATGAAAAATTGTTAGAAAATGAGGAGGACTGTATTTGTTGAGGAAAAAGCCTGCTGCCTTAGTAAGTGCTTTGCCATGGTTTTATCTCCCCGTCCCAATTTTCAGCACATATTCTGGGGCTCAACTTCATCGCCCTTCCATTTGCAGTACAGGATCAGCACATGCAAGATGCAGCCTGGAAAATGCAGTGTGAATGGCCACATTGATGTTTTCCTTAAGAAAACAGGACTGTCCATTGCCGACGCAATATGGTATTAATGGTGTGAAGCAGCTTGGTGGAGGGTATTTGGAGCAATGCTTAAAAGTTAGAAGGGTAAAATACTGAAATTAGTGGCTGCAGCCAAAGGGGACTGATATGTCTAAAGCTTACCAGGCAGGCCACTGATCATTCTTTCTTTGTGTCTCATTTTCTGCCTTGTTTCCACTTGCAGATCGTCTGAGAAACCATTTCATAGAGCGTATGTATTTCATTTTATTGCTTTTCATGGGGTGCATGTGTTTGGACTTAACATCTAAAATTTGAAATTGGAGCACATGAATGTTTCTGCATGTGGCCTTTGCACTGATGTCACATTTACAATGTTGTTTATTTAGTATCAAAACATAATGCGGTAGGGGGTTACTGGGTGGGGAGTACATCACTGTAGAAGGGTCTGGGTTGGGAGGATGCTGGGTACTAGTAAGCTTTCTTTGTGAAGGGCTGGCATGAAAGAGAGAGAGAAAAGATTTGCGTGGTTCTTACCGGGCCAAGTGTTACTTTCTCTGGCTGAAAAATTCACGAATTGCCACACTGCATAGTTCCACCAGACCAAATTTCACACTTTGCCAGCTAGAGAACTACATGAAATGCCTGGAAAGTTCGGGCAAATCAAAGTTTACCTGCTTTGCACACTTCTACCCCAACCCACTGTATACCCCATGTCCCCCCACCACTACGGTCCCAATAATAAAGAAGAAAACTCAACCCTTCAGCTCACTTAGAACCCCAAATTCCTAAGCCTCCCCACTTTGCGAGTGCTTTCAGGGCTGCTAGCAGGTTACAGAACATTAGGAGTCATGCACCATCCTGCCCACAGTCAATCAGTACATTTCAACCCCCTATAATGGATCCCACCCACCTCCTTGTGTTGTTGAGGCTGCACCAGCCTGAATTGTGGGGGGGGCAGAAAATGTTTCTAAGTTACCTGTGATATACAAGATTGCCCTGTAATGTACAGTAGAAGGCATTGATTCATTTCATTCATTCATTCGAAGTTTAAAAAAAAAATTAGACTACACAGGAAGTGAACAGGCCAATGCGCCAAAGCTTATTTCCAATAATATAACAAAAAGTGCATTGATGCCTAGGGACAGAGCCTGCCTCTGAGTGTCTTGGAGTTCTGCCTGTACAGCTCTACCTAGACTCCTCTGACCCCGAGTGGGAGTTGGGGTTGCACTGTCTTCAGCATGAGAGCGAAATGCTCTACTCCAGTGCCACAAGGGTCCAGTTTGTGGCATTTTAACAGAAGGAGACAGGAGTACCAGGAACAACAGTTAGGATAAGAACAATTAAGGGATTCTTCTTCTTTGTTTCAGTGGGATTTCATCATCTTTTTGACATCTTCACTCTTTCCAGGATTCCCACATCATCTGCATTTCCATGGAAAATGTCCAATTAAGATGCACAAGTATCTTCTTCAAGCCGGGTACCAAAAGGGCTCAGTTTACAGTGCAGTATAATAGGATACATAAGTTGTAGTTCCAAAATAACATAATATTATTTACAATGCCAAAAAGCTGATGGAAGTTATTTATTTATTAATTTGAAAATTGGTAACAAGGAAAGGCAGACTGAGTTGGAGCTCGTTTCCAGGTACAGTCTGGGAAAGAGGGAACATAGGGTACAAAGACAGCGAGCAAATTAGCAAGGGGCACAGGTGATGAGATAAATAAGGTCCTGAGAATTGTTGGAACAAAAGTCAGTAAGAAGAATTACACTTGATACAGTACAGCACTGAAGCCCTAGAGCAAAATTAATATACACTGTGACAACGCTAGAGTCAAAGACTAAGAACTAAACATCAGTTACATGTACGGGATGATAGCCATTAACATTGAGGCTCGCACAATTGTACACAAACACATTGCTGAGAGTTGAAAAGGAGGTTGGCACTAGTATTCTACACAACTCAGGAAATATTTTTATGGGGGGTGGGGTCAGGTGAGAGAAGGCTATCTTGGAGCTGAAGCCTTCAGTCTGTGTGATGGTTAGGGTTGAGCTACCCTGCCAGTCAGTGTTTAAGCCCTGCTTGGGGAGTAGCGGAGTCAGCAAGGTGTCAGTTTGCTGAGTCTGTTTTAAAAGGGGGAACTGAAACATATTGTATAGTATGTAAACATATGGTATAGCATAGATCATAGTCTGTTCGGGAAGGACAGGGTAAGAAAGAAAGAGGAAGAGTGGCTCTTTATGTGAGGGGTAGCATTACAGCAACAGAGATGCAGGGAATACGGAGTGGGGCAGAGGCACTGTGAGTCATACTAGAGATGGAAAATGGAGCAGCTATTAACACTGACGTGATCTACAGACCTCCAGCATAGGGTTGGGGGTGGGAATGGATAAAGTTCTAATGGAAGACATCCAAAAGATGGCAAATAAGGGGGAGATGCTGCTGGTGGAATCTGCCGGAATATAGATTGGAGCATCCCAGCGGCAGCTTCAGCTAAGAGCAGGGACATCCTGGACTCCCTACAAGGGATGTTCCTTAGGCAATTAGTAGGAGAACCCACTCGTGAAGGAGCAATATTGGACCTTGTACTCACCATTGGGGACAATGTTACAGACGTCACAGTGGGTAGCCACCTAGGGACCAGTGATCACCGTATGGTATGGTTCAATATAAGAACTATGGCGGAATTGAACTGCACAAAGGTGAGGGTTCTGGACTTCATGAGGGCTGACTTTACAAAGATGGGGGAATGTCTCAGAGATGGTGCGGGTGATTTGGGTGGAGTGGAGGAACAGTAGGTAAAACTAAAAGGGGCCGTAGTGAGGGCAACAAGTTTGCAAAACTAAAGGGAAAAGGAGACTACTGTGGTTCTCGAAAGAGGTGGCTGGAAAGGTAAGGGCAAAAAAGTTAATATTCAGAGGATATAAGAAGACACAGAGGAAGGAGGATATGGAGGTGTGTCAGGAGAAGCATAGGGTGTCGGGGAAAGCAGTCAGGAGTGCAAAGGCACAAACAGAGGGAAAAATAGCCCAGGCAGTAAAGAAAAGCGGACAAGATGTTTTTTTAGATATATAAGCAAAAGGAGAAAGACGAGGGGAGGTTTTGTAAGATTAAAGGGGGGGGGGGAGTGTGTGAAAGGGGACCAAGAAAAAGCAGCCGTCCTGAACAAATACTTGTGTCCAGTGTTCATAGAAGAAGGGGAAGGTGAGGGACCACAGGTAAGGGACAGGAGCATCGAAGGAAGAGAGGTGGACACAAATCCATTTACAATGGAGAGAGCCCTGAAGGAACAAGTAAATCTGAAAGTGGACAAGGCAATGGGGCCAGATGGAATACATCCCAGGATACTGAAGGAGCTCATGGAGGAGCTGGCTGCACCTCTGACTGTCCTGTTCAACCATCCATTGGAGATGGGAGTGGTTCTGGAGGACTGGAGGAGGGTGGTTGAAGTACCACTTCACAAAAGTGTAAGCAGGGAGGAGGCTGGCAATTACAGGCCAGTCGGCCTGACTTCTATGGTGGGGAAATTAATGTAATCACTACTGAAGAAAAGGATTGTGGAATATCTTGAAACCAGGTGGTTTTAGGGTTCGAGGCAGCATGGATTCATGACAGAGGGGTCATGTCAAACAAACCTGTTAGATTTATTTGACAGGGTGACAAGAGAATCAGATCAGGGTGGAGCCTTGGATGTGGCCTACTTAGATTTCAGTAAGGCCTTCAACACTGTTCCACATAGGGGACTCATAAACAAGCTAGGCAGTCTTGGAGTGGATTCAAAGGTAGTAAACTGTAGACAGAGGGTGGTGATAAACAGAGTTTACTCCAATGAAGGGAATGTGACAAATGGGGTGCCACGAGGACCAGCACTGGGACCAATTCTCTTTAATGTCTTTGTTAGTGACATTGTAGAGGGACTAGAAGGAAAAATATACCTTTTTCCAGATGACACAAAGATTTGCAATAAGGTAGACACTGTGTGTGTGTGTGTGCGTGTGTGTGTGTGTGTGTGTGTGTGTAAAAAATGAATAGAGATCTAAGAAAGCTTGAGGTGTGATCAAAAGTGTGACATCTAAGATTCAATGCAAAGAAGTTCAGAATCATGCACTCAGGACACAGATGGGGGAGCAGTACTGAAGACCACCAAACAAGAGAGAGACCTGGGGGTAATCGTATCGTATATCCCAAAGGTGGCCACACAGTGTGACAAGATGGGAAGAGATAGTGGGGTGCTAGAGTGCATACGGAGGGGCATTGCCAGCAGAAAGAGGAAGGTAGTTATATTACTCTATAAAACATTAGTGAGACCTCACCTAGAGTACTGCATTCAGTTCTGGAGACCACCTCTCCAGAAGGACATAGAATAGATGCAGTCCAGAGGACGGCAACTAAAATGGTGCAGGACCTGCATCAAAAGCCCGATGAGAGGATGAAGGTCCTCAATATGTACACCCAGGAGGAAAGGAGGTAGAGAGGGGAGATATGATAGAAACTTTCAAATGCCTCATAAATATAAATAGGGTACAGGAGGGAAGCATTTTTTAGAATCAACGATGCTAAAGAGCAAGTAGACATGCTATGAAGCTGGAAGGGGGTAGATTCAGGAGAAATGTGAAGAAATATTTATTCACAGAAGGAGTGGTGGATGCTTGGAACAGCCTCACAGTGGAGGAGGTGGTGGGAGTAAAAACTAACAGGATTCAAGAATGCATGGGATAGGCATAAGGGAATCTTATTGGTTTGGAATGGGAGGGTAAAGCTGGAGACCAAGTAGGGTCTGCAGTATTACAGTAGGTGTGGAAAATGGGCAGACTAGGCGGTCCAAGCAGTCCTTATCTGCCATCAACTTCTGTGTGTCTGTTTCCACATTGTCAAATCATTGTTGCTAGCCCCTTGTTCTCTTTCTATACATCTCTGTCTCTCTTTCTGTTTTCTCCTTGGTCTTAAAAGGACAAGGAGATGGGGTAGCATACAACTGAAGACAGCAAAATCTGAAAACCTAGGGTTGCAGTATTACCCCCTACCATATGCCATGCTTCTTTTTCAGAATAAAAGTGGTTTAATCATGTTTTGTCATGTTCTAAAAATGTAAACAAATAGGCAGATTTCCAAAATGCAGCACTCTGGTAACATCCTAAGATGGCTGTGATATACGGGCATGGTGATGTCATATGAGTGATAGTGCTCTGGAGCAATAATGGGATCTGTATAAGAATCTGTTAAATAGAGTGCTTTCAACACTGTTATACTGCATCGTTGAGGAAAATCTTTTACTGAGCTTGTGTGAAGAGGGTATCACACATGCAGAGAAAACCATTCACCCCAAAGATGCTGTCTAATCCAAAGATGCTGTTTAATGGTGTTAAAAGCACTCTGTTTAACAGGTCCCTGTAGAGACCCCATTATCCCTTTGGAACATGGTTGCCCCAATGACATCATCACACTAGTATGTTGTAGCCATCTTATTTTACCACAGTGCCACCTTTGCAGCAAGAGTGCCGGTGCACCAGATCGCAAGGCCGCTTGAGCCACAACGGGGCTGGCTTTAGACCAGCCAAGAGCTGGTCTAAGGGCACTGTGCTATGGCCTTGGAGGGTGGGGAGTTGGGTGGAAGCCTGGAAGGTGGGGAGTGGTGGAAGAAGGACCAGTCAGGGTGCTGTAGGGGGCAGATTGGGCATGGTGGCAGTGTGAGGGTTCTGAGGTGGTACCCGATGGAGGTGCCTTGCTCCATGGGACAGGGACGATCGGCCTGGGTAAAGGTTGGTTGATACAGATGGATCATGACCCAGACCCCAGCTGGCAACAGCCCTGGTACCTGCCCCAAAGGAACCACAGTCCCCTACCTGTGGCGGGTGGCAGTGGTCGCAGTTTGTGAGGTTTAGTTGGTGGATGGGTATGTTCCCGGGCACCGTGACATTCCCCTTGTACACAGTCCCCCTCATAGTGGCAGGCTAATGCCCGAATACACTACTGGGGACTGTGGCTCCTCTGGGGCAGGTGCCAGGATTGTTGTCACCTGGGGTCTGGGTCATGGTCTGTCCATGCCAACCCCCCTCTACCCTGGCCGATCGGCTCTGTCCCATGGAGCATGGGACCTCCACTGTGTGCCACCTCAGAACCCTCACAATACTACCGTGCTCCCATCACCCCCCTGTGACATCCTCACTGGTCCCTCTGCCCCTGGCTCCCACATTCCAGGCATATTAACCCTACCACCTTTGTGGTTCCTCTAGGGTTGTGCCAGGTGGAGGGGCATGACAGGACCCTCCGTTAAACCTCTCAGATGCGCCAAATGTTTGGTGCAACCCTGCTGCTCCTGCAGCAGCTCTCTGGACTTTTGGTGCAGGGCCCCCCAGTTTTCTAGAATAGGATGCAGGGTTCCTGACACACCCAGAGTTTGCTGCAGCCATAGATCAGTGCACCCTGAGCTAGTGTAAGGGCAGACTGAAAATTGAACCCCATGTGCAAAACTCTGGCATCAGTCTGATTTTCCTGCTGGTTTTGAGTTACGTACAATGTAAAAATGACTCTTCTGTGATGTTCTCAAGTGTTTGTTGCTGTTCCAGTTTAAAAATGTTTGTATTGTGCAGCTGGCATTCTTACTTATGTTTCCCGCTGTATACATCTAGCGTGATGACATAATTGGGGGGTCTAAGCGGGAGTTTTGATTTTTGTGTAGACTGTAAGTTACTGTTATTTGCTCACTTAATTAGCCTAATATTATGTCTTCAGAAGAGGAGGACAGTGATCTGTCAGTGTTATCTTGCCGGACAGTGTTGCCATTTCAGCCATACACATTTGAGCCTTTAAGAGCTCATTCTCAGGCTACTACCTCCGGAGCAAATGCCGCTACTTGTTGTAGTGCAAGCAAGGAGAATGAAGTTGACGACAGCATGATGGACAATTCTTTAGAGGACTGGTGTGTTCTGTTAGTCTTATAATGTCACATTTGACCAGTTGCTTCATTTATCTGATTAAAATGTTTAGTTCTGCACCAATTTATTTGTTGTTTTTTTTTTGAGGGGGGGGGGGGACAGACAGCGCTTCTGTGTGGTCATGCATTGTTCCATCTGTCATGATCTGACTTACATTCTCTTGTCTAAATGTTTTCATGGGCAAGTACTAGATTATTGCTTTATCTTATTTACTAAAAATAAGTGTTTCATTATTTCTGTGTTGGTTTGATTTATTTGTGATGGGGATCGGGGGGAGAGGCTCTGTCTACTCGTACATCACTCCATCAGTCATGAACGTACTTACACTCTCTTTCTAAATAACTTTTGTAATAAATTCATGCTTCATTCAGCTGATGTCTTAAAAATAACAAGTGTGTCATTATTTATGTGTTGATTTAGTTTGTGATTGAGTGTCTGTGTGTGTGTATATGTGGAGGGGGTACACTGCTTCATCTGTCAAAAACTGACTTGTGTCTTTAAATGTCATGAAATGAAATCATTGTTGCTTTCCCCTGATGTCCTAAAAGTAAGAAGTGTTTCATTACTTCTGTGTTCATTTAGTGTGTGTGTGTGTGTGTGGTTATCTGTCGGGTCAATTTTGACAGCAGTCAGACTGTGGTATTTGCCATTATCTGCCAGCTCAATTTTGATAGCAGCCAGACTGTGGTATTTGCCACTGTTTCCTTCAATATATTTTCCCCTTCAGACTGCACTTTGATGGCTTCAGTTGAGAGCTTGTATTTCTTCCAGTTTTAGACTTGTTTGCTAAATTTACTGTGTTCATTCAAGCTGACCTGACTTTCCTAAGGCGTGACCCTGACTGCCAGGAAAATACTAACATACTAACATACTAAAACGCTAGCAGAATAGGCCTAACGGTCTTTCGTGTCTGCTCGTTTGGTCAGCCCCCACCCTGGGTGCTGACCTTGCTGCCCCCTCGCCTTCTCTGGCTTCTCCCTTCCCAGTTCCAGATATTCTTGCTGCATTGGATTTTGCTTCCTGAACCCTTCCCCTGTACCTGTCCCACCTCCTCTTGAACCCCTCCACTGTCTCTGCCTCCACCAGCCCCCAGGTAGTGCATTCCATGGCTCCACCACCCTCTCAGTGAAGTAGCACCTCCTCCTTTCTCCCCTGAATCTTCCCCCCTCCAGCTTCCACCCATGCCCTCTAGTGGCCCCTTCCTCCTTCCTTCGAAGCACCCTGACTGTTCCTCCCCTATTTACCCTCTTCATGTACCTGAAGACCTCTATCATGTCCCCCCGGTCCCTTCTCTCTTCCAATGTGTACATATTTAGCTCTTCAAGCCTCTCCTCATAGGTCCTGTCCCCCAAGCCCCAAATCATTTTGGTTGCCCTCCTCTGGACCCTCTCCAGGAGGTTAATGTCCCTCTTTAAGTGTGGCCTCCAAAACTGCACGCAGTACTCCAGGTGCGTCCTCACCAAGCAGTTATACAGAGGGAGTATCACTTCCCTCCTTCTGGAGGTGATCCCCCTAGCGATGCATCCCAGCATCCTGTTGGCCTTGGCTGCTGCCCTCCTACAAGTCTCAGAGTTGTTCATCTTGACATCCACCACCACCCCCAGGTCCCTCTCAGCCATTGAGACTTGTAGTATTTCCCCAGGGTGTACACTTGGCCTGGGTTTCTGGCCCCCAGGTGGAGTACCTTGCATTTCCCTGCATTGAACCTCAGCTTCCACTTTCTAGACCATCTTTCCAGAGCCTCCAGGTCCCCCTGCAGGGCCACCCTCCCCTCCTCCCCATCCACCACCGCCCCCAGTTTCGAGTCATCTGCAAAGAGACTCATCTCACTCCTGATTCCTGTCCTTATGTCAGATACGTAGGCGTTGAACAGAAGGGGCCCAAGGACTGATCCCTGTGGGACCCACTAATGACCCTCCTTGGGGATGAAACTATCCCACCAACTACGACCCTCTGGGTCCGGTCCTGGAGCCAATTGCCTATCCATCTGATCATCTGGTTTCCCACCCCCATTTCTCCTAGCTTATCCAACAGGCCCACGTGAGGAACAGAGTCAAATGCCTTGCTGAAGTCTAGAAAGAGGACATCCACTGGTCTACCCAGGTCCAAGGCACTTGTCACCCAGTCATAGAACTCCACCAGGTTTGTCTGACACGATTTCCCTGGGATGAATCCATGCTGTCTATTGTCCAGGCACCCTGACTTATCCAGGTCCCCCCCTAGCCTCTCCTTGACAATGCCCTCCATCACCTTGCCCACCACCGATGTCAGGCTGACAGGCCTGTAGTTCCCTACTAGCTCCTTGATCCCCCTTGTGGATAGGCACTACATGCACCACCTTCCAGTCTTGGGGCACCACCCTGTCCTCAGAGAGAGGGTGAAAGCTCTGCCAGGGTTTGTCGGGACATCTGCAAGTTCCTTCAGCACTCTAGGATGTAATTTATCCGGCCCGGTGCTTTCTCCGTCTTAAGGGAGCTGAGGGCCTCCCTCACTCTCTCTGCTGTGATTTCCACTTCTGGTACCTCTTCTCCCTGCTTAGCCCTCCCCCCACCTGCCAGTGATGCCCCCCCTCTCAAATGCATGTGAGCTGGAGATTCTTGTATGTGGGCAGGACTCTAGGAATAAGGTTGGCATTTGGCAGGGCTGGGGTGGAATAAAATCAATGGGACATATACACAAAGTCCACTTTACAATAGGGTTAATCAAGGAACGGAATTTAATGATTGTGGTGCTGGGGGGATCATGTAATAAGTTTTTTTTTGTGTATAAATTAGAGTATGGTAGGGTGAATGTATATGCACCCAGGTATCATAGAGTGTGTTTACACATTCAGGTATGGTAGGATATGGGGTGCATGCATTCAAGCATGGTAGGGTGCATGTGTAAGCATTTGAGTATGGTAAGGTGTATGTGTATGCATTTGAGTATGGTAGGCTGTGTGTGTATGTGTTCTGGTATGGTAGGGCATATGTATATGCATTTGGGTATGGTAAGGTATGAGTGTATGCATTTGAGTATGGTAGGGTGTGTGTGCACATACATTCAGGTATGGTATGGTGGCTGTTTATGGATTCAGATATGGTAGAGTGTGTGTGTATGCATTCAAATATGGTAGATGTGTTGTGTGTGCATTCAGGTATGGTAGGTGTGTCTTGTGTGTGCATTTGGGTATGGCAGGGTATGTGTTGCATGCATTTGAGTATGGTAGGGTGTGTATGTATGCATTTGGGAATGGTAGTGTGCGTGTGTATGCATTCAGGTGTGATATGGTATGCGTATGCATTCGAGTATGGTAAGGTATGTGTTGTATGCATTTGTGTATGATAAGGTGTGTGTTTATGTATTCGGGTATGGTAGGGTGTGTGTGTGTATGCATTCATGTATGGTAGGTGTGTATGTATTTGGATAGGGTGTGTGTGTATGCATTCTGGTATGGTAGGGTATGTTTAAGCATTTGAGTATGGTAGGGTGTGTGTGTGCATTTGAGTATGTTAAGGTGTGTGTGCATGTGTGCATTCAGGTATGACACGGTGTGTGTGTGTGTGTGTGTATGCATGCATGCATGCATTCAGGTATGGCATGATTGTATGTGCGTGCATTTGGGTATGGTGGGGGTGTGTGTATATGCATTCTGGTATAGTAGGTATGTGTATGCATTTGGGTATGGTAGGTGTGTGTATTCGAGTATGGCACTGTGTGTGTGTGTGTGTGTGTGTGTGTGTGTGTGTGTGTGCATTTGGGTATGGTACTGTGTGTGTGCATTCGGGTATGGTAGGGTGTGTGTATGCATTCAGGTATGGTGGGTGTGTGTGTGTGTGTGTATGCATTCTGGTATAGCAGGTGTGTGCATGCCTTCTGGTATAGTAATGTGAGTGTGTATGCATTTGAGTATGGTAAGGTATGTGGAGCATGCATTCTAATATGGTAGGGTGGGTGTGTGTGTGTGTGTATGTGTGCATTTGGGTATGGTAGGTGTGTGTGTATGCATTTGGGTATGGTAGGTGTGTGTGTGTGTATTTGTCTACAGTAGGAGTGTGTGTATGCATTCGGGTATGGCAGGGTATGTGTGGATTTAGGTATGGTAGAGTATGTGTGTGCATTTGAGTATAGTAGGGTATGTGGTGCATGCATTGAGGTATGGTAGGGTGTGTGTATGGATTTGGGTATGGTAGGGTGTGCGCGTGTGCATTTGGGTATGGTAGGGTGTGTCTGTATGCATTCAGCTATGGCAGGGTATGTGGTGCATGCATTCGGGTATGGTAGGATGTGTATGTATGCATTTTGGCTATGGTAGGTTGTGCATGTGTATGCATTTCGGTATGGTAGGCTGTATCTGTATGCATTCAGCTATGGTAGGGTATGTGGTGCATGCATTCGGGTATAGTAGGGTGTGTATGTTTGCATTAAGTTATGGTAGTGTGTATGCATGCATTTGGGTGAGGTAGGGTGTGTGTGAGTATGCATTCAGGTATGTGTGCATGCGTTTCAGTATGGCAGGGTATACGTGCATGTATTTAGGTATTGTAGGGCGTGTGTGTGTGTATGCATTCGAGTATGGTATGGTACTATATGTGTGCATACTGTACATCCGGCTACGGTATGCTGCATGTGTATGCATTTGAGTATGGTAGGGGGTGTGTGTATGCATTTGGGTATGACAGGATGTGTGTATGCATTCAGGTATGGTAGGGTATGTGGTGCATTCATGTGGGTATGGTAGGGTATGTGTGTATGCTTTTGGGTATGGTAGGGTATGTGTGTATGCTTTTGTGTATGGTAGGGTATGTAGTGCATGCATCAGGTTATGGTAGGGTGTTTTATGTGTGCATTCGGGTATGGTAGGGTGTCGTGTATGCATTCAGGTATGGTAGGGTGTGTGCGTATGTATTCGGGTATGATAGGGTATGTGTGTATGCATTCAGGCATGGTAGGGTATGTGGTGCATTCATTCGGGTATGGTAGGGTGTGTGTTTGTGCATTCGGGTATTGTAGGATATGTTTGTGCACATTTGGGTATGATAGAGTATGAGGTGCCTGCATTCAAGAATGGTGGGGTGCATGTGTGTGCATTTGGAAATGGTAGGGGTTTGTGTGTGCATTCAGGTATGGCAGGGTGTGTGTGTGTGCATTTGGGTATGGTAGGGTGTGTGTGCGTGTGCATTCGGGTATGGCACGTGTGTGTGTGTGTGTGTGTATGCGCACATGAAGCATGTCGCATTGCTATGCAGATGACCAGGGTGTCCAATCAGAATCTGGTTGCCACATGGGGGGGAGCAGGCCAGGCTGTAGACAATTGCTGGAGGGCAGTGCACCTAAGCCAGGGAGACCTGGCATTGGGTTCCACCATGTAGTGACCCTGGCCAAGGACTGTTCTCCTTCTGCAGGGGCTATGCTGTATTGTCAAGGCTATAGGGCACAGCCCACAACAGGGGAGGGGGGAGGATTGCTGTAGAAATATAGGAAGAAAATCTCCTGCCATCTGTATGACTGCAAATTGAACAGGTTATGCTTTTTATTTATTTTTTTTTGTTTGTTTTGCTTTGTTTGCGCCGGTAGCTCAGCTCCCATTCCCCACAGTCCATCGATCATCCCCCCAGGTCTTATCTCAGGCGATGATCCTCCCAGCCTTGCCCCTCAGGGCAGGACTGCTAAGTAGGGTCTCCTCTGACAGAGCCGAAACTAGGTTCTGAGTAGTTTCTCCTCTACTACTGGTGTTCCTCCCTGGCTTGCTCCCCAAGGCTGGGCTGTGGAGGGTTGGGCCATTCCTGACAGGACTACCTACTCAGTCATCAGCCAAGTGCCACAGGCAGGGGTATCAGGACTAGTGAAGTGGGGCGTCATTCTTGGGGCTGTCATTTTGCTCATTTTTCCCCATAGGAGATCTGGCGTGCAATGACGTAGGGCACCAAAGCACCAGCGTCCGGCCCTCCCCACAGCACAGGCTCCGGCAACTGCTCCCCCCTGCCTCTTCCAGAGGTCAGCCATATGCCGAATGCTCTCCCACCCAGGAGGAGGAGAGCAGTCCCTGGGATGCTCCATCCTCCTACCCCCTACTGGCCCTCAGACGACTCAGGTCCATTCCCAAACCCAGAGCATTGACGTCGTAGGTGGAAACCCTACTACTGTGCTGGCCGGCCAGCATACTCGCTGTCTTTGTACACTATATTCCCCCCTCCCCCAGCTCACTCCTGGCAGTGACCTCTGGCTCAGGGTGCCTTTCCTGGTTACCAATTCTCAAATAAATAAGAGATATGCAGGGGGGACCTGTGTGATAACTGATTTATCTATACCAGTGCTGTTTGACCTCCAGGCAACCTCACAAGTGGCATAAGCCAGGGTGAGGGTGTCACAGTCGGTGCTTCTGTTTTATAAATCGGTTATCACATATATTCCCTCTGCATATTCGATTTATTCAGTAGTAAACCGTACGTGGTGGTAGATTTGATTATAGTTATCTTTTTTTTAAATAAAAAATTTAATTGTAGTAGACTTTTTTGTACTGTATGTATTGCTACACTAGTTTCACAGGTGGCTAGGGGTTGCCGTGGACACGGTTGGTCACTGCGATGTTCTGACACTCCAGCATCAGCTTTCATGGGTGGAGAGCATGATCTTCAAAAAATGTTAGTCCAGGATGGGGGTCAATTGTTACTGAGGGGGAAAAGGAGCCCTGGAGTCAACTCTGTAAAAGTGGGAGTCCGCATGAGAAATTTGTGGGTGATGATGTTGTTTTCTGTTTCTTTTTATCTTTGTTGAGGGGCTTGTAGTTTGTGGAATGCAGCAAAGCTGTGTTAAAATGATCAAAGCATTACTGAGCAGCTTGACAGATAGCGAGCGGTGCTGCCATGTGACATGACAGTAAGCGGTGCAGTTGCAGCTTGTGGCTTTTATAAAAGGAAAAAAGGCTACTGTTTCATTTTTATTTGTGCCAGAGCTGCAGAGTACAGAATAAAGGGCCAGTCTGCATTGGCAGATGAGCTGTAGCCTATCAGGAAGACATTGGAAATGAAGGTCTGTTTTCTTAAGAGACAAAACGGTCTTTTTTTTTAATGATGTTGGCAGTTTTGGTTTCAATGGCAACTAAAGTCAACTTGTTTTGAGAGGAAGTTTCAAATTTAACAAATTCTAGCCAGAGCTGATACGGCTGTGACGAGCTGCCAAATGGCCAAAGGTACACGTGTGCGTAGAAAATATTGAACGCCTGTGTGTAACTTGGCCATTTTTTGGAGGTGCTGCACCAAATTTTCAACAAGGCCTTTTTGGGAGCCCACCTTATGAAGCGTGCCAATGTCATTTTATTCACTTGTCCTGAAAGGTGATTTCACAGAGTGACTGAGAGATTCTGTGCCAGAGGTGCGAAAACACATTTTGGGCAGGATGTGAAAAGTGACAGCTGTACTATTAATAAGGAGATGTGCAAAAATGGCAATGTTGAAAATCTGGAGTGAAAATATTAAACATTGGCAACGTTAGGAGCGTGCGTAGAAACTATGCCACACACGTTTGTAATGCAGTCATTTTTGGGGAATTTTTTCACCAAATTTGCAACATGGGTTTTTTGGGACCTCACATCATGATCAGTGACACTGTTGTTTTATTAATCAGTCCTGAAAGGTGAATCCATGTAGTGACCACAAAATCACCTTTTTGGACCAACTAATGAAATGACAGTAGCAGTGGTCATGAGGTGGAGTCCCAAGAATCCCATGTTGAAAATTTGGGGTCAAAATTCCAAAAAATGGCTGATTTATCAACTTAAGTGGAAACCCCCATTGACTGCCATTATACGGCACTTACCTTTGATTCTTCAGTTCCTGGTTTGGTTTTGAAGAGCGCAGACATGTCCCAGTCCAGAGAAGATGACAGTGCTGACCTCTGGAGGTAAGTATGGGGTAAGGGGGGGTGTGGGGACGTAGGTGCTCGGTAGGAGGGTGGATCGGGGCGACGGTGAGGGACCATTTTCATTTTTACAGGAAAAGCAAAACACGTCAGATGGTTTTCTTTATTTACAGGGGAAAGAAAGCATACATTTGGGTACACCGAGGTGGGCTCGCAATGTGCCACATGAATTGGGGGATACATAATGCTGACATGGGGACTGGGTACCCTGATGTCGGCACCAGGACAGGGAATGGAGGGAGCATGGAGAACAGCAGCAGTGGGAGGATGTGGGAGGGTGTTCTTTGCTGCCAGTGCTGGGAGGGAGTGGGGAGGACAGGAACAGTGGCAGGGTGTGGGAGGAATGTTATCCAAAAGATGGCGCTTACGCAACTGCACATGTGTGGCATTCATGCATGTGTAGTTGCGGTGAATGGCATGTTGTCATTCACAACATGGTGCC
The DNA here is from genome assembly GCA_016271365.2 of Neoceratodus forsteri. NCBI lineage: Eukaryota > Metazoa > Chordata > Ceratodontiformes > Ceratodontidae > Neoceratodus > Neoceratodus forsteri. The sequence continues at coordinate 926,274,019 of CM028137.1, forward strand.
AGCAGAACTGTGCATACACGCGAGTTACGCATGCGCAGTTCTTGCCCTAGAATGCAGCTGTTATTCCGAATCTGGCAATTGTGGTGAAGTGTTTCAATCTCTGTTGGACTTTCAGAATGATACTTCCAAAAATCCAAGGGAAGATTCCACGATCGGCCATTTTTGTAAGCTATGATCAATCCCAAAACAGGTGTAGTCTCTGTCCACAACAGTAAAAAGACACACTGAGCCACTAAAAGTGAAAATGTTACATTTATGCCTGCTGCCGTGAGTGTTGGAGTGCTGTGCAAGAGAGTAGCAGCTTTGTGGTTTTAAAGAAAAAATGCAGAAATGTTGTAGTGTGTTACTTTTTGGAGGCAGTGAGCAGTGTCAAGGTTAGGGTGAATTAAGAAAGAAGCAGAGTGTTCTGGTTGGAGATGAAGGGGTAGTGACTTATTTGTCATTTGTCTGAGCTAGTAATGAAAGTAAAACTGTAGAAGTGGTGTTGGCAGGCAGGAGGTGTGGCTAAGTTATAATGAGTTTACTATATGTAATAAATCTTGATGACATATTTACTATATATATAAATTTTATTTGTACATATAGTAGCTCAGGTAACAAGATTGATACAGTGGTTTTTGTGTCCACACCTATTGCATAATTACATTAATAAAATAATTTCTGTGGAGCTGGCCTGGTGGTGCTGAGGGTTGAGGTGCTGGATGCCACACCTTGCGCCATGCCAGCAACCCAGGTTCGGAAGCAAGCCCGGGGTGTCGGAGGATTGGTGGGGGAGAGAGAGAGGATTGAGCATCCATAGACTGCTCTCCTCTCTCTGGGGAGGGATCCAGGGAAGGCCTGGTGCAATAGCATCACCCGGTGGAGACCGGAGGACGTGCGTGCATCTGGGCACTACGGTAGAGGGAGATGGAGTTGCGGCAGACATCGTAACGTCATTGCACGACTAAATTCTGAGGGGGGAGGACCAAGGGAAGTAACAAAAAATAGAAAAAAACACGACTTGTGGATAGGCAAAGGCACCTACATCCACCGACCACACTCCACAGCCGGTTGCACTCCACCCCTGGGCCAAGCGCAGCCCGACCCGAATTTCAGATATAGTGCTCTGGGCAGATAGGGCGGCCCTACCTCAGGGTGCTCAGAGCTGAGGGGATAGTTGGGCTGGTGCCAGGAAGTAGGAGGCCTCTGAGGCATGGAGGTAGAGTTGGGGGCACTGGAGGTTGCCTGAGAGAGTTCCACAAGTTGGGTGCATAAAAACAGAGTTCACAAAAAACAAAAAAACAAAAATAAAATAAAAATTTCCTGGTAACAGAGTATTTCCCTGGGGAGACACAAAGAAGTGGGTAAAAATCAGTATGAAAAAAAGAAGCAAGTATTATATGATAATTTCAGATTAAATGCCATGTACAGGGAGACAGTGTATAGCATTCTGTATAAATGAAGGAGTTGAAAGCTGTGCAGAATCCATGGCTTTAGCAACTCCTCTTGGGTCAGCAGTAGTGTTGCTGTGGAAAAAAACCTGTAGAGAGTAGATATGTACGCCATTTTTATTTAATTTAAATTGGTTTAAAATAATGCTGGCAATACAAAGAAGGTTTGGTAATTAGTTCTTATGGCAAAGCAGAGACATTTGGCTCTTGGGGACAGATGGTGCACTCCCTGCTAACTTTTGTAAGGCTGGAACTGGCACTGACAGTTGAGAGGCAGACTCTCATCTTCCCTCCCAGCCTGTTGTAATATTAGTTGAACCAATGGTATTCCCCCAAAAAAATCTCAACCAGTCCCCTTCACCAGGAAACACACTTCTCACATCCACCACACACCTGGTAGCACCCATGAACACGTGTCTCTCTGTTCAAGACATGTGTCAACCCATGTGCAGTACCACTGTCCTGAACCCATATACAAATTCGGAACACAATACAGCATCCATACACAGACTTGTACCACTCAGCTACCACTGTCCTGCACCAATACACCTCATTAAAAAAAAATCCCACAGTCCCATAAACAGAGGTATGACTCAGCTGCATTCATTGTACCACTCTCCTACATCCACACAGAGAGGTACTACTCAGACACATGAATGCACAGAGTTGTACTGCTCTCCTGCACCAATACATCCTGGCAAAAAGACTCAACAGAACTCTGAAACAGAGATGTACCAGTCAGCTACATGGATACACAGTTGTGCCACTGTCCTGCACCTGTACAACCCCGCAAAAAAACAAAAAACTCCTCAGCACTCAAATAGAGCGGTACCACTAAGCTGCATGAATGCAAACAGTTGTACCACTGTCCTGCACCTGTATAACCCTGCGAAAAAACAAAAAAACTCCTCAGCACTCAAATAGAGCTGTACCACTCAGCTGCATGAATACAAACAGTTGTACCACTGTCCTGCACCTGTACAACCCTGCAAAAAAACAAAAAAAAACTCCTCAGCACTCAAATAGAGCTGTACCACTCAGTTGCATGAATACAAACAGTTGTACCACTGTTCTGCACCTGTACAAACCTGTTAAAAAAACTATACAGCACTTATAAACTGATGTACAACTCAGCTACATGAGTACCAACAGCTACATCACTGTCCTGCACCTGCACACCCCTGCAAAAAAAGCAACTGTACAGCACCTAAAGGGAGATGTACCACTCCTGCACAAAAGAAATCTCTACAACATTCATAAACAGTGATGTACCACTCAGCCACAAGCATACACAGTTAGTTGTACCACAGCCGTACACCCTGCAAAAAAAATTGTACAGCACTAATGAACAGAGAGATACCACTCGGATATATGAATACAAAGGGTGGTACCACTGTCCACTACCTGCACACTCCTGCAAAAAAAACTCTACAGCACCCATAAACAGAGATATACCACTCCCCTACATGAATAGAAACAGTTGTACCATGATCATGTACCCGTATACCCCTGCAAAACACTTCTACAGCACTCATAAAGAGAGATGTACCACTCAGCTACATGAACACAAACAGTTATACCCCTGTCCTGCAACAATACACCCCAGAAAAAAAAACCTTCTACAATACTCATAAACAGTGATCTACCATTCAGCCACATCCTTACAAAAATGTTACAGCACTCTTAAACAGAGATGATCCTCTTAGATACGTGAATACACACAGTTGTACCACTGTTCTGCACTAGTACACCCCTGCAAAAGAACTCTGCAGCACTCTTTAATGGAGATGTACCACTCAGCCACATGAATACACATAGATGTACCACTGTCCTGCATCTATACACCCCTGCAAAAAAAAACTGTACAGCACATAGACATGTACCATTCAACATGAATACACACAGTTGTACCACTGCCCTACACCCATACACACCTGCAAAAAAGCTTTATATCATGCATAAACAGAGATCTACCACTCGGATACATGAATATACTCAGTTCTACCACTATCCTGCACCAGTACACCCCTGCAAAAAAGCTCTGTATCACACATAAACAGCTCTACCACTTGGATACATGAATATACACAGTTCTACTACTATCCTGCACCCGTACACCCCTGCAAAAAAGCTCTATATCACGCATAAACAGAGATCTACCACTCGGATACATGAATATACACAGTTCTACCACTATCCTGCACCAGTACACCCCTGAAAAAAGCTCCACAGCACTCAAACAGAGATGTTCCTGTCAGATACATGAATACACAGTTGTACCAGTGTCTTGCAGCAGTACACCCTTACAAAGAAAAATTGTACAGCACTTATAAACAGAGATGTACCACTCAGCTACATCATTACAGATAGTTGTACCACTGTACAGTACCTCCACACCCCTGAAAAAAAAAACTGTGCAAGACATAGGAAGGTACCACTCAGCTATGTGAATATACACAGTTGTACCACTGTTCTGCACCCGTACACCCCTACCAAAAAAAAAAAGTACAGCACTCATAAACAGTGATGTGCCACTCAGCTACATGAATTCACACAATTGTACCACTGTCCTGAAACCTCTACAGCACTTATAAACAGTGATGTTCCATTCTGCCACAATCATACACACAGTTAGTTGTACCACTGTCCTGCACATGAAGAATCCTTCAACAAAACTGCACAGCACTCATAAACAGAGGTATAACATTCAGATAGATGAATAAACACAGTTGTGCCACTGTGCCAGTAGACCCCTACAAAAAAACTCTACAGCACTCTTAAACAGAGATGTCCCTTTAAGCTACATGAATACACACAACTGTACCACTGTCATGCATCAGTACACCCCTGAAAAAAAAAAAAACTCTACATCACTCATAAAAAGTGCTACAAGCTGTAGTTTGGATCCTGGACCAACTTCCCTAATATTGCGTTGGTGTGACATCATCGGTCCAATCCTTGTGCAAATAGTCTGGTGCTCCTTGGAATCAGGTGAGTTCCCTAGCTCCCTGAAAGAGGCGGTGGTGACACCCCTCTTGAAGAAAGCTACCTTGGACCCCAACTGTTTCACAAACTACAGACCTATCTTAAACCTTCCCTTTATTGGGAAAGTAATTGAGAAAGTAGTGGCATCCCAATTGGAGAACCATTTAACCATCCATGGCATCTACGAACCCTTCCAATTGGGTTTTCGGAAAAGACATAGCACTGAGACTGCGCTGGTTCGGGTGCTTAATGATCTCTCTGAGGCGAGAGAGATCAGAAGAGGTTTTATTCTAGTTCTTCTTGATCTCTCGTCAGCTTTTGACACCATGGATCATGTGGTGTTGCTAGCACGCCTGAGGCAGATCTGTGGAATATCAGGAACCATCCTTCGATGGTTCACTTCATTCCTCACTGGGAGATCACAAAGAGTTGTGTCGGGGCTTTTCTCCTCTGGCCCAACATCTTTGTTATGTGGGGTGCCTCAGGGTTCTGTGCTGTCTCCCATGTTATTTGCAGTGTATATGCTGCCCCTCGTAGACATTATAAGATGGTATAAGTTGAGGTTTCATTACTATGCAGATGATACCCAGCTATACCTGTCTTTTGCTCCTGACCAGAATAGAGCTCTCTCAGTGTTTAACAACTGTCTGAAAGAAATCCAGGGTTGGATGGATTCTAGTTGGCTGAAGTTGAACGCAGATAAGACAGAGGTTTTGGTGGTGGACCCAGGCTGTTAGATAGAGGGGTCACCTGTTGTTGCACCCTCAGGAATTTTTCTTGGGGGTGTGTCACTTCTGACCTCTGAATGGGTGTGTAACCTAGGGGTTATCTTGGGTGACAGGCTGACACTGCATTCGCAGGTGTCAGCAGTCGTTTAGACTTCCTTTTACCATTTTAGGATTATCGCTAGAGTGAAACACCTCGGTCCGTCTGACATGCTACCTATGTTGGTCCACGCCTTTGTGTCCTCTCGTCTAGACTACTGCAACTCCCTGTGTTTTGGGCTTTCTGGGGTTGAAATACGCTGCCTTCAGCTAGTGCAAACGTGGCGGCCCAGGTTTGTGAGAACTAGCAGGTCCTGTCACATTACCCCAGTGCTGCGCGAACTGCACTGGCTCCCTGTTTGGTGGTGGATCACCTTTAAAGTCTATTTATTGACTTTTAAAGCCCTCCACGACCAGGGTCCAGCTTATCTGAAAGATCTAGTGTCTTACTGCCCTGGCCGATTGCTCCGCTCGGCCGACGAGGGGCTGCTAGAGATTCCGAGAGTGAGTCTAAATTCTTCTGGTTGTAGAGCCTTTTCCTACGCTGCCCCCACTCTCTGGAATTCTCTACCCCTGTCGGTTACGGCAGTGCACCTCCCTGGGGGAATTTAAGAGTGGCCTAAAAACTCATTTGTACCAAATTGCTTTTTATAGTATTATATAAATTGTTGTTAAAATTATGGTTTTATGATTGTTTTATAGTGTATTATAATGTTTGGTCTTCTTTTTATTATATGTTTCGTACAGCGCTTTCAAAAATTTGAAAGGCGCTTTAAAAATAAAATTATTATTATTATTATGATGAACCACTCAGCCACATACACACACAGTTGAACCATTGTCCTACACCTGCATGCCCATGGAAAAAAATAACTGTATAGCACATAGAGAGTTGTACCACTCAGCTACATGAATACACACCATTGTACCACTATCCTTCACAAGTACACTCATACAAAAAAAACCTTTTACAGCACTAATAAACAGTGATGTACCACTCAACTACAAGCACGCACAGTTGTACCACTGTCCTGCACCCGTGTAAACCTGCAAAAAAAAAAACTGTGCAGCACTTCTAAACAGATATACCACTCAGATACATAAATACACACACTTCTATCACTGTCCTGCAGCACTACACCCCTGCAAAAAAAAAACACTACTCTACAGCACTCGTAAACAAATATACCACTCAGCTCCATGAACACAGACAGCTGTACCAGTGTCTTGCAGCAGTACACCCCTGCAAACAAAACTGTATAGCACTCATAAACAGAGATGTACCACTCAGCTACATGAATATAAATAGTTGTACCAATGTTCTGCACCTGTACAACCCTGCAAAAAAAACTTTACAGCACTCATGCATAGAGATGTACCACTCGACTGCATGAATACAAAGAGTTGTACCACTGTCCTGCACTGGTAGACCCTTGCAAAACAACTCTACAACACTCATAAACAGAGATGTTCCTCTCAGATATATGAATACACACAGTTGAACCACTGTCCCGCACCAATATACCCCTACAAAAAAAAAAACCTGTACAGCACTCAGTGATGCACCCCTCGGCTACATGAATACACACAGTTGCACCATTGACCTGCACTTGTACAACCCTGAAAAAACCTCTACAGCACTTATAAACATATACCACTCAGTACATGAATGCAAACAGTTGTACCGCTATCCTGCACCAGTACACCCCTGCTAAAAAAACTCCACAGTACTCTTAAACAGAGATGTACCATTCAGCTACATAAATACACACAGTTATACCACTGCCCTACACCTGTACACCCTGAAAAGAAACTCTACAGCACTCATAAACAGTGATGTACCAGTCAGCCACAAACATACACAGTTGTACCACTGTTCTGCACCCGTACAACCCTGCACAAAAACTGCACAGCACTCATAAACAGAGATATACCACTCAGCTCCATGAACACAAACAGCTGAACCAGTGTCTTGCAGCAGTACACCCCTGCAAACAAAACTGTATAGCACTCATAAACAGAGCTGTACCACTCAGATACATGAATACACTCAGTTGTACCACTGTCCAGCATTGGCAGACCCTTGCAAAAAACAAACAAAAAAAAACTATAGTACACATACAGAGAGAGATGTACTCAGGTACATGAATACAAACAGTTATACCACTGTCCTGCACCAGTACGCCCCTGTAAAAAAAAAAAAACCTGTACAACACTCATAAACGGTGATGTACCATTCAGCCACAGACATAGACACAGTTAGTTGTACCACTCTGCTGCACCTGTACAAAGATATAACACTCAGATACATGAATAAACATAGTTGTGCCACTATCCTGCATAAGTACAACCCTACAAAAAAAAAACCTCTAAATGACTCATAAAAAATGATGAGCCACTCAGCCAAATAGATGCACACAGTTGAACCACTGTCCTGTACCTGCACGTTCGCGCAGAAAAAAAAATAACTGTACAGCACATAGACCACTCAGCTACATGAATGCAAACCGTTGTACCACTATCCTACTCAAGTACACTCGTACAAAATAAAACCTCAACAGCACTCATAAACAGTGATGTACCACACAGCTACAAGCACCCACACAGTTGTACCACTGTCCTACACTCATATAAACCTGCAAAATAACTGTATAGCACTTATAAACAGATATACCACTCAGATACATAAATACACACACTTGCGCCACTGTCCTGAAGCACTACATCCTTGCAAAAAAACTCTTCATCACTCTTAAAACAGAGATATACTGTACTCTAGGAAATGTTTGTGTTTTTATTATCGCGTTCTTTGCGGTAATGAAAAAAGTGTGAACCATAACAACACGCAAATGTGCTATATCACTGCTTACTGTGCAAGATCGGGAGGAACGATCAACTAATAACATCTAACATCAGTGCACAATGAACTTTAAAACTTTTACTTTATTTCATTTTTTAAAACCATTTGAAAAGAATACATAAATGAAGGAGGAACAATAAGCAAAGGCTGTAGGTAAATAAAGAGAGCCTCAGATGTCAGTAGTCAGCAGCTCTAACATTCTCCAAATCAGAAGTGCTATGTAATAAAAAAAATCACTATAGTAGCAGTCAGAAAAAATCTAAATGATTGTTAGTACAGAATAAGTATTGTACTCACTAATTCTTGCATCCAGACATCGTCCGTGTGCTCCAGAGATCCCTGCCTCTATAAATCCCCTGATACAATCTTCTCTTCTCAGTCACAATTTGTTGAAACTGCTCTCCAGCCACATAGTGTTTCTCCTTTAATGTTGACATTTTCAAGTCAATTTTGACTCTTTCGGATCCGTTGGAGAGCTGATCCAATATTAGTCCTGCATACCAGGATGTGAAGCACTTCTTCATGTCATTCTTGAAGAGTTTGTTTAGCGAGATGTCCAGGGGCTGCAGTAGATCGGTGCAGGATGCTGGCACAAAAACAGGGATGAATCCTGCCTCCTCTCTAACTGCTCGAGTACTGCAGTAGTCATATAAGCCCTGAAAAGGTCCATAATGAGCAGATCTTTCTGCTCACTTGGTAGCCCCAGAGCATGCTTCATGGCAGACAGATGTGGAACCAGCACAGCTTCTATGTAGTGCTGGGTTGTCACTTCATTAGCCCAGTGATTGGGCGAGTGTGTTATATACCACTCATTAGGAAATTTATGTACTGGGTGACAAGCATTCATTTTGCCACTGTAGATAACCTGGGGTGGCAACAAATCTCCTGCTAGCGTGCATCTGAGGACAAGGGACATCTGCCATTTGTTGCTGAGTCCCACCAGTGCCATTTGTCATGACCCTGTGGCCACCGTTGTCCACTGGGAAACAGGGACAAGATTTACCCCAGTCTCATCGATGTTCACCACCAGCTCAGGGGGGAGAGAGTCAACTCCTGTGCCACATCTTTAGAAATTTGAGCCAAAAAAACCCTCCTTCAGCTGTATAAAATCTAGTGGGATTTTGCGGGCAGCTTTGGTAGCCTTATGGCGACTGTACACCATCCTGTTAGGAATCCCATGCTCATTTGGTGGTGATGTTAACACTACCACTGTTTTCAACAAGGATATGCGGGCTGTTTGATTTTACAATTCCAAGGGCCCCGGCATGCACCACCCATGCATTCACCACGGCACCCTTGGCTCGGAGGCTTGTTATGATAAATTGTAACTTCTCCTCCACCTCCTCAATTCGCAAAGTCGGTCTACCATGGGATTTTGTTGGCATAGAGGGTTTTAAAAGTGTGGGGTCAGGTGTCAGCTCTAATCTTGCTTTATAGTCCATCTTGAACTTGCAGACTGTAGATTCGTTGATGTTGCGACCGTACTTGCTGGTGTAGTACTGGACCGCAGACCTCATCCCATTCTCTAAAGCATAACGTCCAATCTCAAATCAGACTTCACCAGTGTACAATGTGTAAGTAGATGGGTGGCTCTCTTTATGAGGCGGGGGAAGGCAAGCACTTAGCTTGGATGCAGCAGCACTGGCGGTGTCAATGTCCAGACCAGTTCTTGTTGCCAGCTGCTCAGAGGAGACATCTGTAAGATCTAGTGGATATTGTCTCTTTTTTGATTGACTGCCAGTAATCCAGTGGAGGATGGACATGATGAACTGCAATCCAAGCCGAAATGAAGAACTGCAAGATACAGTAAGGTACGCAGCACCAATAGACATAGCAGTAGCTACAAGCAGGTCAGTCAGGACTGGTTCATGCAATTGCAGTATCTGAAAGCGATTAACAGCAGCCGATAGTGAAATAAAGGGCATCCTGAGCAGCTGCTATCATCGCCCAGTTCTCATAATGATGTGCGATTAGCACCTCTCGTGGGCTGGTGCAAACATTACAGGTCACGATATATTGGAATCAAAGGCCTTGCTGAAATCCAGATAGAGGACATCAGCCACTTGGCCTTTGTCTACTATCCTAGTGACCCTATCGAAGAAGTCAATTAGGTTAGTCTGTCAGGACCTCCATGACACAGACTCATGCTGCCTCTTATCCTGAAGCCCATTTTCCTCCAGAAAGCCTATCAGTCTCCCTGTCAGGATGGTCTCCATCAGCTTACCCACTACAGAGGTCAGGTTGACTGGTCTGTAGTTCCGTGATTCATGCCTCAGCCCACTCTTATGGAGAGGTACCACATACTCTGTTCTCCAGTCCTGGGCCACAGTTCTCAACTCCAGAGAGATGCTAAACAAGTCTGCCAGGGGACCTGCCAGAACCTGCATCAATTCTCTAAGGACCCTCAGGTGCATGACATCTGGCTCTAGTGATTTGTCCATCTTTAGGGCCCTTGAGTGCCCTGTCTGCATGAATTTCACCATCTGTGACTCCCCCTCCCAGTCCCTCCCTCACTCCCTTGTGATACTGGTCCATCCTCCTGAGTGAAGACTGAACAGAAGTACCCATTAAGCACCTCTGCCTTTTCTTCACTCCCCTCTGCCCAGCCTCCTCCTTTTTTAGCCTTGTAATCTCATCCTTTGTTTCTTTTCTCTGTTTTATACCTGAGAAAGGTTTTCTCACCCGCTTTTACCCCCATGGGCTAGTTGTACCTCTCTCATGGCCTTTGCCTCCCTTACCACCCTTCTTGCACCGCTTGACATAGCGGTGTAGTCCACTCTATCCTCCTCCTTTTGAGTATGCTTGTACTTCCTAAAGGCTGTCCTTTTATCCTCCACTGCTTTAGCCACCTCTTTGCTGAACCGGCTGTGTTTTTTGGCCTTAGCTTTCTTACTTTTGATTTCTGGCACACTCACTAGTGGCCTATATTACTCCCTTCTTTATTATGGTCTACTACTGCTCTACATCTATACCTTTTTTGATCCCAACAAGGTGTCCTTGTAGAACTTCTCCCATTCTACTGAAGTTGGCTCTCCAAAAGTCCAAGACCCTTGTCTTGGTCCTGACCATCCCTCTGCCCATGGCCAGGTGAAGCCAAACCATGTGGTGATCTCTTCCTCCTACTGGTGTCTCCACCTTCACATCCTGAACATGTGCACCATTGAACAGGTCCAGATCTAGGACAGCCCTCTCCCCAGTGGGCTCCATGACACCTTGAGTCAGGACGGCACTCTGGAATGCATTCAGCAGTATCTGACCCCTAGTGCAGTAAGTAGGGATTATCCAGTCCACCCTGGGTAGTTTGAATTCCCCTGTTATTACTGCCTCCCCACTGCTGGACCTGTCTGTGATCTGGGACCCCAGTACTGTATCCATCTCTTCATCCTGGGAAGGCTGACTGTAGACCATCTCCATCATTAGCCTCCTCCCTTTCATGATTTGGATCTGCAGCCAAAAAAACGTTAGGCTTGCTCTCTGCATCTTCTTCTGTGGTGCAGATTATCCCCTCCCTCGTGTACAACACCACTCCCCCTCCTCTACCTGATCCCCTATCAGTTGCATCCCTATCTTGCCCCGTTGGTCAGCCATTGCCACAGGTGAGTGCTAAAAGTGGTGGGCAGAGGATTGCCTCAGGATTTCAAGGTCCTCCCGCTGTACCAACCCCAGACTCCTAGGGAGTCCAGGGTGTTGAAGGACACATTGTCTACACAATGTGCGACATCCCCCAGAACGTGGGATGATAACCTGTGTCCCAGACAACTGGGACACTCAGAGGTATGTGTCCAGCTACTTCCTGGCTCCAAAACAGACAGGAGGGCTGACTCCCCACACTGGATATGCATGATCTAATCCAGTTCATATGGAAATGCAAATTCCCGGATGGTCCCTCTGAATCAGACCATTCCACCTCTGGGGCACTGTTTGTGGTTCTGCTCTCTGGACCTTCATGATGAATTCTTCCTCATTCCAGTCCCTCCACCCATTGTAGGTACTTTCAGTTCCATGCAGAGGGGATCCTGTACCAGTTCCAAGTCTTGCTCTTTGGCCTCTTGTCTACACTCAGGGTCTTCCCCAAGTACATGGCAGAGGTGGCAGTCTTCCTGTGTCACATAGGTTTTAGGGTTTATCCTCTACCTGGATGACTGGACAATAGCTCATCATCCAAAGAAGCCATGGAGAGGTCCAGAGATCTAACTTTCCAGACCTGACAAGACTTGGGCCTTCTGGTTAACCCAGCCAGGTCCAAGCTGGTCCCCTTGCAGTGTTCTCAAGTTCATTGGAGCAGATCTAGATTCCCTGTGGGTCACCGCCCACCTTCTTATGGACTGAGTATGAGATCTTACATTTTTTGCATGATTATTTCAGGTTGGGCTCTCGCACCCTGCCCAGACGTCCTGCAGCTGCTGGGGTACATGGCATCCTTCACCAGCATGATCTGTTTAGCTTGTTGGTGAATATGTCACCTGCAATGAGAGTTGGGCTGACTGTGGTTCCAGCACCTAGGCTGTTTAGACTAGCCAGTCATAGTGACCCTGTTGATGTGGGATGCCGCCCAGTGATAGCTGGGCTCACAACACCTGGAAGAAGGCATTCTGTTTGTCTGCCAAGAACTGTCTTTCCCACTTACAATGGATGGGCCTCTTGTAGGGGCGGGGAGCACACCTGGGAGACCACAGAGTCCATGGGTTCTGGGCGCCCCGGAAGTCCTGTCATCACATCAAACTGCAGGAGCTCCATGCCTTACATCTGACTCTGATGGAGTTTGCTCCATCAATCAGTCATTGACTCAGCCTCAATTCAAAAATAATTTGAAAGTCTGTCTCTTAAAATTGAGATATCAGCTTATGTCTCATTTTGTGTAACAGGATGCTACAGGCCCCGTTGGCAGGTTTAGAGTTCTTGAATCATCTTAGTAACACTCTGGGATCCCTGTCCTTGGAGTTCATCATATTAGGGGACCTCAAACTGGACTGGTTTTCTAATGCCTCCACACCCCTTAAAACTTTTTGTGACTTCCATGGGTTGTCACAACTCATTACTGTGGCTACTTGCCCCAGTAAGAAGAACCCACATAATAGCACCTTGCTGAATCTTATTGTAGTAAGCAAACACCATTTATTTTCCCATGCAGATGTCTTTTCTCTGATATCAGTGACCACTGTTTTATCACCTGTATAAGATTTAACCTGAAATTAGCAGCTGCATCCAAATACTCCATTAAGAGGTGTCGATGTAACTTCGACCCCTGGGCTTTCATCTCTGATATACGAGTTTCCATGCACTGGCAGGACTTTTATTTTGCTAAATCTGTACACACGGCTTACAACATCTTCTAAGAAATTGTATTCGGAGCACTGGACAAGCATGCACCTCTGGCTGAAGTCTGTGCCAAGACAAAAACCTGTTGGTGGTTTATGGCAGATCTGAAGGCCTCACTGCATGATAGAGACCTGCTCTGGAAAATAGCCCGAAAAACTAAGCTCCCAGCTGACTGGAATTCATTCAGGAAGGCAAGGAACCTTTGCACAAAGATGGTCAGAGAGGCTAAGGCAAACTTTTACCATTCAGAACTTCACTCTTCCTCAAAATGCTCCTCCAGATTCTAAAAAACTCCAAAAGATATAGAAGGTCATGCATCCAGAAACTCCTTACCCACAAAAATCACTCTAGGTGACACTACAGTCTCTGATAGGCCATCAATTCTTGATTCTCTTAACAACTATTTTGCCATCCCAGGCTTAGCCTTCGATACCTCACCTGTCAGTAATCTCCGCTCTCAACTTGGTATACAAGATTCAGAAGTCCCTGTCACTAGCACCATGTCCTCCCTTCAGGATGCATCCTTGAAAGAGGTTGAAGACCTTCTGTTACAGCTGGATACCAAGAAAAGTGCAGGTGCTGACCTCCTTGACCCTTACTTCCTGAAAATTGGTTATCACGTCTTGGCTGTGCCTATTACCAACCTGTTTAATCTATCACTTTCACAGGGCGATCTCCCTCCCTTATGGAAAAATGCCCATGTGATCCCCCTTTTCAAATCTGGAGATCCCAGTGACCTAAACAATTATAGACCAATCTCCCTACTTCCTATCCTGTCCAAGCTACTGGAGAAAATCGTAAGTACCCAGCTAAGGAGCAACTTAGAGTCTGTAAAACTGTTTAACCCATTACAATCAGGTTTCAGACCACAGCATAGTACCATCTCGGCACTTGCCAATGTGACTAACAACTGGCAGTGTAACTAGATTCTAAGAATTTTGTCTGCACAGTATTTTTAGATCTAAGCAAGGTTTTTGATACTGTTGACCATGAACTGCTCCTTTCCTCCCTCTGAAACATTGGCCTGGACCACCTTCTCTGAGATGGTTCTCTAATTATCTTGTAGATCGGTTTCAGCAGGTAAAAGCAGAAGGAGAACTCTCACCATTAAAACCCTTAGTGAGAGGCGTACCACAGGGCTCCATCCTGGATCCCTTGCTTTTCGCAATATATATATATTAACAGAATCAATGCCTGTATGAAAGTCGCCAACATTCATATGTTCACAGTTGATATGGTGCTTTATATCAGCAGACCTACTCCAGAAGCAGCTTGTAATGACCTTCAGCAGGAATTTAATCAACTTCAGCTGTTAAACCAGAAATAACTTCTAAACATCAGAAAAGCCAAGGCGATGTTATTTTCACCCCTTGCCCATGGAATGAACTCAGCCATCCAGGGAACATTACCTCGGATCGCTACACTCCTAGGTGAACTATTGGAATATGTAACCAAGTTCAAATACCTGGGAGTTTGGATTGACCATAGACTATTCTTTAATGACCACATCGATGAACTGATAAAAAAGCTTAGACACAGGCTTGGAATTTTTTATAGGATTAATCATCTTCTTATATAGGAAGCCAAGAAAAGACTGGTTCAAACCACTTTCCTTTCCCCTACTAGATTATGCGGACTTCCTCTACAGCCAGGGTCTCATTGCTGTGCTTGCTACACTTGATTTGCTCTACCATAGAGCTTTACAATTTATTACCGGTCTTCCTTACTCTACAGATCGCTGCTCTTTATACAATACTGTGGGATGGTCTTCCCTCAGTCATAGAAGACAGAGAAATGCTGCCCTTTGGACCTTTAGAGCCATCACCAAGAAGCTGCCCCAATATATCTTGGATTGTCTGCCACTAAGTATGTTAAGCAAGTATGCGTCGAGAAGTGCCTCCTGTATCTCCCTGACAGTGCCTAAGGTCAAATCACAATTTGGAAGGGTATCCATAACTTATGTGTTACTTCTAAACTAGAACAAGTTGCAAAAACACTGAAATTGGTTTACCCCATCAGATTAACAGCTTTCAAAACACTTTACGACCATCTCTTCAAAGAATCCTGTAATTGCTTCCCTGATCCTGCCCTATTCCCAGACACTAGAGTGCACCTAGTTACTGTCTCATTCCCTGATATTGAATATCTGAGACCTCCTTAGTTGCTGTCCCACTCCCTAATATTAGAATCCTCCATTCGCTGCCTTTCTAAAATTCTGCCCTTTCACTTCTCCATTCTTATTCTAGTAACCCTATATTCTCTATTTCCCCTGCAGAGTAACAGTGACCACACCCTGCACGTGTACCTTTTTGTGCTCAAATGACTCCCCCTACTATCCCTAACTTGGTGCCTGTACCTACTCCATTTGGCTATGGCATCAGACCCCAGTATTCTGTGGTGTTTTTGGCTACTCCTCACTCCTCTCCCCCCAAAACCTCAGCTCTGCCCCAGTGCTGGTATCTTCCTTCCACTCTCACACCTAATTCATGAATGTCCTCCTTCTTCCTCTCTGATATTCTCCAAGTTTATTTTTTGTAAGGAAACCCCTTTTACATTTGTGTATATTGCTGCCTAGGCTTTGCTTTTGTTAAGGCATCTTTTATATTGTATTTGCTACTAGTTTATTCTCTACTTATTTGATATTGTTGTAAACACTATTTTGTATAATTATCACGTAAAATTATCATATGTCCAGTCCAGGTCAAATCTCAGAAATGAACATTGCTCAATGGTTTTCGCTCGGTTAAATAAAGATTTTGATTGATTGATTGAGTGAGTGAGTGATTGATTGATCCATGGTCAGGTTGTGCAGGTCCAGATGGACATCATAATGACCATGTTCTACTTGAACAGGCAGGGCAGAATTCTCTCCAATGCATTGTGTTGGGAGGCTCTCCACACCTGGTCACTCATGCTCAGCCTGGGTGCAAATCTGTTGTCCATCCATGTTGCAGGAGATAACAGTTAGCTGGCAGACACTCTCAGCTGGGTCAGAGAGATGTTGCATGAGTGGTCCCTACATTGAGAGGTGGTTGATCACCTATTCTCCCAGTGGGGCACCCCTCTGGTGGAACTGTTTGCTTCATGAGAGAACAGAAAACTGAGGCTATTTTGTGCCTGCCCCTCTAGCCCGGGACACTGTTGGGGGATGCTTTTGTGAGGCCCTGGACCCCAGGTCTCCTGTACACCTTCCCTCCCTTTCCTTTCACTTGGTCCACAAGGTCAAGGTCAGGGCCTGGAAGGACAAGATGTGGGTCATCCTGATAGCCCCAGACTGGCCCAGGCAGCGCTGGTATTTGGATGTCCTCAAACTCAGCAGAAAGACTCCATGGAGGCTGCCACTCCAAACAAATTTGCTGACTAGACAACATGGGAAGGTCCTGCACCCGGACCTTCAATCCCAGCACCTCTCATTCTGATTCCTGAATGGATAGAGCTTCAGGCTCTGGGATTTTTGGAAGACATCACCCACATTATGGAGGTGCCCCATAATGAGTCGATTCATAAATTCCACGCATTTAAGTGGAAATGTTTCTCAATCTGGTGCAGGGTGAGGAGGTTGATTCTCTTATCTCCCCCATGGCAAGCATCCTCAACTACCCATGGTCTCTCTCTCTCTCTCTCTCTCAGAACTGTGTGCATCAACCTTTAAGGTGCACCAGGCATTTATTTCTGCATACCAAACGTGGGCTGTTATGCTGACGGTGGCCCACGAGAAGGTGGTTGGGCACTTTTTTCAAAGGCATGGATTACTTGTCCTTTCCAGTGCGTGAACCCCTGCTTCCGTGGGACCTACTGCAGATGTTTGCAGTGCTTATGGGCAAGCTGTTTAAGCCAGAGTGCAGGTGTGAGTTGTCACATCAATTGTGTAAGACTGCCTTCCTGGTGGCCATCATGTCAGCTGGAAGGATCAGTGTGCTGCAGGCACTCTCAGTGGAGTCTCCATTCCTGGTGTTCCCCAAGGACAAGGTCGTCCTTTACCCCCCAACTGAAGTTCCTCCAGCAGGTTGTTATTGGAGTTTCACCTTAGCCTGGTGATCAACCCTACAGTATATTTCACCGGCCCAACCTTGGCGGTCAATTGTGGGCTCCATACTCTAGACCTGTGGAGGGCACTTTCATATTACAAAGAGCACATGGCTGGTGGGGTGAAGCTCACCAGAAACCTACACTGAAGCGGCACCTGGCAGACAGGCAGCAAAGCACGTGATTACCAGGTGGATTACATCCTGCATCAACCTCTGCTGTAGGTAGGCTGGTAGGGAGTCACCCAAAAGGCTTAAAGAGCAAACAAACCTGTGCTAGAGGGGATGTGGGCAGAGAGTAACACATTACCATTTTTTCTGGGCCTGTCCCGGGATTACTAATTTTTGTCTAGAGTACATCAAGAGCTGACTAAAGTTTGGGGTACTACCATTTCTTATGACTTCAGGTATCTTATATTAGGAATGAAGGTTAATGAAATTGGTGATAACAAACAACAAGGCCTGCTTCGGATACTATGCACTGCAGCCCAGGAAGAAGGTTACTTCTAACTGACTCAAATCTGCATCCCCTACCTTTGACTCATGGGTTACATGAGTTAACAATATTCAAAGTATGGAAGAGATTAAAGCAAAATTAGGGCTGTCATTAGAAAAACTTAAAGATCTTTGGGCTGGGTGGAACTCTAGAAGCATTACAGCATCCTAAGGATGGGGGTTCTGTGGTGAGGAGTAGACTCGAATGGATGCCTGCGGTTCAGCTTTGTCTTCCAGCCCGGTCGGATCAGATTGATAACTTCATTGAGCTACTAATTAGTCAGACCTATGTAATGGAAAATATGTAATATTCCATTTAGGGTTGTGTTATGTATAGCCTAGTTGGCTTATAGTTAAGATATTATGGCTTACTTTTTCATCTTTATTTTTCTACCTGGTTGAACAGTTTAGTAAAGATGGTAGGGAGTGATAAAGGAACAAAGGCATCATGAATTTAGTGCACACAGGTGATTGACCACATCCTTAGAGAACTCAGCATTTTTAGTCCTTAAAACAACTCATAAACATCATATTGTACCTTACCACTGATACACAGTGATTTTTTTTCTTTATGGACAATATGGTGTATTAAACCTGTGCAACCAAGTATTATTTTAATAAAGATTGGTTTCTAAAAAAGAGAGCAACTCTGCATTTCATCTTGTACTTAAGTTTTATCTATTAAAATTCACTTGATGATACATTTTTCCAGAGACGTGGATATGGTGTTCTAGTCACACTTCTGGCAGTATCCTTTCCCCTTTAAGGCTTGCTGGAACATCTTCAAGCTGACTCCTCCCACCCACCCAGGTGGTAACTCCCTTGGCACCACCCTGTGATGTCAGATCTTCCTTTCTGCTGGAAGAAGAAGGTGCCCTCCTTACTGCTCTTGCGGTGAAGAGACCCTTTGATTTATTTCTTAGGATTTTCAATAAAAAACGTTGTCTTCAGGCTATTTCTTCTCACCATCAATATGGACGACGTGAAGTCGAAAAGTGCCTGCCGGCAGAAGATGTCCCGGATGGATCCGCACACCATGTGCATTTACTGCCTGGGCCACGAGCACGACCCCCAGGCCTGTGGCATTTGCCGCACTTTCCACCCCATCCACTTTGGAGAATCATCATGCCCACCTGCTCCTAGGTCATCCGGATGATTGGGACCCGCTGGTCAAATCTAAGGATGCCCATCAGGTGGTCTGCATGGTGACGGGGTCCGCTGAGCAACTAGTGGCATTTGAGGAGGCCGTGGCTCAGGCTGCAGCTAACGCCTCCTCAGCTAAGGCCTTTTTTTGTGAACTCACCTCATCCCGTTCACCTCTTCCCCATCCCCCGGGACCATGATCACCTCCTCCGGTGTTCATCCTGGATTGTCCCCAGGGTGGGGCCACTGGGAGGGTCCCCTATGTAACCCTTCAAAATGGTGCTGCATTGTCTAGTCTGGTGGCTGTGTGGATCCTCTGACTCAGCTTCATGGGGTTTTGGCTACTGGCCTCTGTGTCCGTTTTGTCCTCCTCTGATGGGAGGTGTGGCATACAATGATGTAGGGACGCATGTACCCATGTCTAACACACCTCCCAGAACTACCAAGCCTCACCACTGCTGGCCCCAGCCTCCACTAGGAGTTGGTGCATGAACCGAGTGCTTCCCACCCTCCCCACCGAGAGGAGGCAGTCTGTCAGATGCTTGATCCTCCAACTCCCCGAGCTTGCATCCGAACTAGGGTCATCTGTGTCACAAGTGGAAATCCAACCATTGCACCAGTGGGCCTGCTGGCTTTGGCCTTTTTGTCGCTCTCTTTGGGTGCCTCCTTAACTGGGGCATTCAGGGAATTATGCCAGGCCCTTCCCACTCATGGGCAGAGTCCCTCTTCTAAGCATAAACCAACGTCTAAAAAAAGAGAGCAAGAAGTGGTCTTGCCATTGATCATGAGATCAGGAGCACTCTCGTGCTTCTGATTCCTGCGCTTCTCTGGAGGTTCCGACTTCGGTCGATTCTTTGCTCCAGGCTGCCGGCCTATTGATCTCCCCTGTTGGGCCAGTTAGTTGAGGCACAGGTTGATCTTCTAGCCAAGATCTTTCTCAAGCCGGTCAACCCATTGTCACCTGAAGAGGTCGACTCCTCCTTATCCAGGACTCCTGTCCTGCCTCTGACTCGGAACGGATCAGTCGACTGATCTGCCTTCCCTTCCGTGGTTGATTCCAGGCCCAGAGGATCCTCAGCATTCACCAGCCCCTTCCGAGGCCCACTGTCTGTCCCCTCAACGGTCGAGGTCATGGTCCGGCTCTCCATTCCCTGAGTTGAGCAGCCCATGCTGGCATCGAGGCTTATGCTCTTGGCACTCAGTGAAGTGGATGCTATGAGGACTTGATTTGGCAGCAGCTTGTTTTTACCAGAATGAAGCCCATTCCGTCTTCAACCCCGGCTGTCACCTCAAAATGGATGGGGGCTGGCACCTCATCTTAGATCTGCATGACTTGAACAAGTTCATCAGGCTGTGCACCTTCAGGATGGTCAGTCTGTCTCAGATCATACCAGCTCTTGAGTAGAATATGTGGTTTTGCTCCCTGGATCTTCAGGATGTGTTTTTTTCACGTCCCTATCCACCCGTCCCACCACCGTTTCCTCCAGTTCCTGGTGGAGGGGATCCTCTACAAGTTCCAGGCCAGGCCATTTGGCCTGTCCTTGGCCCCCAGGGTCTTCACCAAGTGCATTGCAGTTGTGGCAGCATACCTGAGGTGCCGAGGAGTCCGGGTGTACCCCTGCCGGGATGACTGACTGATTGTGGGTCCCTCCAGGCAGGAGATGGAGTGGTCCAGGGATCTGGCCCTCCAGACCTGCATCTCTCTTGGCCTCCTGGTCAGTGAGACCAAGTTGGAACTTGGCCCCAATTTCATTGTGGCACAGCTCGACTCATGCAGAGTCAGGGTTCAGCTCCTGGTGGACAGGGTGGAGGCTCTCTCCTCCTTTGCCTGATCATTTCACATTGGACAGTTGAACCCTGCTCGGGACTTCCTGTGCCTCCTGGGATACATGGTGGCCTACACCTGGCGTGGTCCATTGGGCCTGCTGGAGAATGTGCTGTCTGCAGTGGGAGCTAGCCTGCCAGTGGTGTCAGCACAAGGGCCACTTAAACCAGCCAGTTACTGTGACCCAGCTGATGTGGGACAGCCTGTAGTACCAGAACATCTGCAAGAAGGTATCTCATTTGTCCTCCCAGAGCTAACTGTTATCTTGATGATCAATACCTCTCTCATGGGCTGAGGTGTCCACTTAGGGGAACACAGAGTCCACAGACTGTGAAACTTCGAGGAGTCTCAGTGCCACATCAGCCTGCTGGAGCTCAGGGCAGTTCATCTGGTTCTGACTGCTTTTGCTTCACACATTCAGGGTCAGGTGGTTCAGGTCCAGATGGACAATACCGCAACCGTGTACTACCTCAACAAGCAGGGTGGGAATCACTCCCTTCCTCTGTGCAGGGAAGCTCTCTGCATGTGGACCCTTGAGTGCAGCTTGGAGGCTGATCTCCTGGCCATCCATGTGGCTGGTGTCTCAAGCCAGCTGGCAGATGCTCTCAGCTGTGTGGGCAAGGTGTCTCATGAGTGGTCTCTCCACCCAGAGGTTGTACACAACCTGTTCTCCCAGTGGAGTACCCCTCTGGTGAATCTGTTTGCCTCCAGGGAGAGTGCAAAGCTGAGGCTGTTCTGTGCCCATCTCCCTCAGCAGGGAATGCTGCAGGTGGATGCCTTCTCGAGGTTCTGGACCCCGCACCTCCTCTATACCTTTTCTCCATTTCCCTTGATCCACAAGATGTTGCTCGAGGTGAGGAGGGACAAGGTACGGGTGATCCTGGTGACTCTGGACTGGCCGCACCAGTTCTGGTACTCTGATCTCCTCAGTCTCAGCAGCAGGCCCCCGAGGCATCTTCCTCTCCACCTGGATCTGCTCTTCATCGGTCAGGGGAAGGTACTCCATCCAGACCTTCAGTCTCTGCACCTGACAGCCTGGTTCTTGAGGTGCTGAGTTCCAGGCTTTTGGTCTCTCTGAAGGTGTCCTCACTGTGGTCGAGGCATCTTGGAAGAAGTTGACCCAAAAATGCTACACCCTCAAATGGAAGAGGTTCTTCATTTGGTACCAGGGCAAGGGGCTCAGCCCCCTATCTTGTACAGTGGATAGCCTTCTCAACTATCTTTGGTCCCTCTCCCAGTTGGGTTTTCGATTGACAACTCTTAAGGTGCACCTGACAGCCATCTCTGCCTACTAGGCATGGGCCGGTCAGCAGTTGGTGGCACAGGAGAATGTGGTCTGGTGCTTTTATAAAGGCCTTGACCACATTTCCCTTCTGGTGCGTGAACCATCACCACCTTGGGACTTGCTGTTGGTACTGGTAAAACTTATGGGCAAGCCATTTGAATCGATACATAGGTGTGAAATGTCTCACCTGTCATGGAAGATCACTTTCCTGGTGGCTGTCACATCAGCCAGAAGGATCAGTGAGCTGCTCCAACCTCTCTCAGTGGAGTCTTCTTACCTGGTTTTTCACAGGGACAAGGTTGTCCTTCACCCCAACCCGAAGTTCCTCCTGAAGGCTGCGTCAGATTTTTCACCTTAACCAGGTGATCAATCTCCCAGTGTATTTCACCAACCAAACCTTTGAGGCCGAGCACAGGCTGCATACCTTGAACCTGCTGTGAGCGCTTGCCTACTACAAGGACCATGTGGCTGGAGTTCAGGGAGAGGTTTGCCAGCTATTTGTCACCTACGTTGAAGCTGCACCTGGCAGACCAGCAGCTAAGCAGACGATCGGCAGATGGTTTGTATCCTGCATTGATCTCTGCTATAGGTTGGTGGGTAGGGAGCCTTCCATAGGGCTAAGGGCTCATTCCACCCATCTTACTGTCACCTTGGTGGTTGCATCCAGAGATGTCCCTGTCCAGGAAATCTGCAGTGCTGCTACCTGGAGGTCAGCTCACACCTTCATTTTCCACTACCATATCGACCTTGAGTCATGCCAGGGTGCTGGTTTTGTGGCTTCAGTTCTCCAATTTTTATTCCCTTAGTGGGGCAGGGTGTGTGCCTTGCCCCCTCCTCCTGGAGAACTGCCAGGAGTCTGCCAGAAGTGTGGATAGAACACCATATCCACATCCCTAGAAAAACAGGTTACTCCCTTGTAACAGTAGATCTTCCACGTAATGGTCTCTCGCAGTAAGTCATTCCTTCTGGGAGTTCCCGATAGGTGGCAGTCCAGTCCGGAAGTTTCTTCCAATAGTCTCCACACCAGGGACCACCCACACGCCCTCACTTCCTGGGCTGTACCTATAAAAGTGGGTGGTCCCTGGTAAGCTCCGTTCATTTTCCCACTGGCTTCAGCTCTGATAGCATCTTTTCTAGAGCAGTATACGATGTGGATTGAACTCATAGCCTGAGGTGCCTGGGCTTCATACACAGCACCAAATTCTTGTACACCATAAGAATGCTACAATGGATGTCTCCCTGTCACACACTCAGGGTACTCAATCAAAGGGCTCAAAAAACTCAGAGTCCTCTTCAAGAAATAAAACAGGGAAGGAAACACTTTCACCTAAAGTCCTGCCTGACCGCCTTTCAGTGGTCACACCTTCGAAACATGGATCATCAAGAAGACATTCATTGTTGATGGGCGATACACCCCCATTGACGGCATGCACTACTTCATCAAAAGAGCACAGAGGAAATGCAATCTCTCATAGAAAGGAGCATTCCTCGTCCATGGGTCATCATTCCTCAGCTCCCTCGTCAACAAGGCCACATACACCATCAACGACAGAGGACCTGATATATTCCCCATCAATGGGGCATGCTCCCGCATCGACGAGAGGGCCCTACAAGACATCCTCATTGATGAGAACAGCTCCCCCATCAATGGAGCACACTCTACATACTTCATCATTGATGGAGCTGCCTCCCCATCAACGGGACATGCTCCCCATGCTCCATCATCGACGAGAAGCCTGCCACCATCGATGGAGCATGCACTCACCTTCTCATCATTGATGACAACATTTACATAGTCGATGGAGCATGCACTCACTAGCCCATCATTGACTGAGGGCATCCCACCATCGACGGCACAGGTACTGCCTTCCTCATTGTCGATGGAGTGTATTCCACCATCGATGGAGCATGCTTTTACTTACCCTTCATCCATAAGACACACTACATCATCAATGAGGCATGCTTCTCTTCCTCTCCCCTCGATGAGGCTGATACCACCGTCGACGGGGCAGCCCCTGCATCATAGAACAGCACCTTTACCTGCATATAATATAACTGTGGAGGATCCTTATAAAAAGTCTACCATGAAAAGTCATGAATACGCTCAGAAATATGTATCAAAAGATATTCATGGGGCTGCATTACCACAAAATAAAGAATTATACACTACAGATCGCAGAGGCAAGCCAGCCTCGTTTGCACTCCTGCATGGTACCCACACACCAGTCGATGGTGAACAAAGATGCCAAACAAGCACGGGATCACTCTACCGGGAGGCACAAATTGATCCCCCGTCTCCATGTACACTGGATTCAGAACCAGCTTACATGGCTATTCCATCTTCACAAGTTCCAAATATTGAAGAAATAGTAAATAGAGTGTTAGATTCTATGGGCTTCAACCATACACACACTCTGAGACATAACCCTCAATCACAGACTATGTCTCCGCCTCCATCAAAAGAGGCATGTACTGAGCCAGAACGCTCACCAATCCTGCCTCCTCCTGAATATTCAGAAGAATATTTTTCAGATTATCATACAGAATCGGAATATCATACAAACTATGATGCTTCTCCTGGTACAAGAGGTTATGAGTCCCTTCACGATGTTCCATCTTACTGGGATGAAGGGCTACTACAACCACTAAAGGTCATTTCTCCACCGGATGACCCCTCATTCCCCAAAATGATGTTACAAATACAAAAAACAATGGGGTTTACCACAACAGAACAAGACAGATTAACCAAAGATATGGCAGCATATCTAGACCTTCCGGAGGAACCTATCTGGGCAGTCCCTCCTTTTATACCAATGTTCAGAAATTTGATTACTGATTAGCTTGGAGTCAACCCATAGCGGCACAAGAGGTGCCTAGAAAAGCACACAGGCTATATCAGGCTCCTCTTGATTATCAATATTTAAGAAATACGCCCACTGAAGATTCTGTTGTTCTCGCAGCTGCTCACAACTGCACTGGCAGACCTAATCATACAAGTACAATACCTCCAGAGAGACTCCAGATGTTTTGATTACATGGGGAAGAAAGTATTTGCTCTAAGCACACTAAATATCAGATTACTTAATTACATGGGACATATGTTGAAATAGCAGCGTACAGTGAGCACCTCTGCTGGGGATGTTATAAATAGACTACCTGCATCCCTCAATAATAAATACCTTCACATCCCTTTCTTGACATTTATTAAGATCTGGATACAATATTGCCAATGCTTCAGCTTGAGCCTCTGCAGTCGGTATTCTTATACGCCTTCAGGCATGGCTCTGACTCTCACGGCTAGCACCTGATATTCAACAGAAAGTGGCTAATGCCCCCTTTTCAGGCGACCATCTCTTTGGCCCAGGGGCTCAAATGATACTGGATGATTTACAAGCCTCAGGCAGACAACTAAAGACAGTACAATACATGTAACAAAAATCACGCCCTCAGTATAATTATTCATACAAAACTGGAACTAATTATACTCAACGAGAAACCTTTAAGGGCAGAGAACAAGTGACAGTGAACACAACAAAGCCGACCCATGGCTGCCCCTCTGGCCAGCCCGGTGCCTCTTTCTCTCACTAAAGACTTCAGACTTCACCGCGGTCTCCTCTTCTAGGCCTCGGAGACCTTTTGGGGCTTCAACTATAGATCAGACTGAGGCCGTTTTCTATAAGGCTCTATACATCTAGTCACTTTTTCAGAGATATCACTATTACAGACCATCACGGCCACTCCATCAGGATGCCTTTTGACCTGCTGTGTGCCGGACTCCATGTTACTCCCATGAACAAGTCCACCAACTACTACTACTCACATGTTGAGACACAATCAATATATCCTGGTATGGATTATATTATTCATTCACTTGATCGTGACCAAAGATTACATGAACAAGGGTGAGCACATATACAGAGATTATAAGTCTTAAAAACTGTACGTCTTTTTTTGCTTGGTCCAAAAACATATATATATATATATATATATATTTACACACCACGTTTTACTAATCTCAAGAATGAGATCCACTGCCTCATGATTTTGATAATATTGTTCATTATTTAGCTTCTGTTTTTTTCCAAACAGTACTTATAATGGACTTACCATACGAACATTTCAGATTTACGCCTAACAAGGTTGCAGGCCCTGACATACCTGGGACCCCCTTGTAAGTAAGATTACTAGCATAAGATGGATATGTCAACATTACTCTATTACTTCACATGTTGTTAAAAACCAAATGCGAAATTGACTATAGCTACTGATTCTAAGAATCATTGCCTTTCTTTATGTCACACATACATTGTTTCATTTGCAGCATTATCTGCTACGTAAGTATCCTATTTATGCTAAATGGATACATTTTCTACTATCTTCCCAGACGTGGTAAAAAAAAAATTCTTAAATTTGCTACATTGTTGCACTTCTAAAGAATAACATTGTATCATTTGAACTACTGTTACAACTTGAAACCCAGTAGCCTTTGGCTGAAACTGTCTTTCACTGCAGATCACTGAGAGCAACTATTCACTCCATGATATGGTGGAATTCTCAGATTTATTGATATAATTGACATGTCTCACCCTGATCAGGCTGCCATTCTCTTACTTTCATCTGATAAACATCTAATAATAGCAGGGCTGGCGTATATGTTAGCCATAGCCCTATAACAAATAAGATAACGGAACTCTTACAAATAGAATACAAAAGATTCTTTTATATGCTGATATACTATGTGCAGCATTTTTTGGTCCTAAGACCACATTATGCTTATGGCAGAATGCCATATTTGGCCACCCCACTGCCATATAACTGCTTGGGAATCTCCCAGAATAATGACTTACTGCAAGAGACCATTCTGTGGAAGACAGAGCAGTTACGCAAAGGATTTTGTCACAACAGTAGATCTTCTAGGAATGTCTCTTGCAGTAAGTATCTTCCCTCCCTCCTACCCCCTACCATTCTGCAACAGGAAAAAAGATGTAGTGTTGGGTAGCTTCGGTACCTCGGTTCCCCTTGTTCCCTCGCTTTCCCAAGCTGAAACTGGCAGGGAATGGAGCTTACAAAGGACCACCCTCTTTTATAGGTACAGCCCAGGAAGTGAGGTCATGTGGGTGGTCCCTGGTATGGAGACTGCTAGAAGAAACTTCTGGGCTGGAGCGCCACCTATCGGGAACTCCCAGAAGTAATGACTTACTGCAAGAGACATTCCTAGAAGATATACTGTTATGACAAAATTCTTTGAGTAACTGCTTTCTAGGAGTAGTACATGGTGGCCATGCACACTGGCCCACCCAGCCTCCCCTGGCAAGTGGCACACTAGTCTGGCTAACAACATCCAAGATCTGACATCACAGGGCGGTGCTGAGGGAGTTATCACCTGGGTGGGTGGGTGGGATGAGCGAGCTTGAAAACGTTTTGGCAAGCCTTAAAGGGAAAAGGACACTGCCAGAAATGTGGATGAACACCATATACCACTCTTAGAACTACTGTTACAGGTGAGTAACCTGTCTTTTTCACATTCAGTGTTCCTTTCCAAGATTTACAGCACATCTTTGTACTCTAGCTAAAAAGTCTTTATAAAAAACATTTGCCTTGCCCGTTGACCTCACCTTGCCTTTATTTATGAAAGCATAACGCTCTCCATGTCAAGCATTGTGTGGTTAGCAGGGGAGAGTCAGATACATTTTGAAAGACTGTGAAATAAATGATGCTTTATATACAGTATTTAGTAGACCAACTGCAGGGGTAAGTAACAAAAAATAAATATAAAGCAATAAAGTTAAAACATAATTCTTGTAAATCTAATAGTTTTAAGCTTTTTATTGTAGCACAGAGTTGCTCTTCAAAGCTAATTCCCCCAGATGTACTGCTACCTTGGTGGCTGCTTTCACAGAGATCCTCATTGTGGAGATAGCAGGACTGCAACCTGGAGTAAAGCACATACCTTCATCTCCATTTATAGCACTGACATCAGGAGTCGTCATGATGCTGCTTTTGGGTCCTTAGTCCTCCAGTCCATTCACCAAATAAGAGTGCATGCCTTGCCTCCTCCTGGAGGACTGCTTGGAGTCTGTCAAAGTGTGGATGTGAACTGTAGCCATAATGTTAGAAATATGGGTTTTGGTGGCGTGGATATAGTTCATGATCCACACTCTGGCAGTTCCAATGGAATAGTTGATTCACCGGACATCTTTAAGCTAAGTTCCTCCCATCATCTGGGCAGTATATTTCCTGACTCCACCCTGTGACATTAGATCTTTCTTTATGCTGACAGAACAGGCTACTTCCTTCATGGCTCCCACTTTGGACTTAGTGTGCCATAGGCGGACATTTCCTTTGAACAAACATATACTTAATCCTGTGTCCCCTAGACTCTGTGGCATGGGTGAAGATGTAGCAATGGAAGCTGGGGTTCAAATCTTGTTCGTAGTGCCAACAGAAGATGTCAGTCACCAATCTGCATGACGTATATGTACTGCCTGGGTGGGCAGCATGACATGGCCAGGTGCAGCCTCTGTATGTCTTTGCTCCCTGAATCCCTCAAGGATAGGAAACTCCAGCTAACTATGGGTCAGCCATCAGAATGGTATCCAAAGGACCATTCTGTGGGCCATGAGAAGGCCTTGGTGGCAGCCGGGTTGGCACAGCAGCTTGCGGCCCTTATAGTGGAAGAGACAGCTGCCGTGGTGGGTACCTAATCATCTTGGCACTGTTCCCAGCTGGGGCCGGCATTGGAGGTTCATTCACTGGAGGTTTCCAGCATATGTGTTTGGCCCTCCAGACCTTGAGGAAGAGCCCTGCCCACTATGGTTTTAAGCAAAAGTGCTGCTGGTGCTGTTTGTGGGACTGGGAGAGGTAGAAGTTCTCCTGATCTCTTGGCTCCCCTGACCGCTTGATGGTGGGCAAGGACCCTTCAGTTGAGTGTAAGGTCAAGGGCTCTTCAGTAGTCTGATCGAGCCTGTTGACTTTGACTCCAGTCAAGCAGGCCATAGAGATATTCCTTGATCCTGTTCACTGGCTGTCAGATGAGGTCAAAGAGTCGATCTTGTGGACATCGGTGCTCCCAGTCCTCACTCAGGAGGATGTGGACTGGTCAGTGTCCCCAACTGGCCTGCTGCGAGAATGACATTGTCACTGGCAGTTGAGTCTTCCAAGCCTGTTTTGGTCAATGTTAGCAGTCATATGGTGTACCACAACCAGCTGGAAGGCTCACCTCGATGTTGAGGTGAGGCACCATCACCAGTTGCTTCAGTGCTGTGAGGAGTTCCTTTGGCAACAATGGGCTATCACAGAGCAGGGTAGAGCTCTACCTTCTGGACCTCCTGTCATCTGGCAGCCACCAGTGGTGCCCTTGCCAGTCCATGCTGTGCAGGTGGTAGCTGCAACTGCTTCTTTGCCCCTTTGGGTGCAGCTGCCACCACTGCAGTTGAAGTTGGATGCACTTACCTAGCAGGCCCAGGATATCTGGGTGGTCCATGGTGAGAAATGGTTGAAGGCCATTTTTCAGGAGTTCTCAGACATCTCAGTCCTTGAGTCCATGGACTTCTCTAGGATTCTCCTCATCGATCACTGTTTGATGGTGGAGTTCTCCATCGAGCATGGTCCAGTGTCTTTTGGGGCGCTTCTCAATTGTATATCAGAGTCAATGCCAGTCTCACTGGAGCCAGTTCAGAAAAGGGCCAAGTATCCCTTTACTGACATTCTGGACTGGGACAAATCCCAGTGGTTGCCTTTCTTGTGGCTGAGGCCATTTTTGGAACCAGTCCTGGAGCTTTGGTAGCATCCAGCATCCTGCCCAGAACCCTCTACCTATATGGTCTGCAAGTATATTGTCTCCACAAGGTCTCTTTCTGGGTTCTTGGACCACTCTTCCACCGAGGGGCTGGTGATCAATTCAGTTTTCTGTAAGTTGGGAAATCAGGCAGTTATGGACAGGCCTCCAGACAAGGAATACTGTATGACTGACCATGCTGCTAAAAAGGTGTATGCTGCGGCATCCATGGATCT
This sequence comes from Neoceratodus forsteri, assembly GCA_016271365.2. NCBI lineage: Eukaryota > Metazoa > Chordata > Ceratodontiformes > Ceratodontidae > Neoceratodus > Neoceratodus forsteri. The sequence goes on from CM028137.1 coordinate 926,304,163, forward strand.
CCATCAGGCTAGTTATGCCATGATGATGGCCAGTTTCAGACATTACTTGATGGGAGTCTTTGATGCAGTCCTTCTTCACCTTCTGGCTGAGCAGCAGTCAATGGTGACTTATCAGAGACCGGGATCAGAACCAGCTTCCCCATCTTCTTGCTCACAGACAGTTGCTGATGAAGAGAGTCCAAGACCAGGGTCAGTCGCTGGCCAAACACCAGCTCCAGATGGCTTTGGACATGGGCGATTCATGTGCCCATGCCATGTCAGTGGCGGTTCCCTGCTTCGCAGGGCTTGGCTGTGTCAAGCCCTTCATGACAGACACCTAGCATAAGTTGGCTGATGTCCCTTTCTTGGGCACCAAACCTATTTAGCCCTGGGGTGGAGAGACATCTCACCTGAACTGAGAAGTCCAGTGCTACCCTGGATTCTGTGGCATCATAACAGAAGGACTGGGAAAAGAAGCCTAAGAAACAGGCTTTCCAGTATCTGTCCTATAAGTCACAGCTTCCTTGGCAGCTGCCCCAGCAGAGGCAGTACTCAACTTAGTGCTCCAAACTGAAGTGTCCTTAGAAGGGGGGCAGGGGTGATGGTGCTCCTCTTGCTGCAGCTGCCAGTACCTCCACAATAGCTGCCCATTGATTGGTTGGGATGTCATCCCTCCACCCGTCCTGTTCCAATCTGTACTCTGTGTAGGAAGTTGGCTGTGTCACTTATTTGTCATGTTGGTTCGCTATCACAATGGGCAACTGGCTGTTCATCATAGTGGGCAAAGGGTTGCCTCTGGACTTAGAGGCTCTCCAGCCTTATCGCCTCCATGCACCTTGAGAGTTCAGGCTGTCACAGGACATGCTGTCCACTCTTTGGGAGGACATTTCTCAACTGCTTGCAAAAGGGGCCTTAGCCTGTGTCCCAGATACCATGGCCAGTCAGGGTTATGTGTCCTGCTACTTCTTGGTCACAAAACAGATAGGGGGCTGGTGCCCCATTTTGGATCTGCATGCTCTTAGCCAGTTCATACAGAAACACGAGTTCCAGATGATCACTCTGAATCAGATCATTCTGTCTCTGGAGCGAAATATGTGACTTTAGGGGTGTGGCTACTATCCACACTCTTGCAGTTCTGCAGGAACAGTTTGATTTTCTGGACATGTTTAAGTTAAGCTTCTCTCACCACCCAGGCAGTGTATCCTCCGACTCCACCCTGTGATGTCAGATCTTTCTTTCCACTGGAAGAACAGGTCTCCTTTGTGGCTTCCTCTTTGGATTTCATGTGGCATAGGTGAACATTGGCTTTTTTTAACTTAAAGTTTATTCAGAAATTTTCCATTACATAGAAAAGCAGTGTCATCAGAGGTCAATACAACATTACCTGTATGTACAACAGCAACTGTAATAAATTATATCAGTCAGTTAAACATTACAGCTAAGACTAAATGCTATTTTTTTCCTTTGGAGTTTTCTTTTTTTTTGTTTCATTCCTTAGTTCCTTCAACTCTTCTGATAGAACTTCAATGAAGCAATGGGAGCTGGGGTTCTAGTTCCATGTTCAATGCTGGCAGAAGATGTCAGTCACTGACCCGCATGATACGTGTGTGTACTGCTTGGGCGGGCAGCAAGATGTGGCCGTTGTCTCAGCATGCTTCCTGAATCCCTTGAGCACAGGAAGCTCTGACTCTTGCTGGGTTGGCCTTCGGAATGGGATATTAAGGAACATCCTAAGGGCCCCAAGAAGGCCTAGACTGTGGCTGAGTTTGCTCAGCAGCCTGTGGCCCTTGAGGTGGAAGTGGCAGCTGCTGCAGTGGGCATCTCCTCAGCCTAGGTGCTGTTCCTGGCTGGGTCCATCATTGGAGGGTCATTCACCTGAGGCTTTCGTGACATGTGTTTGGCCCTCCACACAGTGAGGGAAAGCCCTGTACATTGTGGTTCCAAGTACAAGCATTGCCAGCACTGGTCATGGGACTGAGAGAGAGATCAAGGTACTCCTGGTCCCTCGACTTGCCCTACCGCTCGACTAGAGACAGTCCAAAAAAGGGGTGACATACCCTTTAATGGACATTTTGGAGCTTTTTCAGCATTTAGCATCTTGCCCCGATCCCTCTACTAAAATAGTCCACAAGTATGTGGTCTTTACTGGGTCCCTTTCTGGGTTCTTGGACTATCCCTAAGTGGAGGGGTTTGTAACTGATTCAGTGTTCCAGACACTAGGGGGACATGGACAAGTCTCCAGACAAGGACTCCGTAAGATTGACCATGCTGCTAAAACATGTATGCTGCAGCGTCCTTGGGTCTCCGTCAAACTAGCTATGTCATGATGATGGCCAAGTTTGGTCACTCCCTGATGAGAGTTTTTGATTCAGTTCGGTTCAAAGATTTTATTGTTCAGCACAAGCTTTTACAATATAACATTTTAAAAGATTTTACATAAAACATATGTACAATACCATAAACAACATTTTCATTTCTGATATGAATTGATTGCAGTTTTCAAGACCAACAGTTACATGTGTGCAAAATGTCAGCAAATCACTAATACTTCTATCTCCTGGAGTTTGGTCACAAAACAAATATCTTTTTTACAAATGTAGTAAGGACAAGGATTTCACTAGTTTTTCCAAAATCGCTAAATTCATATTAAGTGCAACAGGTCAGGAGGGAGGTTGGTGTCACAAAGGATTCCCCCAGCCATTTTTTTCTGTAATTTTCAAATATAGGGCAGAGCAATGCAATATGTTTTAAGTCATCTTTGACAAAATTTCCACAACCACAAAGAGGAACAGATGCCCCTTCTATTTTTTGCCTAAACGATATATATGTGGCCCTATAAAGTTCCATCCAATATCTTGTAATGATTCTTCGATGTTGGGGATTAGTGAGTTTAATTAAAGTTGTAACTGATGAATCTGCTTTATACCCTTAAGCCACCTGTAATTTTTAAGTTCTGATATTCTCTCTAAACCATTTGCCTTTTTGTTATTCCTAATCCTGGTTTTAACCTGGGAGGTAATTTCTATCATAGGTCTCAGGTGTATTTCAAGTAATGGATGGCCCAGGCCCTGTGAATAAAGTTCCTTCTGTACAAGTCGAATGTTTGGTGAGATAAACCCAAGAGAAATATAGGAAATTTCTTCCTTGAGACGCCGTCTGGGTATTCTTGTTTCTGGGAGAAAAAATAATCCCAGCAAGAAATGTATGCACCTTTCTACTATTAGTGTTTCTAGAGAGAATTGACCTAGTTCTGAGCGTAATACTTCTGATGGTTTGCCATACAAAGGCAAAAGTACTGGACTTCAGGAGGGCTGACTTTGCCAAAATGGGTGAGTGCCTAAGGAATGCACTAGCAAATGGGCAGGAAGGAGGGGTTGAAGAACAATGGGGAATAATAAAAACTGCCATCACAGAGGTAACAAGCCTTTGTGTGAAGCAAGTAAACAAAATGAAATGATGTAAGAAACCACTATGGTTCTCAAAGGAGGGTAGCGAAGGTTCAAGAGAAAGAAAGCATTCAGGAAGTACAAGGAATCACAGAAGGAGCAGGACAGAGAACTGTATCAGTTAAAGCAAAAGGAAGCTGGGTAGGCAGTCAGAACAGCAAAGGCCCAAACCGAGGAAAAGATAGCCAACTCAGTTAAGAAGGGGATAAAACCTTTATAGGTACATCAGGAGCAAGGAAGACCAAGGGAGGGATAGTGAGGCTTAATAAAGGGAGGGAGGGTGGGCAGAGGGTGACTGTGAAAAGCCAGATATACTAAACAAATATTTTGCTCAGTATTTACAAAGGAAGAGGGGAGGTACCTAAACAAACAGTAGAAACACTCTGGATACAGAAGTTGATACCTGCCCATTTACAGAAGAAAGGGTTCTGAAAGAACTCTTAAAACTGAAAGTGGACAAAGCAATGAGGCCTGATGGGATTCATCCCAGAATTCTAAAAGAACTAAGGCTAGAACTAGTGACACCACTGACTACCCTCTTTAACAAATCATGGGAGGATGGGGTGGTACCCGAGGACTGGAGGAGGGCAGATGTGATTCCCCTTCACAAAAGTGGGAGCAAGGCAGAAGCAGGAAACTACAGACCTGTTAGTTTAACCTCAGTGGTAGGGAAAATGATAGAATCACTTCTGTCTGTGCCGTCCGGGCAGTCACCTCCTCGGAGGTGCAGGCTCCCCCAGTGTTGCGGCCCCCAGTTGTGGGGCTCGGCTCTGGTGGATCCTAGATTTCACCTAGCATTGCCTCCATGGAGTCTGACGGTGCTGGGGACTCGGGCGGCACAGTTGGTGGTGCTGCTTTGGGTTCCAGTGCCATTCGCAGTGCCGGAGACTCAGACGGCACCATCAGTGGCATTGCTGTGGGTTTTATCACCGAGGACTCTGGCGGTGCTGTTCGCAGTGTCTCTTTGGGTTCCGGCACCATCCGTGGCACTGGGGACTTGGGTAGTGCCGTTGGTGGTGCCGTCTTGGATTCCAGCACTGTCCGCAGCACTGTTGACTCGGGTGGCACCGTCCGTGGTGCTGCTGGGGTTCCCGGTGCCGACAGAGGTTCGGTTGACTCTTCTGGCACCATCAACGTTGTGGCTTTCAGCGGTACCAGGCCTGGTGCCATTTTGGGTGAGGTTCCTGCGGCCACCTTGATGGAGTCTACCCTGGTCGACCCCTCTTCGGAGGAGTCTGACTCTGGGGGGGGGACCCAGACCGGCGACTTGAGTCTTCTGACTCAGAACCTCCTGTAGGCCATCGCACCAGGTGATCCAGTGTTCCTCTCCCCGAGTCCCTGGGGCTGGTTAGCCCAGATGATTCCATGGTTAGGGGTGGCCTGGAGTCTTCTGTGGTGGACCCTTCAGGAGATCCAGAGGGGATGCCCTCTTCCCAGAAGTCCTGGGCAGCTGCCATCTCTGGTGCTGCTAGGGTGCTTCAGGAGAGGGTGGAGGACCCTGCCACAGTGAGTTCCCTTTGGGGGCTTGCTCAGCAGGGACCTCCCCCACTGACATTGAGGAAGAGGGCTGCTTTGGAGTCTGAGGGATTGAGAGGTCGGGGTGACGAGCGGCGGCGAACCCCCACTGCCCTGCGGGATGTGGGGAGGGGGTCACATTGCTGATCCCTGCCTTTCTTGTAACGTCTCTCAAGCACCTTCTAGTGGTGGTTCTGAGGGTTGCCCTTCTGGACTCATGCAATCCCAGGTACATCACAGGGGAGATTCCCCTTCAGGGCTCTTCCTGGGTTTGCCTCCCTCTCTTTCTTCTTTGCAACCCGGCATGATCTCAGGGTCCCCAATCCTGGCTGCATTGCTCCCTGGATCTCAGAGCCCTGGCAGAGGCCAGGCAGGTGCTGTTAGGTGCCCTTTGCCCATCCCTCTGCAACCACCATCCTCTCTCCCAGGCCATGTGGGTCCCATGGGGCCATTAACTTGGGAGACATTCAGGGCTACTGCGGTGGCCTTCCCATCTTATGTCAGGGCCATGGACAAACAGGTTTTATGCCTGTCCCCTCAGCCACAGGAGTCCTCTGAACATTCAAGCTCCACTTCCTCCCTGACTTCCTCATCTGAGGAAGAGGAACTTTCTGTTCACCTTTCCTCTGACACTGATTTCACTGACTATCAGCGGTTCCTTTCGAGGCTTGTTTCGGAGCTTCACGTCTCCTACATCCATAGGGACAATACTGAGCAGCAGATGCGTGCATTCCTTAGTGAATTCAGCGCTCACAACCTGGTGGTGCGTTCCTGGCCGATCCCTTTCCAGGAAGCGTCTATCCGCACCTGGCAGTCCAGCCACTCCTTCTCCAGCCCCGCAGACAGCAGGAGATGGTATTGTGCCCCCCCATGAGCCTCTAGGTTCTCTGCCTCATCCACCTTCGGGCTTGATGTCCCTAGACACTCCTTCCAGGCCTCGGCGCCTGGCGCATGACAGACCCCCGGATCCAGATTCTGCTGAATTCGACCGGTGGGGACGAAAGGTTTTCTCTTCAAGTCGAATGTTAATGTGCATCAGTTCACATCAGGCACACCACGCTGCTTACAACAGGCATCTGTGGTTAATGCTATCGCAGGTCCTATCATCTTTGCCTGACACAGAGCAGTCTGGACAAACCATTTCCCTCTCTGCGCATGGTCTGGAGCTTACAAGGCACCAAGCGAGGGCATCCTACGATGCCAACGAGGTGGTGTCCAGGCTAGCAGGGACAGCGATCTGCATCAGACGGATGGCATGGCTTTGTCTCTCCAGACTGTCACCCATTGCCCGGTGTAGGGTGACTAGCTCTGCTTTCTGGGGGATCCACCTGTTCTCCCGCAGGGCAAGGAGGCTTCTTCAAGGGCTTACTCATTCCCAGCCTCGGGGACACCATTTCATCCTCACCAACCTTAGACTACCCCAGCCTGCTGGTTAGGGTCTCCCCTTCCTACTTTCCACTAGTAGGAGGCTGAGGGATCTGTTCCCACAGGGTCTATCCAGGCTCCCTTCGGGGGGGCTTGGTACTCACCCAGCAGTAATGAATGGTGAAGCAAGGGAAGATATGAAAATTACGTACCTACCGTAATTCTTGATCTTCTCTTGTATCTTCACCATTCATTACTGATTCCCGCCCACATTCCCCTCACGGGCCTCCTCCTTTGGTGTCTCCCCCTCCCTGCTCATTCCTCCTCCTCCTCCTCCTTCTTCGTTGGCCTTTAAGCCAAAAAAAAAAAATCCTATCTTAGTTTTTTTTTACTAATGGACCGTATTTCCTCAAGGAAAAGGGGGAATGAGCGGAATTTATTCTATCCTGAGGGAACTCTTTCTGATTACCCTTAGGGGGGACCTTTTGGTTTTCTTAACCATGTTGTTCAATTTACAGTTTAAGGACCATCCCTCTGTGGCTCAGATCCTTTTTGTCCTGGTCCCTCTGGCAGGTCTTAATCTTCTTGTATCAGTTTCTTCTGGTTGGTGCTTTCCTGGAACTTCAGCTACCTTGCGCTGATACCGGTGTCTTGCCTTCAGGGAGTCTGACTGAGTTCCCATTCTATCCTTTTCAAAAAAGGGGTGCCCTCTGTAGAGCTCACTCCCTCCGCACACACATCTGTGTTAGTGCTTAACAAGGTGCTGGAAGACCTCTTTCTCTTCCTAGTTGGGCGCTCTCTTTCCAGAACAGAATTTCTGCCTTGGCAGTCTGTGAGCACTCAGCTAGAATTTGAAGAGTTGGGATGACAGGAGGCTAGAGATTCTGCCCTTCTGTCCAATCTGTGCAAGCAGTCTGGTTAAACCTTCTTCAGTCTTACCAAGCGGGATCCTTGCTCCCTTGTTTTGATTCTGAGCTTATAAGCCATAAACCGATATATCAGTGGGCAGAGTTTCTCCCTTCCCAACATCCCTTGTTCTCTTCCCTCTCTTCTTCTTCTTCTTCCCTTTTCTCATTTTCTTATCTGTTCCTCCCTTGGAGCCACCCCAGAAGTGAGGCTCTGCAGTCCCTTAGGGTAGGTATTCCCTTCTTTTTCTGTCCTCTACCGGCTCATTCCTTTTTCAGTTTATATCCTTTCCTTTTTCTATCCCTCGGCTTTCTTGTCTCGCTCTCTTTTTCCTTTGTCTTTATTTCACCTCTCCGGCTAACAGAACTGGGATGGAGGAGGAGTCTGCAATGCCTAACAGCTGCCCCTCACGCATCAAGTGATGCATCACTTTTGGGGGCTGCGCCATTGACGTCGACTCCTCTGGGGGAAAAAAAAACTTCCATGGTGGGTGCGCGCCTCCGGCTTGCACCCATCAGTAATGAATGGTGAAGATGCAAGAGAAGATCAAGAATTATGGTAGGTACATAATTTTCATTTCTCCACCCACCTCACAAGTTTTGCTCCCACCCCTGTGCCCTGTAGCTTGATTCCAAGTATACCATGTGGTACTGAATCAAAGGCCTTACTGAAGTCTAGGTACAGGACAACCACCACATGGTCCCTGTCAATTTGCGTAGTCACCCAGTCATAGTATTCCACCTTGCTGGTCTGGCATGACCTGCCCTTGACAAAGCTGTGCTGCCTCCCATCCTGCACCCCATTCACTTCCAGTAGTGCCTCTAGCCTGTCCTTTAGGATGGTCTCCATTAGCTTCCCCACAATGGACATTAGACTTACTGGCCTATAGTTCCCCGGTTCATCCTTGGGTCCACTCTTGTGGAGGGGAACCACGTGAGCCAGTCTTCAGTCCTGCAGTGTGCATCCTGTGTCTAGACATGAATTAAATAAGTCTGCCAAGGGTCCTGCCAGGACCTCTGCCAGCTCCTTCAGCACTCTCAGATGTACTCCATCCGGTCCCGGTGCCTTGTCTAGCCTCAGTGCCCTTAACCCCTCCAGCATCCTCCCCACCATGAGTTCTCTGTCCGTCAGCTCTCCCCCATCTGTTTCTATCCTTACTCCTACTATGGGTAGTGCCCCTCCTTTTCCTTTGTAAAGACTGAACAGAAGTAGTTGTTTAGCACTTCTGCCTTTTCACCCCCCTCTTCCACCAATCCCCCTCTTTCTTAATTCTTACAATTTGGTCCTTACAGCTTCCTTTCTCCCTGATGTACCTATAGAAGTCTTTTTCCCCTCTTTTTATGCCCAGCGCCAGCCTGAGTTCCCTTGGTGCCTTGGCCTCCCTTACCCCCCTGGTCACTTCCTTTGCTTCTTTCAGGTATTCCTCCCTCCTCGATTTTCTGTATCTCCTGTAAGCTATCCTTTTCTTCTTCACCCTGTCTAGAACCCCTTTACTTATTCAGCTGTGTTTCTTCCCCCTAGCCTTCTTAGTCTGGGCCCTGCTGCAAGTTTCTGTTGCCTCCACTATCCCCTGTCTTATCAGTTCCCTTCTTTGCAGTGTGTCCATAAGCAGTTGAATTTTGTGCAGGAACCCCTGTACCACTTCCCTCCTCATCTTAAAGTTGGTATTCCTGAAATCCATCACCCTTGTGCCAGACGCTATCCTCTCTTTAGCCATCTGTAACTGGAACCATACTGTCCAGTGGTCACCCCCCCAGTGGTTCCTCCACCCTCACATCCCTCGCCCACTCCCCGTTCATCAGTACAAGGTCAAGGGTGTTCCTTTCCCTAGTTGGTTCCTTGACCAACTGTACTAGAAAGCTTTCCTTGGAAGGCGTCCAGCATTACCTGCTCCCTTCTGCTTTTTGTGGTAGGTGTGTCCCACTCCATCCCCGGCAGGTTGAAGTCCTCTACTATCACCACTCCCCTTCCTGTAGTTCCTTCTGATCTGTTCTGCCAGTACCCTGTCCAGCCCTTCAGGTTGAGAGGGTGGCCTGTACACCACCCCCAGTCTTGGTGATCTATTTATTCTGTGGTTAGAGGTGCATAACCTATTTTTACTCACCTGTAACCGTAGTTCTACTAGTGGCATGTAGTTCATCCACACAACCCACCTGCCCTCCCCGGCTAGTGGCACTAAGATCCCTGCCTCTAGCATGCAAAGATCTGACATCACTGGGCAGAGACAAAAGATACACAGTGAAGCTCGACAGGATTAAACCCAATTCTGCAGCATGCTGCAGCAGAGTTACTGCAGTAAACAATGTAATTTCAATGGGAATTATTCCTTTTTGTCATGCAGGATGCTGTGACACTGCCAGGATGAAGCATAGTGTCACAGTTTCCTACATGACAAAAGGGACTAATTTCCATTGCAGTTACTTTGTTTACTGCATTAACTCTGTTGCAGAATTGAGTTTAATCCTCGTGAGCTTCATTGTATCACCAGATTGGTGGGAGGAGCTTAGCTTGAAGACTTCTGATGACTCAGCTGTCTCTGGAAGGACTACCAGAGTGTGCATGTGAACTGCATACCACTAGTACAACTGCAGTTACAGGTACGTAACTCATATGTATGAGCCATTTTATAAGTGCAGTAAGCCATTTCAGGGTGTGCATTACAGGATTTTAATGCACTTTCAAGGGGAGTAAAAACACTCAGGGCCAGATATTCAAAGGGGTTGCACCTGGCGCAGCCAAGTTGCACCGGCGCCACCCCAGTAATGCACCCCAGTGTGATATTGAACAGGGGGACTGTCGCAGCACAAGTCACAATGCACCGGGGTGCAAAGTTAATGTATGTGGCTCAAATGCAGGGGGCGTGCCCATGCATCTGCGGCACATCCCAATATTCAGCCCGGGATGTGCGGCGCATATGCTGGCACAACCCTGTGTTGCACCGCATACAGGGGCTCATAGTTGAGCTGGAACAAAAAGGCTTAAAGCCAGGCCACCCACAGGCAGGCTGCTATATTGCAGGGTGCAACACAGCACCCACCAGCCGTTGATGGCCACCCAACCAGCAGGGATACCATCCACAAGCACCCCCACATACCCCAGTGGTCCAGTGAACCCCATCCCTCCCATATGCCCGATCGCGGCCAGTTGTAGAAAAGAAACATCCATGGTGGTCCAGTGGTTCCCCCCTTCCTCCTGCATGCTCGATCATGGGCATTTGTATACATTAGAGAACCCTAGTTGTCTAGTGGTTTCCCCCTCCCCTCTGGTATGTCCCATCGCGGGTGTTTGACAACTAGTACCTGACTTGGTGGTCTAGTGGTACCCTCCCTCCCTCCCACCCACAGAGGACCCCCAGCCACCCAGCTCACCCCTGGCATTGGTGCGGCTGCATCCTGCCCACATACCACCCAGCTGCCTGCCAATGACAGCTTACAGTATGATCTGTAAGCCTGGTCCACAGTGTGACCAGTGGGCTTGCAGACCATACTGTACTCACAAGGCACAAATATGTGACTGAACGCTGCATGGCTGGGAGTCCTCTGTGGGTGGAGGAGGGGGTACCACTTGACCACCAGGTCAGGTACTAGTTGTCAAACACCCGCAATCAGGCATACCAGAGGGAGGGAGGAACCGCAAGACCACCAGGGTTCTCTAATGTATGCAAATGCCTGCAATCAGGCATGGAAGGGGGAACCACTGGACCACCATGGAGGTTTCTTTTCTACAACTGCCCATGATCGGGCATATGGGTGGGGGGGGACAGTGGACCACCATGGAGATGTCTTTACTACAACTGCCCCTGATCGGTCATATGAGTGGGGGGGATAGTGGACCACCACGGAGATGCCTTTACTACAACTACCCATGATCGGGCATAATGGAGGGGAGAACAGTGGACCACCATGGAGATGTCTTTACTACAGCTGCCCATGATTGGGCGTAACGGGGGGAGAACAGTGGACTGTGGAAATGTCTTTACTACAACTGCCCATGATTGGGTGTAATGGAGGGGGACCGCTAGACCACCAGGTAGGGGTTGTTATTGTACTACTGCCCACAGTTGGGCATACGAGGGGGGGGCATTGACCACCAGGTATCCAGCTACTGCTGCCAGCAACTCTGCAGGGCGCCAGGCACATTTCGTCATGCTGCCCTGCTCATCGCATGCAAATGGGGCCATAATGGCATGCTAATGGCCCCATATGTGCCACGCATATACTATGGCCCCATTTGCATGCCCAACTCTTAATATCACGGGTGATGCACACAGCGCAACTGCATCTGCGCTGGAACATTCCCGGTCCTCCCTGTCTGGGGAATGCACCAGCGCATTGTTCTTGCACCTAGCGCATTCTGTGCCATATTCAATGGAGATGCGCCTTTGCATGTCACCTTTGAATATCACCCTGTCCTGCCCCAGCGCATCTCCGTTGTGCTTCGCCCCCACTTGCGCCACTGCCTGGCGCAGTCTGAATATCCTGCCCTCAGCCTTCAGCCTCATGCCTTACTTTACCACTGGGATGCGCAGTAAAATCCTGTAATGCACACCCTATTGTGGCTAATTGCTTACTTGCATGATGCTCGTGGTTCAAAAGGCAGTACAAAATACATGCTTAATTGATCTTTAGATTTGATGCATGAATATCTAGATTACAGAGATGCTCATATTCTTGGTTTTTCTCTGTTGAACCTGTCATTCACTTTAGTTATTCTCCTTCCACCCATCTGAAAATGGAAGAGTGTAGGGTGAGAGATGAAAGATCAGTTTTTGAGCAAACTGCTTTGAAAATCAAAGCATAGATTTGATGTTGGATAGGGAGAGAGTAAATGAGAGCAAAAAGGAGCCAAAGGACTTGACTGTCAAATTGTGCTATTTACATGGAGATGACATGTGGGTCCGTTAAATGCAATCAGTTTTCCATCAACAGACTCGATTAGTATTTTAATTAAAATTTTAATAGCACTATTAGCTTTACAGTATACACATAACCGGTATTTGCTGTTTTTTTTGTTTTTTTTTAACATGGATGCTAGAGCCTTGATAAGGTGCTACTTTAAAACGTCAAATCTTTCCCCCGGTGAGAAAAAAAAAACAGCAAATGGGCACACATACTTGTATAAACTCAGGCTGCATCTATTTTAAAAAAACATTAATTTTCTAATGTACACTTTCCATTTTGGCAGTAGGACAGAAAGGTGAAATAAAACTAAGAATCCCTCATAACCTGTCTTAAGATTTACAGCCAAGAAGAACCTTATATAAAACACACATTTTGACTACTCTGAAATGAAAATTAGTGATTAGCCCGTGCCTTTGTAAATGTATGTAAACTGCCGTGTCCAACGGGATGAAACAGCATTTGAAAGAGTAGACCTGGAAAATGTTCAGCCACCCCTAAAACAAACAGCCGTCATAAGTGATTATAATTCTGAGTACCTAAATTCAGTTCATTATCATCACTTGGACAATATCCACTGCTCAGTCACCTGCTGTCTTAAAGCTTGGCTCCTACCACTGCTAAGATCAGGCTGCCGCTGAAATCAGGCTGCACTGGAGGACTTCTTATAATTATTATAAATAAGTGTGGACTCAACCAGTCAGCACTGAGAATTTGCCTTTGTGTGAGGATCTCTGATAATAACCAGAAGTTGGGGAAGAGTACACAATGGGGGGTGAGATACTAACAACAACAAAAATGGAAAGGGACCTGGGGGTAGTCATATCAGATGACTTAAAGGTGAGCAAGCAATGTGAGAGGGCAGCAAGGAGGGCTGGGGGGATACTGGGATGCATAGGGAGAGGCATCACCAGTAGAAAACAGGAAGTTATTATCCCTCTGTACAGACAGCTGGTCAGACCCCATCTGGAGTACTGTGTGCAGTTCTGGAGACCCAGTCTTCTCAAAGACATAGACAGGATGGAAGCTGTCCAGAGGAGGGCAACTAAAATGGTGCAGGGTCTGCACCAGAAGACATATGAAGAGTGACTTAAGGAGCTTAATATGTATAGCCTCGAGGAAAGGAGGGAGAGGGGGGACATGATAGAAACTTTCAAGTACCTCAAGGGAATCAACAAAGTCCAAGAGTGTAGCATCTTTCAAAAGAGAGGTGTGCAAGAACAAGGGCACAATTTGAAGATGGGGGTGGCTCAGAGGTAATTTAAAGAGTATTTTTCACAGAGAGGTTGTGGATGCATGGAGCGGCCTTCCGGAGGAAGTCGTGGAGTCAAAATCAGTGGTGGAATTCAAGCATGCATGGGACAGTCATAGGGCAATTCTAGGGGTGGGGTAGGAAGAAGTAGGCTGCTGGTTAACTAGGATCTGCAGCTTATCCAGTAGACAGGGAAATGGGCAGACTGGGTGGGCCAAGCGGTCCTTATCTGCCGTCAAATTCTATGTTTCTATATGCAACATTTTAAAAAGTGGCATGTACCACTTTTGAAGTTGGGGTGTCCCTTTTTTACCTTTAAAACACTTTTTTTTTTTTTTTACATTTTTTTAACCCCTTTGTCCCTTGGGGACTCACCTTAGCTCCTGCCCAGGAGCACTGCTGCCTCTTTGGTGCTTGGTACACCTGAAATCCTTACAATCTACATTCTTATTGCCTAGTCACTCTTAAAGTGAATAGAATTGTTTTAGTTATTGTTTGCTATTATGTATCGGTTTATTGCCCTTCTGTCCTCCCATGTATGATGCACTGGGCTCTTTTGAACAGAGCGCCATATACATTTATTTTATTATTATTTGATTTGAAAAGGTTTAATCAGGAAAGACAACATGAGCTGTAAACAGCTCATTTCCAGAAGCGTCCTGGGGAGGGGTTACAGAATGGGGGGGATTAAGCAAAAGCATATGGATCAAATACAATTCAAGTGCATAAAGTGTAGTAGTGATATAATGCAATACAAATAGAATAATAGATAGGTGAGAGTGTATTACAAGGGAGTAATACCATCGAGAGGTTCCCTTGTCCCCAGAACCTCGAGATAGTATACTTCTGAGTAATACACTCTCACTTGTTTTTTATTTTTTGTAATATATGGATCCAGTTTTAAACTTGTGCAGGCGCTGCTGCAGTGAGGACTCGCTCAGTGCATGTTCAAGAACTGCCCCCATCCCCCCATCGTCTGTCTCTGTACTTCAGTGGTCTGCTTAAGTTTCGTGGGGAGCCCTACCTTTTTGCTGTTTTGATGTGCAGGGAAGGCAGGATCCACTGAGAAAATGCCTTTGTTTAAAATAAAAAATATGACAGAAACAGTGAAGATGAGATACTGCCGCCATGTTATTTAAAATGTTTTGCCCGCCCACAGACAGAATTCGGCCAATCGTGAGCTGAGATTTGAAACATGTGGATGCTGCTGTCTGATTGACAGTTGGGGTGGGGCATGGCAACCATTGAATGGAGTGGGAGAGCTTGCACTTGCGTTGTTAAGATTTTGTGATAATAGTATCATTTAGAGGTTGGAACGATAGTATTATGGCCTCTGAATGATATTATTATCACCTACAAATTATGGTATTATCACTTTGGCTCCGGTGTATTACCGGAAATTTTTCATATGCTTTTTGATGGTATAATTTTAACTATCCATATATTACAATTCAGTAAGAGACAACAGAATGTATCATAACAAGAAAGTGGTATAAAACAAAGTAGAGTCATAGACCTTGGGTGAGAGACAGGGTGTAACAGAACAATATGCAGATATGGTACAGATAGCAGTATACAGGAATAGGGTATCGTTAGGTATGGGCCTGAAGAAGAACAAGAAGTAGCGGCTGTGCACAGGGCTATTAAGTGCAGATTGAACTCAGAAAGGACAGACCTGAAAGGTTGCTGAGTGGTCAAATGGATTTAGAGGAAAGGGAGTTTAGTATGAGTGACAGAGGGGGGGGAGGAAGGGTGGGTGGGAGAGGAGGGGAAAGCCAAGAATGATCCTCTTCAGGATGCTGAAACCCTGCAAGGGGAAGGACCTGACAGAAAAGGGGTAGATGGAGGGGCTTGAGGGAGAGAGGAGAGGCAAACCAGGATTTGTTTCCCTTCAGGATGCAGAGGACCCTGCAAGGGAATGGGGCCCTGGTAGGAAAGGAGAAGAGAAGGGGAGGAGGGAGTAGTGGGGGGTATAGACTGGAGGAAGGATATAGGATATCCGGATGCTGAAAAACCTTGTGAGGGTGCAGGACCTGGCAGAAAAGGAGTAGAGGTAGGGGGAGGGAGGCCCTTCAGGATGAGGGGGACAGGACATAGTGGAAAGGGAGATGGGGGCGGAGGAGCAGTGGGGGAGGTGTAGTGCAGAACAGAAGGTGGGGGTAATGGGGTGCAACAGGCACCAGCTAGAGGTAATGTAGAGAGGCACGGAGGGAAGGAGTGGGTGGAGAAGGTAGGTAGAGAGGATGATGGGTGGAGGCAGTGGTAGGTTGGTTGGGAGAGGTAAGTATTAGGTACAGTTACAGTAATGAACAGAGTGCTTACAGAGGAGGAAGAAGAGAGAGTATCAGGATTGTGCAGACTGCAGAGCAAGTATTTAGAGGGAGGGAGTTCCAGATTTCAGGGAAATTGCAAGAGAAGGTGGCTACAGGCAAGGCAGTTTGCCTTGCCTTCCCTTATTCTTACTGTCTCATAGACTCTGCAGCAGGGCCAGGGAGTATCTCCATCCCCAACTACTCTTCAGTGTTTGGTGTGCCTAAAACCTCCTCCATCAGTGAGTCACACAAGCTCTTCCACACCCACACCTCCAGCCCCATGGACTGGCACACTGCACTGGGGAGCAGAAACCTCAGTGAAGCATTTCCCTTTGGCAGCAATGAGGTACCAACATTTTCACAGCTGGTTGGCCACATCACACACTTCCCTAGCAACATGAACTTTGCAGCAGTGCCAGGGAGCACCAAACAGTCAGCAGCACCTTTATCCCAGCAGCCAGTAAGCCTGAAATGGTTGTGGTTGGTGAGCTGTCCTGTTCACCCAGCCCCCATGAATTGTGCATTCGGGTCCAGGGAACAAGACAAACCTAGCCACGCAGCATGTTTGCTCATCCAGTTCCTCAGACTGACGAGCAGGGTTAGGGAGCAACAGAGGGGCACTACGGACTTGGAGTAGGAGAAGTCCCATGATCTGTTGTGATCGCAAGCTGCTCAGTCACCGAACTTGCTGTCAACCAGTGGCTAATAATGGAATCTCTACCTGGCACTCCTGAACCCTGAAAATGGCATCCTGTTCCAGCAGGCATCCTCAGAGATTGAGGGGCTCTGTCCTTCCTCCAGAAAGTGGCACAGATGGACATGCAGTATAGTTTAAATGCAGAAGGAAACTGGACTGCATGAGGCATCCATCTTCATTGTGGTATAGCTCCAGACAGTAAGAATGCTGATTGGTGGCTGTGGTCAGCCAATCAAAGAAGCTCTGGTGACTACTTTCTCCCAGTTGGGTATAGTGTGTTTGAGAGGATTCTGAAGAAGCTGTTGGCTGTTAGTCTTGTTAAGTGAGTTAAAGAATATAGATGTGCTGTTCTGTTAAGTCTGTAGCTGTTTATAAAACAGACTCTGAAGTCCCATGGAATATATTTCAGCCAATGTGCCTTTGCAGGGCTGTGGCATCCAGGAGCAGACGATGTCTTGCGTGCTGCTCCGGAACTGGTGAATGGCTAGCTGCTACTCTCTCCAGTAGCTGACAGGGTCTGTCCTGACAGGACACTAAACTACTTTAGGTTCTGAGTGGATGCCCACCTTTTGAGGCGGGTGAAGAAAAGTCTCCATGTACAATGAAAAGGACCCAACATCACCAGAGTCTTCATGGCCCGCAACCTTCACCACCAGGGTGGGTCATCCACACCTTTACACAGCTGCCATCTGCCTTGTACAGGAACCAGTAACATCAATATCATCACAGCCCATATCCTTCACCACTGGGAATGCATTGGATTTACACAGCCTGCATCAGCCTGAGCAGGAGAAATGTCCCCATGATGTCATCCCTACTGTTACTGAAAGTTGTGAGTACTGGGTACCACCCAAATGCATTTTACAGCTGTCAGGGATCATTAACCATACTCTCGGCTTCCTGAGAGACATGAGATCTACACCCTCAAGTGCAGACTGTGTAAGCCAGGAGCAACTGTTATATTTCTGTTGTTTGTCTTAAGTGTCAATCTGTGCTGGTCTCTTAGTACAGTGGTATGGCTACTGCTTGTAATACCAGTGGACTGAGTTCAGGAGCGTGCTAAATAGTCAAGGGACTAGCTGGGGAAGGAAGTTCGAGCATCCCAGAGGAAGTTCCATCCCTCTGAGGAGGGAATGTGCCAAGTCCTGCTGACAAAAAACTCCCTAGGTGACTGCAGAGGTACAGTTGGGATTGCAAGTTGGGGAAGCTAATGAAACTGGTGCTGACGTGCTTTCAGATTGTGCACGTCCTCATCTGATGACGTTCTGAGGTGCACTCACAGAACCTTTGGTTATCGTGACCTGAAATACCGTTGTTTGTGAGGGGGTCTAAAAAACAGCCGCCACCACTTCATAGTCAGCCGAAAGTCAGCACAAAAAGGGCCTGTCAGGACAGAGGGAGATCAGGAGCTTTTCCTTTTGCGCACTCTTTCTCTTTCTGAATGCTGTCAGAGAACTCCTGGAATTCTTCTTCACTGCAGCATTTCATTGCAACTTGAAGTGCTGCAACAAGCCCTTCCCACCTGGCACTGGTGACCTATGCACACACCAGCCAGGGGAAGCCTACAGATTCTTAACCCTTGGATGTCAGGTGACGCCTAGTACATTGTTAGTAACCCCAAAGGGCGACTTTAGGGGCTACAGTTTAAACACAGCACATAAAACATAGTTTGATGTTTTATCATAAGTTAATAGTGCACCAGGACTGTCACCTGCACTTGTAAGAATGCCACCTGTAATGTCCTTTGGCATGCCAGAAACACCTTTGGCTTGTGGTTTTCTCACATTATGAACATGAGGAGACAGTCTTACAGCCGTAAGAGACAATCCTGACTCCCTAGCATATATTATATGATTTTTTTTTAATTAAATTTTTTTTGTTTTGCAAATCATGAAACATGTACAATTTATAATATATTTATAGAGTGGGTTACTTAAGGTATTTCTGACACGTATGAGAGTCACCACTTGCATCACCAGAGACAGTCGTATAACTGTAAGAAATGCCCTGTGTGTTCCTTGGAATATATATATATATACTGTATATAAACAACAGCTCCTGAAGAGCATTGTGGTGCTCATTCAGGGCACCTCTGCGGCTGTGCAGCTGAGCAGCTGTACTGAATAAACACTCTTAGGCCCTGTACACATTACAACTGAAGATTTGTATTGTTTTAAATAACGGTTTCAAAATGTTTTCAAACTCACCACAGCAGCCTGTCCACATTATTGTTCACAGAGTTTGAACTCGATTGTAACACGGTAAACTCCCGTCTGCATCAGCAGCGAGTAACATTTTTAAACCTGTTAATCCTCCGCGATTGTAGCACGGTTATGTTGGCACCCTAATAGACTGAAAATCGCATGCCCGTCCACATCACAAGGTAACATGCTTTCCTCCTTCAAACCATTTTTAAAAATGGACTTGAGACTAGCTCGCAGCAGGGTTTAAGCATGGTTTCTTAACATGCTTTGAATCCGTGCTTAAATGCGGACGGGCGCCGTGTTTGCGCTAGTTAAAACATTTTAACTAGCCTGATGTGTACAGGGCCTTACATTGTTTAGGTGTTCCTCTTTCTTATACCAGCGGGTTGATTGTCCTACTTTAAAAAAAAAAAAAAAAGGAGAGCATCAGCATGATCAAAGTAAGTTTGCCTATGAAAAAAACAGCGGTTATCTGGCTTTATGCAAGTATATCGATGCATTTGTTGGGATTTTTTGCTCTGTTAGAAAGAGACTTGCATGGAGACTGATGTGTATGTGTTTCCACCTCACTTGGAATGACGTTTCATGGTCGACATGCTTCTACCTAACCTGTCCAAAATGATTCCCATGGTTGTTACTTATCCCTGAATCTGTTTAAAAGCAACCACTGTGTGTGTCTGATAAAAGCTGCTCTGCATCCAAGTGAAGTAATGTATCTTACCCTTGCCTCAGTGTTTGCGCACAGAGGTTCTTTGTCTTTTAAATAGTTTTTTATTTTAATGGGTTCACCACAACATAACCCAGACAGACCGTCTTAGGGTAGCTGGTTCATTCCACTGAGGTGTCAGACAGACGAGGCATACTGATGAGTCCTGGTAGGACGAAACACGTGTCTATGTCATCTGTTAGCACCCTTTGCAAACTGTGTGAGAGGCCTTTCGGCACCATGCAGTTCTGCTCAAAGTTGAACCAGCATAACATTCTGTGGTGATTTGCATATGCAGCCCATGATGCTTTGCATTGTGTGGGCATGTGTGATTTTGTATTTTCTTGAAACTTGGCTTCCCAGCCAAATGTCCTTTGGGGTATACCCTTGCCTCAGTGTTTGCGCACAGAGCTTCTTTGTCTAATGTAGCTTATGATTACTATCACTTTGAGAAGCATTGCGTAACTCCAATTTTCATTAGTCCTTTCTTTATGTAGCTCTAGACATTGATGAGTCCGCAGTGATGCAGCTAGCCGAGATGGGATTCCCACTGGAGGCATGTCGGAAAGCAGTGTACTACACGGGGAATATGGGGGCTGAGGTAGCCTTCAACTGGATCATCGCACATATGGAAGACCCTGGTGAGATATAATTATGTACTCCCTCAGTTGGGACGGGTTCTTTTAGCTTGTTGCTTGGCGTTGGTTCTATGAGTAGTTACATTTTTTAGATTTTGCAGAACCATTACATGTCCCCGGCTTTGAAGAGGGTTCATCAGCTGGAGCCACTGATAGGTTCGCAAGCCAGCCACCTGAAGAGATGGTAGCAATCATCATTTCCATGGGCTTCCAAAGGACTCAGGCCATCCAGTCTTTGAAAGCAACGGTGCGTCTTTGTCTCTTTCTGTTAACTTCACCAAAATAAAATATAGTTCACTCTTCTTTTTAAATTGAAAGTGACATAAATACTAGTATGTTACATTAGAGGTGAATTAAAAAAACTCGGTCCCTGTTCTTGTATGTTGTTTTGGACTGATAATATATAATTGTCTCTAAAAAGAACTGTAAGCATTGTTTAGCATTGGGGCCCCTACCCCTGATCTCAGTTATTCAGATCATCTGTATATGTTTAAAGGGGGAGTGGGCTAGACTCTGACAAGAAATGTCTGTGCAAATTTTATGTAATAAGAATTAAACCCCACTGTCCTCCTAAGTTCCTCTCTCACTGGACACCTGCTGCAGCGTGGTAGGTAGAGTAATGTGAATAAAGAAATCCACCACATTTAGTGGCAACCTCAGAAAATTATTTTCCACATGAGTCTATACAGCTACTTAGTGGGAGGAAATGGCTTTCTGGTACAGCTTAGCCTTTCAGCATGACGGGGAGGATATCCCCTCTATAATATCTAGTGGTGGTTAAAGGAGAAGCTGAAGCCAGGCATTTGGGCTCTGGATTTCCTGACAGGAGAGGCAGAATGCAGGTTCATCATCTGCTAGTCGTTTTGTTCCATTTCCTCCATTCTGTCAAACTCTTCCCACAGGGATACAGTGGCACACGTATGTGTCTGAGAACCTGATGCACCATGCATGCTGTCTTGTCTTCCCATAAGTACTCCCAGCTGCTCTGCCACTAGTAGTCACCAGGTGGCAGTATTGCAGTGGGAGTCACTGTTCTCCCTCACTGGAGGAGACTGCCATCAGGGACACTTTATCTGCCTCCTGTTGGCCTACTTCTGCTCAAGGATCATGCATCAAACCCGGTCACTGCTGCAGCAAGTGGGGTTCCACTTCTGCTACAGTAACAGGCCAACTACCCAAATGTATCTTTTAATGAGACAAAACTTAGTAGAGGTATAGCAGCAGTGTTAACCTCCAATAAACCACCTGAACAGGTTTCTAAAATACTGTTTGTCAAAAACCGCCTGAACAGGTTTTTAAAATATTATTGATCACTTCTGGGATTTCAGCCAATCACCAGTCAGAACTGCAGAGCCTTTATCCCATATACGGTTGTAGCCTTGTGTGGCAGTGTTAAAGTGGAGTGTTCTACTTCAGAGATGAGTGAGGAGCATTATTTCCCCTTTTGTAAATAAAAAAAAAAACAGTAATGTATAACATATTGTAAATCACTTTAGCCAACTTGATCAATTTTATAAATCACTTCAGCCAACTTGATCAATTTTGTAAATCACTTCAGCCAACTTGATCAATTTATAAGTGTATAGTGCTGTGCGATATGTCACTAACAGTGTAAAAGCATCATCTCGCACAGTTTGGGAAAACAGGAACTCCTGACTTTGTTTTGCAGTCCTCTCACCCAAACTGCATGAGATAATACTCTTATACCATAAGAGACATCTCTCACAACACATGTAATAAAAAAATGCAGCAGTAAGATATTCTGTTAGTGGAGGCCGTCTAGAAAAAGAAGAAAGGGAAGAACCAAACCATAGGTTAACAAGATCATCAGCTACTACATTTAACAGAGCCGCCTTCTTTTTAGCACCAAATATAGCAAACAAGCTAGCCCAATGAGCTTGTAGTGAGTTCGTCCACTCACCATGTGGCAGGCGGTGGTGCATCTGGAGACCTAATCCCAGTCAGTGCCGTGGAGGCTGAGTGCAGTCAGTTTGAGTGGGTCCATGGTACCTGCCATTGTGTTAATTCCCCCCCTGATATCACAGGGTGATTTGGGAGGGGGAGTCCTGTGGTGGGCCCTTCCTTCGCAGGCCCTCCTCAGTGTTCAACAGGATGTTGACATTCATCCCCCATACTGTCCTAATGTTGAGAAATCCCGACATTGGTTCACCTTCCTTTATACTGGTCTCCTTCCAGGACCCACTGCAATTCAAGAGAGTCCCCGCTGGAAGCTGAGGGGGGTGGAAAGAGGTGTTCATCATCATGGAACTGGAAGCTCTACTGCAGAGAACTAGAGGAGTCAGTGGTAGGAGCCATGGGGGTTGGCTGGGGACTCTGGTCCAGAGTATGTCATTAACTTTCTGCTGAGCACATCCTAAAGTCATAGAGACAACAGCTCTGTATGCTGGATGTGATTATATTGAAATGTATGTGGTTAGCTGCTAACTGAAGGTTATACATTTACATTTAAGCTACTGTGTGAAATTGTTCCCTGTCGGGGGGGGGGGGCGCTGGTGAAACATCGGCTGTTAAAGAGATGTATGCTTCATCTCAGAGAGGCCAGAAGTACATCTACTTCAGAAACTCTGGAGGTCTGTGCCTCCATTTTGATCTTTGGACTATTTTAGCTGGACCATGAAGACTGAGCAATATAAATCATCAGTTGAAGGGGTTTGTAGTAAGCTGGCCAATTTTACTTCTTGTGTCTGGGTTTATTCCCCCAAGATGCCAATGAGTCCTGCTTCTTTGCGTATAAAATTGGATTTAGGCTGCTCTTGTCTGAAATATTCAGGGTCCAGTTCGGACTATGGTATCAGTGTTGGCACACTATGCTCCCAGGTTTGCACCCGGATCTTGAACTTCCACAATGGGCTGGTAGAAGAGTTATCAAAGTCCAAGCAGATGCACTCCTACTCTGTGGAGGAAGGGTGGCTTGCATTGGCACCCGACTGCACCCAGATGGCACAGGACAGCAGTGACTGTTGAACACTGATGGGGTAAGCAGGGCATCAGCAATACACTGTGCAGAGCTCCTACATACTGAGGTATATGGGTGGGAATAAAACAGAAAGAAACCATAACCCTGGTCAAGAGTGATGGCCTGAGTCTACCCCCACCTTCTGTGCCCCAGTCCTGGTGCATATGCTTCTTGCTAACGTTGGCAGTCTTTGGGGACCAGCTTGAGGTTGAAGTAGGGGCACTGGCTGTCAGGAGGTGAGAGGACTGTCAATCATACTACAACAAAGCTTTTTGGTAATTTCCATACAGGATGCTTGATTTATGGATTTAAATGCATTGTTTGTGCCAGACTTGAGGTAGCCCTGTTGGTGTAGGGCAGAACAAGCCCCTACCATTAACATTAATGAATCCCATAGTCACTTGGCAAGAAGAGAACTGTGGAAACAATACAGATAGTGCTGAAAGGAATTCTTTTTGTTTTCCATCCAGCAGCATCTTTGAGTTCAGAGAAATTCTGAGATTCTCCCCCAGCACTGCCTTGATAAGTCTTATCGACCTATAAAAGAAAGTCAAAACATGTAGCCTCTGACCCGGAGTAAACTAAGGTCTTAACTCCTGATTGTAAATGAAGCTGTTTTGAGGCACTGGTTTGTTGGTAACACATCTGTAAAGATGATTTGTTTCTCATTACTGTTTCAGAACAATAATCTCGAACGAGCACTTGACTGGATTTTCTCACATCCAGACTATGAGGAGGAGAGTGAGGCTGCTTCCAACATAGTAGAGAACCAAACAGAGGTTAACTCCAGCGCTACTGCCGCAGCTGAGGCAGAACCCGAAGGACCTAGAGTTCGAGATGGACCTGGAAGTAAGTCAACCTCAAACAGTACCAAAGGCGTAAGATAAGCAATGCATCCAAGAATATTCAGCACCTGTTTCTGAACTGTGGCTAAGCAACACGCTCAAATTTGTATTAGTGCACAGATTGCCACTTGAGCAAGCAGATCAAGAGAGGTCTGTGGAGCAGATCCAGAGACTTCTGTTAAACAAAGAACCCTGTTGCAGGGGTTGTAAGTGTGCATACATGGCACTGAGTCCATAAGAGGGTGGGGAGCTCATTTGGGGCTGCAGTCTGGGGCCCTTAGTGCATGGAAGCAGCTGTCCTGAAAGAATGACTGACCTTCCTTCACCTCCCTGACCCTTTACACACACCCATAGGCTAATTATTAATTCTTGTGAATTTCTTACATGATGTACCAGCTGGTGGAGATATGGCATTCCTACAGTATGTAATATTGTGCTCTTCTAATGTTTTTGTCCCTGTGTGGACACTGTACAAGAAGTGTAAACTCAGCTACATGGGTCAAGAAACATAGCATGTTAGGTGTTCGGGGTAGATGGCGATAATTTTCTACAGGCTGCTGTTAGCTGCATACATTCTGGGGAGCTAAATTTAGTTTGAGAACAGCTTTGTTTACAGTCATACCTCAAATACTATGTATTATGCTTAGAACTAAGAATTTTAGACCTTAAGTCAATCCTTTGTTGCACAAAGTTATACTGATGTTTTTCATGATGTTAAAATATATTCCTAGATATAAAATCATGAAACAATTGCATTAATATTATAGAAACATTCTTTAGTACACAATGGCCTGGACATTCAAACTGCACCCAGAAAGGGCGCAAGTGGTTGCTCTGCACAACTGAGTTGCGCCGGAGCACAAAAGTGCAATATTCAGACGAAATGCGGATATTCAGACTGAAACATGCAAATGGGGCCATTAGCCATGCAAGGTGCAAACTGGTCCATTTGCATGTCATTATGGCCCCATTTGCATGTCTGGGACAGGGATGCGCCCGGCAGAATGCACCGGGCGGCCTGCAACTTCAGTGTGTCCCAAAGAATTCCACAACCCCCTGGCATTCTAGTGGACCCCCACCCATGCCCAATCTTAAAATGACTAAATTCATCCCCTCTGTCCCTGGTAGTCTAGTGGACCCCCACCCATTCGTAAAAGAACCAGAAGCATCCCCTCTGTCCCTGGTAATCTAGTTGTGCCCTCTCCCTTCCCTGTACCCTGATGTGAATAAATTAGAGCCCCGATATGCCCTGGTAGTGTAGTGGCCCCCCCATCCCCGATCATGAAAAATACATGGTGATCCGCATTATCACTGGTAGTCCAGTGGTACCCCCCTCCCATCTCCGCACCCTGTCCGAATTGGAATTCTATTCTGAAACTCCCTGGTGGTCTAGTGGTACCGCCTTCCATCCCCGAACCCTGACCATGGATAACAAAATGAGCCCAACCCCTCCCTGGTAGTCCAGTGGACCCCTCCCACCACTCACCCACTGAGGGGCCCCACCTCACTCCCCCCCAAGCATGGCCAAGTAGCGGCAGGCAGCACAGCCACTCGCACCCGACCACGACTGTCCCACTGACTGGGCTGTCCGTGATGACAACACAGTAAACATTACAATTCCATTGGTCAGACACTGTCAACCAGTGAGGCTTGCAGTTGTACTGTAAGCTTTCATTCATTGTGAATGAAAGATTATACTACACACTGAAAGCCCATTGGTCAACAGTGTCGACCAATGGAATTGTAGTGCTTACTGTAAGCTGTCATTCCTGACAGCTCAGTTGGCAGACAGCCGTGGCAGGTATGGTATTGTGCGCCTGCCAATTGCTTGGTCATGTTGGGGCGGGTGGGGTCCGCTGTGGATGTGGGGGTCACTGGATCACCAGGAGGGTTCGGGCTTACTTTGTTATCCACGGTTGAGGTTCAAGGAATGGGAGGGGGGAACCACTGGACTACCACGAATAATGAGGATCGCTATGTATTTTTCATGATCGGGGATGGGAAGGGGCCACTAGACTACTAGGGTATATTGGGGTTCTAATTTATTCACAACATCGGGGTACAGGCAAGGGAAGAGGGCCACTAGACTACCAGGGTGATGGCACAGGATTATCTTTTTTATTCGGGGATGGGGGAGCACTAGACTACCAGGTACAGTTGGGATGATGTATGTTTTTATATGGTCGGGGATGGGGGGGTAGCCACTCAGGGGCTGGCAGCTGCTGTGTTTCGCTGTGCAGTACAGCATCCTGCCTGTGGGTGACTACGAGTGTAACTTTGTGCGGCCCATCTCCGAGATGTATGACCAGCTGTGCCACACATCTCAGCTGAACATTGCCATGTGCCGCCTCTGGATGCACTGCATACATTATATTTGCACTGTGGTGCCTCCTGAATTGCGTGGCACATCCCCACCTTTTGAATATGGCCCAGGGGCGCAATTTGAAGGTGCACCAGCACAACTCAGTTGCATCTGGCACATCTCTTTTGAATATCTAGGCCAATGTGTCATTCCCCTTTTTTTTTATTTTTATTATTTTTAAAATTAAGAAATGTGCTACACACTCCGGCCATTTTTACCTCAGACTTGTTAAAACTTGGGGGACAGATTCTCAGACTGGATTGCACATGACATTTGGTTGCCCTTGCATATTTAAAACAGTTTTTGGACAGAAATTTCCAGAGAAATAATTAGAAACATGGTCAGAGCACAGAGCTTTCAAACTAAAGAACTAGGTTTGTAGCCTACCGCCACCACCACTTTTCACTGTGTGACTTACAGCTAGTCACTAAACTTCCCTGCGCTTAACCTACTCCCTCTCACACACTGTCTGTATTTAACACCTCACACCCAGAGCTTTCTTTAACCTCCCTTAATCTCTTTGTTGGGTTGTTAATATTTTTGGGATACAGTGTACATGAAAGGTACTATGTAATACCATAGAAACAGAATTTGCCAGCAGATATAGACCACTTTGCCCACCTAGTCTGCATATCTTTCCCTGCCTGCAGTATCACTGCAGATCCTACTTGATCTGTAATCTATTCACCCCCTTCTTTTCCCCTAAGATACCTTTATGCCTATCCCTTGCATTGTTGAACCCCACCACTCTTTCGCCCCCACCACCTCCACTGGAAGGCTGTTCCAGGAATCTACCGCTCTTTCTGTGAAGAAGTACTTCCTCACATCTTTCCTGAATCTTCCCCCTCCAGCTTCATATCATGTCTTGTTCTTGAGCACCTTTTTTCTGAAAAATACTTCCATCCTATACCTTATTAACCCCCATGAGGTATTTAAAGGTCTCTATCATATGCCCCCCCCCATTCATCTAGGGTGTACATATTTAGGTCCTTAAGTCTCTCCTCATACGGCTTCTGATTCAGACACTGCACCATATTAGTTGCCCTCCTCTGGACTGCCTCCACATTGTCTGTCATTCTGGAGATATCTCAAGAACTGGACACAGTACTCTGGGTGGGATTTTACCAGTGCTCTATATATAGACAACACCACCTCCTTCTTTCTGCTCATGATACCCCTCCCTATGCACCCCAGCATCCCACTCGCTCTCCTAGCTGCCTTGTTGCACTGCCTGGCCATCTTTAGGTCATTAGATTACACCCAGATCTCTTTCCTGCTTGGTGGGCGTCAGTACCACCCCACCCATTTTGTACTCCACCCCCGGTTTCTGTGCCCCAAGTGCATTATTCTGCACTTCATCACATTGAAACCAGGCTACCATCTTCTTGACCACTCCTCGAGTCTTATCAGGCCACTGCTCATCCTTTCCACACATCCTGGAGTGTCCACCCAATTGCAAATGTTGATGTCATCCACACTGAGGCAGACCTTCCCTTCCCTTCCATCTCCTCTGCTGTCACTTATAAAAACATTAAAGAGGACCAGTCCTAGCACGGATCTCTGAGGCACACCACTGGTCATCCTCTTTCCTTGGAGTGAAGTCCATTTACCACGACCCTCTGCTGCCTATCCTGTAATCAATTTTTTACCCAGTTTACTACCTTTGGACCCACTCCTAAGCTACTCAGCTTACTTACTAACCTCCTGTGTGGAACAGTGTCGAAAGTCTTACTGAAGTCTAGGTAGGCCTCATCCACTGCTCCACCCTGATCTAGTTCCTTGGTCACCCAGTCAAAGAAATCCATCAGATTCATTTGACATGACGTCCCTCCCACCCCGTTAATCCATGCTACCTCAGGTCCTGTAACCCATACCATTCAAGATATTCCCCAATCCTTTTCTTAAGCAGTGATTCCATTAACTTTTCCACCCCTGATGTCAGGCTGAATGGCCAGTAATTGCCAGCCTCCTCCCTGCTATGACTTTTGTGAAGTGGGACTACATCCACCCTCCTCCAGAACCACTCTTGTTTACAGTGAGCTGTTAAACAGGACTGAGGTTTAGCCAGTACCCCCTTGAGCTCCCTCAGTACCTTTGGCTGCAGTCCTGGCCCCCTTGCGTTGTCTACTTTCAGAGTGGCAAGTCCCTTCAGGATTGTTTCCCCTGAAAATGGACTAGTATTC
The DNA here is from genome assembly GCA_016271365.2 of Neoceratodus forsteri. Lineage (NCBI taxonomy): Eukaryota > Metazoa > Chordata > Ceratodontiformes > Ceratodontidae > Neoceratodus > Neoceratodus forsteri. Next base: position 926,332,448 of record CM028137.1, read on the forward strand.
ACCTCCTGCCCACTAATGCTCCTGTTACTTTTTTGTGGACCCTCCCTTTCTCTTTCTCTGTGAACACTGAACAAAGGCATTTGTTCAGGATGTCTACCTTATTTTGGTCCCACTCCTCCTACACAGGCCCCCCTTCCCTTTTTAACCTTACAATCCCACCCTGGTCGTCTTTTTCGCTCACGTACCTAAAATATTTCTTTGTCCTCATTACTGCCCGAGCTGTGCGCTCGTCTATTTGTGCCTTCATACAGCTCTTCCTGCTTCCCTAATACACCTCTGTGTCTCATTATACCTTCTGAATGCTACCTTTTTTAGCATTTATCTTTTCCGCCACCTCTTTTGAGGACCATAGCGATCTCCTCTTCCTCTTGCTCGACACAGAGGTTTGTTGCCTTCACTGTAGCCCTTTTTAGCTTCACCCATTGTTCCTTCTGCACACTCAGGTCATCACCCCCACTGCCAGATCATCCTTAAAGGAGATAGGAAATGATTTTTACATAAATGACTGCTCTTCCATCTTCCCTTCCATGCCAGTTGTGTGTTCTGATATGCTTTGATCATTTTTTTGGATAAACAAGTAATCTAGATTTGGGGTGCCCTCAGATCTACATAGAGTTCCACTCTCCTCACCAGCTACTGCTCTTGATTTTTATATTTCTAAGACATTCTATGACATCAAGAAACTCCCATTCCATGCCATTCATCTCAATGGCCTGGAATGGGTGTTTCCAATGTCCTAGAGTGTTCAGGCAATATGGAAACAGAAATCAGCAACTGCTGAGCAGAGGGATTCAGGGCAGTTACAAAGTCAACAAAATTAGATTTTTCATTTAATGAAAAAAGTCAAAAACATATCAGAATAGTTGGTAGCCAATAAAAGAACAACCAGAGGGCATCAGAAGGTCTAAAAACTGTTTCTCATCACCTTTAAGGCATTCACCCATCTTTATAAAATCTGCCCTCCCGAAGTCCAGGACCCTCGAATTGTGTGGTTCTGTTACACAGCCGTACTTGTATTGAATCACATTGTACAGTGATCTCAGGTCCCCATGTAGCCTTGACATCTATAACAATGTCCTTGTTAGTGATTACCAGATCAAGTATTGCCCCATCACAAGTGGGTTCACTGACTAGTTGCCTGAGAAACACCCCCTGCAGGGAGTCCAGTATATCCTTGTTTCTATTGGAAGCTGTGCCTGGGTGGTTCCAGTCTACATCTTGCAGGTTGAAGTCCCCCACTAGCAGCATCTCCCCCTTTTCTGCCACCTTGCCAGTGGCTTCAACCAGTGTTGGAGGTCTGTAGATCACACCAGCGCAAATATAGGCCCCATTACTTATCTCTAGGGTAACACACAGTACCTCTTCCCCCCCCAACCATATTTGCTGTACCTCTGGCATGGTACCACACCTATTCCTTTCCTTCCCACCCAGTCCTTCCTGAACAAAGTATAGCCTTTTTATGACTATATCCCTGTCATGGTATTCAGTGAACCATGACTCAGTAAAGGCCACAATATCCAGGTTGGCCTCTGCCATGATGATCTTTTGGTCTGGAATCTTATTTCCTAGACTTCTAGAATGTGTACACGTGGCTGTCCAGATTTTGTTACCACTCTGTTTGTTACCCTCCTTTTTGCTCCCCCTTATCCCCTCTCTTTTTAATGCTCCTGTTCCTAGTCCCCTTAGTGCCCTGCTTTCTTTATTAATTTGCACCCTTGGGGATTCCACACCTTCTCAGGTAATTGTCTACTTCAGCCTGTGTGGGGGAGTGCAGTTTCTGCCTCCCTGATTTCTTCCACCACCACCCTCAGCTAGTTTTAATGTTCAACAAAGTAACATCTAAAACATCCACAGAGGACTGTGATTCCCTTCCCGGATGGATGCAGGCCATCACCCCTGTAAAGGCCCTTAGGGCTCCCCAGTCCTGAGTCTAGCTGAAACCCTCCTATCTGCACCATTCCTTCAGCCATGAGATGAAGGTCCTGGTGTAGAGATCCCTCTCCTCCCTCTTGTCATAGACAGGCAGCACCTCAGCGAAAGCCTTTGAGTATGCTACCTCTCTAAGACCACTCCTCAGCTCCCTAAACTCCCCCTGCACTATTCCAGACCCATCCCTAGCCAGATCATTAGTCCCCAGGTGGACAGTGACATCCAGCTGTGCCTCTTGTCTTGCTGCCGTAGCAATCCTCAGGATCCGCTTCCCATCCTTCTGGGCCATGGCGCCACATAGACATCTAACCTCCCTTCCCCCCTTCCTAGTCCCAAATCTATCCCCCTCACAATCAAGACCCCCACTAAAAGTTGCTTTCTCCTCCTCTGGGATTCTCTTCTACCCTCCTTGGGGTTTCTGCTATGGAGGACTTCCATATCCTCCCTGGCCACTACCAAATTCATTTCATTTTCTTCACTGGAACTATTGTAAATTTTATTGATGTCCAAATAAATTTTGAGCAGGCATTTGTTTGCCAAAAATGTGGTTTAAACCTGGCTTGGGCCACCAAATTGCACTTGGAAGTGTTTTGAATATCTGACCCCCTTGAGCCCTGATTCTTAGTCTTTACTGTGGTGCAAAACAGGTATATTTTCAGCCACTTCATGGAACCATCACATGGCAGTGCCATACACAAAACGAAGCACATGCTGTTATAGGAGGAGTTCCCTCTGGGACTGAGAAACCCAGTCTAAAGAGTCGCTTTGATGTTAGCAAGTGCAAATAAGGATTGCACCACCTAAAACCCCTGTGTGCCTTGAGCTGCAAATGGTGTGGTGCGATACTGTGACCTGTTTGCAGCACAGGGCAAATGGGCATCCTACCTGGAAGCCTTGCTGTGATCTTTACCGTTACCTGGCCCACATGCTGTTGTCTTTTCACTGTTAAAATTATATGCCTGCATACCTTGTAACTAGATGATGTGCGAAGACTATGAAATTTGCTCCACAAGTTAAATCGAAGATTTTGCAGAATTTGCAGAGTGAATTTCAGGCAATTCACATAATTCATGGCCTGTGGAGTGCAATGTTTAATCTGTGAATTTTGCGCTTCGCCCACAATTTTTGCGCTTCATGGCAAAAATGTGCGAATTTCACCACACAAATTCATGCAGGTCGCACGATGTGAATTTCGGATGGCCACCCAAACATTTGCAAATTTTGTAAAGCACGAATTTTTGGCACTTCGTGCAAAATTCACAGGCAAAATTTCACTTTGCACCATCTCTACTTGTAACCTCCCGGGTTGTACCTGAAAATAGGTATTTATTGATCTAGTGTGCTTACCTGGTCAATCAAAAATAAATCAATAAATAAATGTCCCTCCCTTTTTAACCAAACCACATTCCATAGGCCTTGGTTGTCCAGTGGATTCCAATGACTCCCACCACTGTTCCTAATTCTAGTAGTCCTGTGGTTTCTGTGTTCTAATTCTAGCCTCATCATTTACTTGGTGGTCTTGTGGAACCCACCCAAATGCAGCCTGACCATCGGGCTTGTGTTCCTGGTGGCAACACTATGATGCCTGTTATTGCTTGCTTATAACAAGTTTATATATATATATATGCAAGTTTGCTCCTATAAATACCTAGGGATCCATTTTGACCCCTCCCTCTCTTTCCATGGACACATCGCTGCCCTAGCCACTGCCACTAATATCTGATTGGGCATCTTACATCGGTATAAACACTGCCTCCCCCCGGAGGCTGTTCGAATCGCAGTCACCTCCTCTATCCTGTCCCTAGTGGACTATGGACTGCCGGTATGGTGCTGCTGATCAGACCGCACTCCATAAATTTCGACTACTCTGAATAAGGCCTGCAGGTTAATTACTGGGCACCTAGGCTAACACACACCTGTCTACTGTATGATAAAGCTTGGTACTTGATCTTGATGGCGCCTCAAACATCTGACCTGTACCCTTACAAAAAGACCCTCCTGGGCTATCCCCGCCAGGATTGACCACCACCATATGCCGCTCTGTCCCACTAGTTCATACTGGACCTCTGGGAAAACCTCTTGTTATCCCTAGAGCTAGGACTTCACGGCCAAAGAGCCTTCAGCTTTAGGGACCCCTCCCGGTTCAACACACTGCCCCCTTCCATCTCCGAAGCTCTAACTATACCTGCTTCAAAACTTCCTTACGCAACCACCTTTATTAACACCTCAAGTTGTAACTACCACTAGTCAAAGTCAGACTAATATTTATGACAAAGCTTACTACTAAGCTGCTAAGGAGAACATAACTCTGGTATTGTTTGCATCAATCCTACCTGTACCAGCTTGTTTGTATCTATGTCTTAAGTTACTGTTATACTGTGTTGTACTGTTATACTGTGTATTTTCGTTTGTCCTACTGTGACAAGGTACCTTTGTAAATGAGCCTATGGTTCAAAGGTTTTCCAAACTGCTGTTTAAATAAATAAATAAATAACAGATGGCAGGAGAAAGTTAGAAGGGAGAGGACTGCACCAGGAAACACTGTGGTGCCACTTAGAGCAACTACAAAGAAATAAAGCACCCAGGAGCTAAGGAGGCAGAAAAAAAAAACAACCACAGTATTCAAGTTCATAACTTTTATTAAAGTGCCAAAAGGTGGTGAAATAGATTTACAAGCCCATCCTAGATATTCGCAGCAGCAGCTGATGACGTTAGGGCACCAGCATGCACAGCCTTATGTTTCACCCAGTCACTATCAAGCTTCATATGCCGTTGCTCTGATACCATCTGCTGCTGCAACTGCATATATCCTGGATGGGCCTGTAGGCCTATTTTTATTACTTTGATGCCCCATTGTCATTCCCAACCACTCACAGTGACTTTTGCTGGGGCCCTGGAATGGATTGCCAACCAATCGAGCAAGGCTCGATGGGGTCACAATCACAGTGCTAGCACTAAGTGGTCATAATGACTATTTGCTGACAGTCCTTGTGATTGTGAAGTGGGGCCCTGGTGTTTATTTACACTGAGCAGTTGGTAAAGACTATTACTGCTTCACAAATGTTGGTGTCTGTAAACTGTGCCTGAATTCCTTGCATCTTGCACTGCCTGGCTTTCCCCAAGGGGCCGGCATTGCTCCACAACCATGACCTGAGATCAAAGGTGACCCCTGTGAAATTTCCTTTTTTTTTCTGGTGTTCTGCCTGCCGCTCTCCTGGTTTTGAGAAGAATTCATAAGAGTTGATAGTGGTAATTGTTCTGTGTGTTGTCAGATTAGCTCACGTTTGTTAACAGGAACGTGTTTGATTTGTTTGTGAAATATTTAATATGCTTCTTAAAATGTAAATGTGCATTGGTCATTGTGTTAGGATAAGTGTTTTGTTTTATGCTGTAATTTATGTACAGTTGTGAAACAGGCGGGTGAGGTGTGAAATATACAGTGAATTTTCAGATCAACAAACACAGTAAAGCCTCACGTTTCTTCCACAGGGTATGAGCTAATTGCCTTCATTAGCCATATGGGAACATCGACTATGTGTGGCCACTATGTCTGCCATATCAAGAAGGAAGGAAGGTAAGACATTTGGGAAGGGAATGCTTAGCAGACATGGAAAAGCATCTACATCTGGTTTATATACCTTGAGCATTCCCTTTTTTTAGTACTTACTTTATTCAGAATATGCCACGGTTGCAGACAATATGCAGTACAAGGATCCAATATGCCAGAAATAGTGAATCATATATAGAATCAGTACCATCACCTGTTCAGCATTCAATACAGAATTGTCAGTTTCACAAATTTCCATAAAAGAAAACATCTGACCAAACTATCTAATGCATAACAACCTATGGATTGACAGTTTGCCTACCTGAGACTATGGACTCAGGTTAATATAATCTATATTCACCACAAAAAACATTTTGCAAAATTACTTTAATTGCAGTTGCTATGGTCTTTATGCCCTATTTTGCCTTTAAATATAGAATGCCCCTGCTAACCCCAGAAGAGGAGTCATTTAGTCTAATATGGTAACACCCCTTCCCGAGAAAACTTTTGAGAGCCTGCCAAGGCTTGAGACCTTTGGTGGTAGCTTCCTTGACTGCAGGATCCTCATCTGAGCACTTTTCTGTATGTGTCAGTTCCCACATCATCTATTTAGTGAGGTATGCTAGTGTTATGTCTTGGAATGCGAACATCCAACGTTCCATCTCAGAAAGTTGTGTAATTATCTCATCCCAGTCCTCTTTCATGCGACCATCTTCTAATGATAGCTTTTGCGGCTGCCACTACTTGAATATTCCATAAGTAACAAGAATCTACCCCAGCAGCCCCTTTTGGAGAGAGCCCCAGAATCAGGTGTTGAAACAGGAGGGGTTCTTCAATCATAAAGACTTTTAGTAATTTAAGCTTCACTGCCTGCCAATATGATTCCATACGAATATACAAACATACGAAGAAGCCAACAGAAGAAGGCCATTTGGTCTATTAAGTCTGCTCGTGTTGCAGGGTCCACAGCTTGAGCTAATGTCCCTGCCCCCATCTCCCCACTCCTCCCTTCCTCCCTACTCATGACCCTTACCCTCCACCTATACCTATCCCAGCCTCTCTTAAAGCTGCTCACTCTCTTCAATGAGATTACCTCTTCTGGCAGCATATTCCAAGTGTCCACCAGCCTCTCTGTGAATAAGTGCTTCCTGACCTCCCTCCTCAACCTCCCACCCTCCAGCTTAAGACTGTGCCCCCTCGTGTTATGGTTGCCACTCCGCTTAAAGAGACTCTTCTTATCAAGCTTATTTATCCCTTTCAAGTACTTGAAGGTCCCAATCATGTCTTCTCTCTCTCTCCTGTCTACCAGGGAGTACATGTTCAGTGCCCTCAACCTCTCCTCGTATGCCTTATCCTGCTGACCAGCTATCATCTTTGTAGCCCTCCCCTTGACCTTCTCCAGCAGGTTAATGTCCTTTTTGAGGTGTGGGCACTAGTACTGAACTCCATACTCTAGATACAGCCTTACCAGTGACCTGTACAAGGGCAGTATAACCTCCTCTTTCATACTACTGATCCCCTAGATATGCATCCCAGCATCTTGTTTGCCTTTGCTGCTGCTTTCTTGCACTGCGTGGAGTGCTTCAGGTCACTAGTGATCATCATTCCCAGGTCCTTCTTTGATACCAGCCCATTTACAGAAGAAAGGGTCTTGAAAGAACTCTTAAAACTGAAGGTGGACAAAGCCATGGGGCCTGATGGGATTCATCCCAGAATTCTAAAAGAACTAAGGGTAGAACTAGTGACACCACTGACTACCCTCTTTAACAAATCATGGGAGGATGGGGTGGTACCTGAGGACTGGAGGAGGGCTGATGTGATTCTTCACAAAAGTGGGAGCAGGGCAGAAGCGGGAAACTACAGACCAGTTAGTTTAACCGCAGTGATAGGGAAAATGATGGAATCACTTCTGAAGGAAAGAATTGTCGAGTACCTAGAGGCCAGAGGGGCACAGGACCCAAGGCAGCATGGATTCACAGCGGGAAGGTCATGCCAGACAAATCTAATAGATTTCTTTGACTGGGTGACCAAAGTAGTAGATCAGGGAGGGGCTGTAGACATGGCCTACCTAGACTTTAGCGAGGCATTTGACTCAGTCCCACACAAAAGATTAATATATAAGTTAGCCAGCCTGGGAGTGGGTCCCAAGATGATAGCCTTGGTAAAGAATTGGCTGGAGAATAGGACACAGAGGGTAATAGTAAATGGAGTCCACTCTGAAGAAAGGGGGGTTACTAGTGGGTTGCTGCAGGGTTCAGTATTAGGACTGGTCTCTTCAATGTCTTTGTGTGACATTGCAGATGGACTGGAAGGAAAAGTATGTCTCTTTGCAGATGACACAAAGATCTGCAACAGAGTTGATGCACAAGGTGGGGTGGAAAGGATGAGAAGGGACTTGTCAAGGTTAGAGGAATGGTCAAATGTATGGCAGCTTAGATTTAATGCTAAGAAGTGCAAGGTAATGCACCTGGGAAACAAAAACCCAGGGGAAGAGTACACAATGGGGGGTGAGATACTAACAACAACAAAAATGGAAAGGGACCTGGGGTAGTCATATCGGATGACTTAAAGGTGGGCAAGCAATGTGAGAGGGCAGTAAGGAGGGTTGGGGGGATACTGGGATGCATAGGGAGAGGCATCACCAGTAGAAAACAGGAAGTTGTTATCCCTCTGTACAGACAGCTGGTGAGACCCCATCTGGAGTACTGTGTGCAGTTCTGGAGACCCAATCTCCACAAGGACATAGCCAAGATGGAAGCTGTCCAGAGGAGGGCAACTAAAATGGTGCAGGGTCTGCACCAGAAGACATATGAAGAGAGACTAAAGGATCTTAATATGTATAGCCTCGAGGAAAGGAGGGAGAGGGGGGACATGATAGAAACTTTCAAGTACCTCAAGGGAATCAACAAAGTCCAAGAGGGTAGCATCTTTCCAAAAAAGAGGTGTGCAAGAACAAGGGGGCACAATTTGAAGATAGAGGGGGGCGGCCAGAGGTAATGTAAGGAAGTATTTTTCACAGAGAGGGTTGTGGATGCATGGAACGGCCTTCTGGAGGAGGTTGTGAGTCAAAACAGTGATGATTCAAGTCTACATGTGTGGGACAGCCATAAGGCAATTCTAGGGGGTTGGGGTAGAAAGAAGTAGGCTGCTGGTTAACTAGGATCTGCAGCTTATTCATTATGTAGGGAAATAGACAGACTGGGTGGGCCAAGCGGTCCTTATCTGCCGTCAAATTCTATGTTTCTATGTTTCTTCTCCTCCTCTGATGCAGATACTCGGACTCCACCCAGGTAGTACTCTGTCCTTGGATTCTTGGCTCCAATATGCATAACTTTGCATTTCTTAGCATTGAAGCCAAGCTGCCAGATCCTGGACCGCCTCCCTAGCTTTTCGAGGTCTTCCTGTAGATCCCGTATCCCTTCAGCTGAGTCCACTCTCCCACAGAGCTTGGTGTCATTCGCAAATAGGCACATTTTGCCCTTAATGCCATCTCTAATGTCATTGATGAAAACATTGAACACCGCCGGTCCCAGCACTGAGCCCTGCGGGACCCCACTGGTTACCTGTCTTGTGCCAGATAAGTCTCCCCCCACAACTACCCTTTGGGTTCTGTCCATTAGCCAGTTTTCCACCCATCTGGCCATCTTTTTCCCAACCCCGAGATCCACCAACTTCCTGATCAACCTTTTGTGGGGCACAGAGACAAAGGCCTTGCTGAAATCAAGATAGAGAATGTCTGCTGCTTGACCCCTGTCTACTGTCTTAGTAACAAAGTCAAAGAAGTCAATCAGATTTGTTTGACACGATCTCCCTCCCCATGAACACATGCTGCCTCGCATTCTGGAGACCATGCTCCTCTAGATATTCCACCAACCTTTCTTTTAGTATGGTCTCCATGAGCTTGCATTGCCATGCCGGACAGTACCAGCATACATAACTGTGAGTTGCCTGCAAGCCCCCACACCTTGCCCAGCATTGGTTGCGGCCCCCAGATCCCATTTTGCCTTTATAGCAGGGGTTATAAAATACTTAGTGCGTACCTTCCAGGTAAACTTTTGCCATCTGGGGGAGGAAGCCATATCAAATGTTAGCCAAATTGTTCTCACTGTTTGGGTGTCATCTGTAGTTGGGCCTTGAACATTGTCTCTTATTGAATTTTAAGTGATTATGTTTGAAGTACAAACATAAATCTCGAACACCATTAAAGAACAGGTAGCAACTAAAACTGAATTCATTAAATTACTTTAGTGTTTTCTAGTTCTGTGACTTTCTCCCACAGTTAGTCTACTTAATATTTCTAATGTAGTATTAATTTAAAAAGCCTTTGGCTGAGCTGCACCAATGGCCGAGCACTACTGCACAGGCCACCCAAGTTTGGATCTCGGGACGATGGCATCAGGAGGCAGGCAAGACTGCAGCAGCTGCCACTTGGCAATGCGCTGCTGTCCGGGAGGGTCGGCATCAAGGGTTGGCGAGGGTCGGTGCCAAAGGAGGCAGTGTAGCGCAGTGGTTTAAGGCTCTGAGCTGCAAACCTGGAGACCTAGGTTAGAATTCCACAGCCCCCACTTGCATACTGTGTGACCCTGAGCAAGTCACTTAACTTCCTTATGTTCCCAGGTTGCACCTGTAAACTAGCTTTCAGCTTAGTGTGTCTCTCCTGGTTAAACAAAGGTAAAAAAAAAAGTGCTGGTGCCTCAGTGACTCCAGGGGAGGGTCCAAGGGAATATGCTTCCTCCACAGGATGTCACTTTGTGCAGATGAGGCCACCAACTAGCTACACTTGTGCCAGAGGAGGAGTGAGGCAGGGTGGAGAAAACCTTGGGAGAAAAACCCAGGTACCATCTGAGTGATTATCCAAGCTCCAGGACACCCCTGGGGACCTAGTGCCAGTCGACGCAGTGTTGTAGTCCTCACCGTGGGATGCCTCGGGGGAGAGTGCCCTCCGCTGGAGCCCCTGCCATGGAGGGGCAGCCATAGGGGACAGTTGGGTGGCTGAGTATCTGGAGGCACAGGGGTCAGTAGGGCTAAATGGTTTATATCCCTGGAGTCAGGCTGTATTTCTGATGACATTACCAGAGAGAAAAAGCTATATGAAAGAAAAGCATCTGTCTCCACCTAAATTCAAAATACTGTGTTGGTGACATCACAGTATGATGTCATGGCAAACAGAAGGTCATAACAAGTGCACTATGAGGTCAGTTTCAGACAGTCAGATGCTTTTTGTATAGACTTTCTAGATAGACTATCAAGAACTGTTATTAACCCTGGAAAGGAACACTGAAAATTAAACAAATGTCACATCTAGTCAGTCCTAACAGCCGATACTTTAGTTTTATGAAAGCACATACTGAAGCGTACAGCTGCTGTTTAAGTAGCTGAAATAATTTATTGCATGGGGGAAAAGAAAAACAAAACCTGATCATTTATACTTGCAAGCTAAGTTATGCTTGAGCATGGGTTCCTGAGATGATTTCTGATCCTCGTCACACCTAAGAGCCACATTTCTGGCTCAGTTGCCATGACATCTATTTAATTCGGTGGTTCAACTACAGGTACAGTGACAGCTCATTTCTCTCTTTTCTGTCCCAAGCATTTACCAGTTCTCAGGCTGCCAAGATATATATAAAGAACAATGAAGTATTTACAGACCAGGCTTGATTCACTAATTGTGTTAGTCACTAACATGTGGTGTGTAGGCATGGATAAGTGCTGTTGCCATGTGAAGAGCTGGAGAGACCCCGGAGAATGCACTACCACCATGCTGGTTGACCTGCATCTGCCCATCCACCCAGTCGTGGCTATATCATGGAACAACACATGCAGCTGTTGATGGCGTGTCAGAGGGGTGACCACATAACGTTGCATTCAGTAAGTCACCTACACATGACTGAGGATGGCTTGGGGGGTATACATCATGTTAGTCAAACCCTGCTGTAAGTGCCTTTGCATCCCACAGCCTCCTCCACTCCTCAGGCCAGTGCAGCCCCTATGGGGAAACACTGGCCTATGCCAGGCTGTTCCCTTTTCCATGTGGACCTTGGCACAGGCTAGCCGGTAAAGGAGGACATGTTTGCTTTTAAGGTCATCTTTATGTATGGATGCAGCAGGTCCCTCCCACCGCCTGCCATGTACCAGGATCCCCTGTGGATGTGGAGCAGGGGAGCCACTGGGTGGCTGGACCAGTGACCAGCCCGGCCATTTCTGTCTAGCCACACCTGCTTTCTTTGAGGGGCATCATGTGAGTGTATGGGGTTAGCCAGTGGCAGTGAATGCCATTGGCATGCTAGGTTTGCTCTGCAGTATCATAGCCTGGATCTCTGTGTGCCTGCAAGAAACAAAAGAATTGTGTATTAGATATCCCCTTTAGCGAAGGGAGTACTGTATGAATTAGAAGTTTAGAAAATGCTGGCAGAAAAAGACAAGTGGTCCATCCAGTCTGCTCTGGGTTCCCTATCAATCCCTGGGACCTAACTGTCATCCAGGGCAGCATCCCTCACTATCCACCCCCCCATGTCCCTGCTGCTGTTGCCCTGAGTAGCCACAATACACTCTGTCCCACCCATGCTTGAAACCATTTATGGTTTTGTCACCTGCCACCTCAGCTGGTAGACCATTCCAAGGTTCAAGCACTCTCTTCTAAAATAAGACTCCCTCATATCCCTCTTGAGCCTTCCACCCTCCAGTTTACACTTATGCCCCCATGACCTTGAACTGGTACTTATGCTAAATAACGTCTCGCAAGTCACCTTATTTATTCCTTTCAGGAATTTGAAGGTCTCTAGCATATCACCCCTCTCCTGTCTGATCTCCAGAAAATACGTTTAGCACCGTGAGCTGATCATTTTAAGATCTGCCCTGCTGACTCTGTATCATTCTGGTCACCGTTCATTGAGCCGCCTCTAGCTAGTCCTTATCCTCCCTGAGGTGAGGACTCCAGAACTTGGCACAGTACCCTAGGTGCGGCCTTACCATTGATCTGTAAGGAGGTAGTATTACCTCTTCTTCATTGAGGATATCTCTTTCATAAGGTCACACCTTTGGAAATATACTGCATCAGCACCAGGACCATGCAAAACCTTTTCCAGCAGTCCACCAGGGGCCGCCCACCACCACGTCATACATCAACGTCCATATAAGATGTGGGGTGCCCCCCCTCTCTCTGCAGTACTTTTTCTCTCATTGATTCTGCTCATCAGACCTGCCAACAGAACGAGCAATGCCAGTGTTATTTTTTATTTAAAATAGTCAAATTTGCCCTTTTCAGCTTTTTCTATGCCACTGGAGTCTTCAAAATTATTCCGCTTCTATGACTGTGGGGAGCGCATTCACAAAGATGACATACACAGTGTGTGTTTGCTGCCTATGCCTCTACATGACATTCATGCCTGTGACATCTGCCACAGTTTTAATTCCACTACCAAGCAGCCCTTGATACCTTTCTTTTGCGAGAGGTTCTGACATCATGGAGAAGCAGTTACAAGAGAAAATAGCATTGCCTGCCCCCCAAGTTGACACCATAGAAAAGTGCCAGTCACAGAGCAAGGAAAAGAAGTCCTGGGGGGGAGCCACGAACACAAGCATCATGACAGAGACAAGGCCCCCAGAGACAGATCCAGATCGGTACTGCAGCTCTCGAGGTCACCTTCCTCTCTGTCATGGTCTGTTTCCATGCTGGTGACTCTCACCATCCGAACTGTCCTCCAGCCACCTACAGGGGTCTGGCCTGGGCACTGCCAGACCTTCTGTAGCTGCTATCTTCCTGCCATCGATGGTCTCTTCTAAGCCTTCAACTACTCAGGTAGCGGCCCTTAGTGAATGTGTCACCATGCCTGTGCTCTCAGCCCCCTAGACCTTCATTTCAACAAGATCGGGACCAGACTTAGGTGCAACTGGGCCTCATAGTCCTCTGAACATAATCTCTGGCAGAGAACTTGGGAGAGAAGGGAAGGCTAACGTCTTATATGGACGCTGACATATGGCATCATGGATGGTCCCTAGTGGACTGCTGGCAGAAGTTTCTCTCTTGTCCTGGCACTGATGTGATGTCGTTTCAAAGATGTAACCTGATCAAAGAGATTTTCTCAAAGATCTACTGTTATAGTAAGTACATAACTGTTCTTTTATTCTGCTGTCAGTACCTTGGAGCTTATTACACTGGCTTGATTGTTTGAGGGTGTCACTGTGGATGACGCCTAGGTTCCTGTCCTGTGTTGTAGTGCTCAGTTTAACTCCTGCCATCCATTACTCTGTCCTGGGGTTCTTACTCCCTAGGTACATCACCTTGCACTTTCTGGCATTGAATTTCAACTGCCAGACCTTGGACCACTTCTCAGTCCATGCAGATCACTCTGCATCTCCCTAATTCCCTCATCACTGTCCACTCTTGCACACAGCTTTGTGTCATCTACAAAGAGAAACAACATGCCCTGGATTCCTTCACCAATGTCACTAATGGTCATATTGAAAAAGGACGGGCCCCAGGACTGATCCCTGTGGTACCCCACTGGTGACCTTCCTCTCTTCTGATTTGACCCACTTTACCATCACCCTATGCTGCCGCCCCTCAACCAATTTCTTATACATCTTACTATGTCCCTTGCCACCCCCAGATCCTCCATCTTTTTTTAGCATTCGCCTGAGAAGCACTGAGTCAAAGATCTTGCTGAAATCAAAACAGAGTAAATTCTCTGCATGGCCCTGATCTAATGTCTTTGTCACCAGTCAAAGAAAACTACTGCTAGTCTGACAAGACCTCCCTGCCACAAACCTTTGCTATTTAATATTGGTGAATACTGGCTTCCTCATCTCCAGGATCCACTTTTGTGGCTGCCTTGATGCTACTCTCTGGTAAGGGTCCACTGCCTTCCCTGGTGAAGACAGAGCAAAAGTAGAATTGCAAACATTTTGTTAATCAAGACTTAGAGTTGTAAGTAACATCACAAAAGCATGGAACTGCAAAAAAGAACTGCTATATCAGAACCGTGGGACTGCATGGAGGGATGTTCTGATGATTTAAACCACTATATAAGCTGGGGAGGGGGATCCTGACTTTGGCACTTTCTTTCAAAGCACAACATGTTTTTTTGTTTTTTTTGGGTGTGCGGGTGAATTTTGATGCTTTGACTGGCTGTGCCAAAGTTTGGGGTACACCCAGCCAATACTTAATGCAATTTTATAAACCCCTAAGGCTACCACTCTACACTAAGACCAATGTTCTTGTATATGTATACTTTTAATATCATATTTCCCTGCTTTTATGATGATATGTGGCAAGGTATTGACGTACTGCATTTATGCCCCAATGTTACATGTCCCTGCTTTTGTGAATAATAGAGCAGTCCTCCTTAACTGTGGTCTGCATAAAGTCTACATAATACAAAAAGTAATTTAAAAATATGGAGTAGCTAGTTTATTACTTTGTAGAACATAGAAATACTTTTCTCTTTTTACTAATACATTGTAAAGGTTTATGTAGAAGGGCCTACATTTCCTCTTCCCAACCCCTGATAGCATCCCCTTAAAGAAAGGCTCTGGTTACCAGTAAGAATATCACAGTTAACATCATCAGGCCCAAAGTGATCCAAATTCTAAAACTGAATTGAATTCAAATATATTATTTTATTTGTTAATAAGAAAATATGTACTGAAGCATACCCTTCTCTTTTTTCACAGTTGAGTTTGCCCTGGTGATATTAGGATCTGAATTCATAATCCTCTGCTTGAAGGATGGGACTGTTCTTTTGGGACTGAATGTGATGTCACAAGCAGAGGAATATGACTTGAGCAAAATTTACTATACAAGGCAAGGATCCTGTGTTGCACATACATGAAAAGTGGCTCAAGTTGTTCCACTGCATAAGGGTGGTAACATCTCCTTTCCAAGACCAGTTGGCCCTTGCTGAACTTTCCTTCGTCCATAGCCTCTATCAGTCTGGCTTCCATGCCAGTCATTCTTGAGTTACCTTTTTTAATAAAGCTTACTAATGTCAGGTTGGCAGGGGTTGTTATGCCACTGACACAAAAGCAATAATGTTGGCTGTGTTAGGAAAACAGAAAAGTCACTACATAATGGATCAAAACCTTCATTTATTTCCTCAGTGCATAGAAACATAGAATCTGATGGCAGATAAGGACCATATGGCCCACCTAGTCTGCATATTGAAGTGCAAAATACTGTGCAAATACTGACTCACTGGCATCCAGCTGGGAGAGGCACATGACCAAATACCCCGGCACTCTGAGCAAAGGCTCTGGTGTCTGGTAACTTGCCTATTTCCTTGAGTGCTCCCACGTGATTGCTTTTTTGTTAATGGTGGTGGCTAGCTGCTTATATGGGCACACCAGGCTGCTGTACTGAGCATATTCCTTGCTGGTTTGTCGAATTGCCACTACAGTTTTCATCAGTTGTACAAAAACTGTCAACGCAATCTCATATTTCATTCTCTGAAATAAACTCTCCAGTGCTGGTCTCTCTGAATGACCAGTTAACTGGTTCAGCTACTACCTTTATAACCATTCTTAAGCAGTACATATTGATGGACCTACTCCCGACTGTATCTAATTCAGATTGATACTGGTGTTTTTCTCGAGTCTCTGTTATTGGGCATGTATTATTTTCAGTATTCTTTAAATTATCTTCTCCTTTCCTGTATCCCCTCCTCACACATGTATATTTGCAGATGATTATGTGCTCTTTGCAAGGGGTTATAATCTTCCAGTACTTGAGTCCCAATGTCAGGAGGACTGTAAGGTTCAGAGGTAGTTCTGCTCAAACTAACCCAAATTGCAAATAAATATGTTTCCATGATTTCTAGCACCAAACCTAAACTCTCCAGACCCCCCCCCCATCGGTATCATGAAGATCCTCCATGTTCCCATTTGGAATAGCGTGTGCCCTTCAAATATCTAGGCATTTGACTTGATGTGCATCTTGACTTCACCACCGACATTGACTCTATTATCTCCAAACTCCTCCTAGGAGGAAGTTTGGAGAGGGAAGAGTGGTACAGGCACTATCAGCAGTGTTCTGGCTGTCATATCCTCCTTCCCAGTCAAATCCATTGCAGGCAGTAGATGTCTCACACAGCTAAGCTCTTCACTAAAGTCAGGCACAAGGGGAACCTGGAACCTGGGACAGGTTTGCCCTTGGGATGGCGACCAAGGGGTTGCAAGATAGATTGATGTAATTTGGTCAGACTGTTTTCTCTTGGAGGATTCCTGCTTTGTGGAATAATCTGTGACCACATTGGGAGAGCTTTAAGTCAGAGGTTCGATGGGTGGAGCAACAACGTCACTCCCCCATTGAGCTTAAAAGGTCACAACATCCTGGGCCTCTCCAGGATTCTTTTTCGTTGCAGCCGGAGGCACTGCTCTCCTCCTCCTCTCTGGACTCATGCTACATTAATCCCTTGTCTCTGCTGCCTCTGGCTGCCTTTTCGTTCCTCTCCACCTGCCTCACTCATTTCCCCTTGCCTGCTCTCCCTCACGCAGCCATCTGCTGCTTTGGTCCATTAGCGCCTCTGTCAGCACTTTCAAGTGCTCCTCACCCCCAGCCTCCCGCTGTTTTTTCCCCTCTCCTGCTGCTGCTTGTCAGCTTTGTCCCCTTTTCGTCTCCCTTGCTTCTGGCGCACTTCCTGGGCTCTCTCCGTTGACTGAAATCTCCTGCTATGTGACAGTGTATTGGTGAGTAAGAGCGCCTCTGTTTTGCATCTCCTCCTGCATTCTTTTCTCACTCGCTACCTTGGCAGCTTTTGTCTGGGCTAAGGATGGCATGGTCTTCCTCCCCTCCCGTATGCTGCTTTGGCGGACGGCTCTTCAGTGCTCTGGTGGGTTCACCCATGGATCTGCTCCTTGGCTCCTGCTTGGCTCTACTCTGGTGCCTGCCTCTGCTTTTTCTATGCTGTCTGCTGCGCCTGTGTCTGGGCCACCCCCTTCCCTGTCAGCACCTTTTGGTGCTCCTCTCCCCTGCTTGTCTCGCTTTTCTGGGTCTGGAGGTTCTCGATTTCACCATCGGGTGGCCGTCTGCTTCTGTATTTTACTCTAGTGGCCAGGCTGTTGGGTGAGCTGGGGTCAGTGTAAAATTGGGCCACAGTGTGCCTCCTTGTTTGCTTCTATGTGGTCTCCAGGATTTGTTCTGCTCCTTAGCTCACTCTGGAGCCCTATGTGCATTTGTACCACATTGTTCTCTGCTCCCTCCTGGTGCCTCCCTGGTCCCCTGCTGAGTTTCCCTGCTGTGGCAATCGACCGATAAAGGCTGGGTGCGGTCAAGTTTTGTGCAGATTCCATTCCAGAATGGCGCTATTCTCATCGCTCCTTTTATCCCATGCTTGTTGGTCTCTGGAATCCTGACAACTGCTGTGGTATTCCAGGAACCACCGAAGACCATATATTCATATGCAAGGTGCATTGTATGGGCTGCCTTTATGTCTGGTTGCTCATTGCCTCCCTGCAGTTGGTTGCTTCATTAGGCTGCTTGCTTCTTCGCAGAACAGCTGTGCAGTCACGCATGACGACCAATAGCTGTGCTGTTCCCAGTGACTATTCTCTGCTTATCTTGTCATCGGGTTTCGATATTGACCCTTCAAAATGTCTGTTTCTAGTTCAGGAGGCTTTTTTTCATACCTTCTGTTCCTTAATGTTTCTTTATAATTCTTATCCTCCCTATTCTCATTCTACTAGGACGCACCTGGAAAATAGCTGTCTGAAGCTCAGCATGCTTTTTCTTGTCAAATACTGAAGCTAAATGAAATAATTTTATTTTGGATTATTGGGTAATTGGGATCTGCTGATGACAGTGTGTTTTTTTTAGTTGGTAACTGGAGTCTCTGTTTAATTAGGCAATAAGGCATGAAAGAGTGTATTTTATGGCACAACTCAGGAAGTGAGGCACGTGGCAACACAGAGTACCTTCCGCACCCGACAAGTGCCAGTATCAGACAACTCACACTGTAGAGTGCCTTATTGTGACTATGAAATGGTACCTCTGTTTTTATTTTAAAAACTGCGTTATTGAGGTTTGGAAAGTTAAGTATTTCTGATCTGTTATACTGGAATAACACACAGTCATGTGATTGCATTTGACCAGTCAAAGATCTTGGTTTCTCTTACCCATTTTATAATGCAGAGGCAGTTCTGTACTGCAACACACAATGTCTAGAGTCAACAGTACAGGAAATTTAGACTTACTTACCCATAGGTACAGTAATAAGTATCAGATATGTCTTGACTGTCATTCTATTGCCTTGTGCTTATCTTTGTGTACATTTGTTTTTTTCAGATGGGTACTATTCAATGACCATAAGGTGTGCACTTCAGAAAGACCCCCCAAAGACCTTGGCTACATGTACATCTACCACCGACTACCCAGTTAGGCTTCAAGCCTGTCTGTTGGCCTCCTACAAGAAGCCATAAGCCTTTTAATTAGCCAAAACAAGCAAAAAAATTGGACTGCCAAAAAATGCAATGGGGACTACCCATCAAATTTGCTATTAATTTATTAAGAAAATTCTGAGCTAGTATGCAATAATGTGATACCTGTTTAAGTATGAAAGGGGAATTTATATTGTTTCATGTTTTATTTTTACTTGTAAATTACACTTGAGGTGCTGCAGATGATTATCAGAGGTGTGTGCAATCAATTTACAGAAAACGGTAGCATGGTTCTCAACATATCAGACAGCCTTTTATTCTGCCTCATGTGTCTGTCCTTACTGAGACTTTATTGGTGTGCTTCCAGGACTTCTGTAGACCTTTAATAGTGGGAACAGCTTCCTTAGTTGAGGGGTAATCCTAACTGGTAAGCCACAAATTTTTTTTGTTTTTTTTTTGTCATTTGATGTTCCCCGCCCTAGGAACAGTGGTGTCTTGAGACTGGGACATTAATGCATTAGGTTTCTTAAGCAGTAAGGCATGACCAAAGGTTAGAATAACAGTCTGTTAATCACCTCTTAGGGTTATAATGTGGCTCAGCTGTGCCTCATGCCACATTAGCTCTAGGGGATGATTAACTGTTAAATCTACAGTAACTCCCGGGAATGCCTTATTGTTGTTATAAAACTTTATTCCAAAAAAGTGTCCTATGTATACCATTTGGATGTTTTCCTCATTAAAAGGGAGAGTTTTAATAAAATAGATCATCCACTAACTGTTTAAGAATGCTGGTTCAGAAACAGAGTGCTTCTTTCCAGTCATTCGGCATTTCTAGAAGCTGGAATGCTGGCTGACAGGAAGACTATGCCACATATTGATCAGGCTGCTCATGGCAGTGTAGGTTATTGTAAGGGTCTCAGAATGCTAACAGCCAATCAGACTGCAGCATTTTGAGACCCTTTCTGCACTCCCTTTATACAGCAGCTATGGACCCCAGGGCACAGAAATGAAGCCCACTATAAGGCAGGCACATTCTGCCTTCTGTCATGCGTGGATGGCTGCCTGCTGTGAGTAAATCACCTTCCTTGGATTGTAGCTGCTGTAAAGAACTCCACTTCATGCCAGTACTGTTTGACACGACCTCAGCAGAAGTCCTGTGTAGCTGTAACTACTCTGGGCCAATATCTGAACGGTTTCCATTTATTGGGGTTATAGTCGGTGAAAGGAAAAGGTCTCAGACATGTTTGTCTTTGTTACTCTTGTATTGTCCTTGTCATCTATGTGTCATTGACCCCAAATAGTTCTGGAAACACACCCTAACTTGGATTTCCTGTTTTAGATGACTGTGTTCCTTAGCCCTACTTTTCTAAGTGCAAATCTTATGCATAGTATCGTTTCATTGTCATTGAAGTGAAAAACTGTGCCGCCACTACACTACTTCCTTTATCTCCTTTTCTGTGATTTAATAAGAATTTCTTATACTGTAATCCTTAGAAGTACTTGGTGATAGTTTTAATACTGATTTTGCTGAAACTGAAAAAAAAAATCACATGTAGCCTTTCTTTTCTCATTCACCAATCAGGTGCCCGTTGAAGATCACATGGGTAACTGCTGCTCACGAGTAGGAAACCCCCATCTTAATGTTGGCTTTGTATGTTTCTGTAGCAGCAGTATCCTTTAGCTGGTCAGATGTGGGAATAGGTTTCAAAATAGGTTGTCCCAATTGGGATAGTGTTTGAATGTTTTTTTTATATATCAGTATCACCATTATACTACTAGCTGTTGGTTTCACCCAGATATATATTATACTTTCAATTTTGATATAGTTACATATGTTTTGTAAAAAAGATTGCAGGTCTACAGCTGTGTCAGCTGGCAAATATTTGACACACTTGTGTTTTTAAGATGTACTGTAGAAAAGGCTGCCATGTTGAAGTAAAACTTTTAAGCACAAATATATGTAGAAGTTGTAGGAAAGCTTCATAATTTGTAGGCACTGTGGTCTAATGGTTATGGCACCACCTTGGGAACTGTGATATCACAGGTTCAAACCTGACCAGAGCCCAATACTTGCTGTGTGACCTTGAGCGAGTTACTTAATCTCACAGTGCTCCGGTCCACTCAGCTGTGGAAATGGGTAGAATCAGAATGCCACTGGAAATGAGATGCATCTCAGCTGGGCTATCCTGGAGAATTAAATGGTAAAATAAATTTTAAAATAATTAGTGAGAGCTGATCTCTGATGTGTTACTGCTTAAATGTTTGTACAAACGTGTGATTCTTCCTTAATGAGAGTGAATGGAAACTGGCCCTGCCAGAACCATAGCATATCCATTACAGTTCAGTGAAATTATAGACATTGAGCAAGATTATGAATAAAAGACAAGAGTTTTTATATTTTTTTAAAAGCAAGCTTTGGGGTCTTCAAGATGTATCTGATCATTTCTCATTGAGCCACTACACAAGAAATGGAGCCATGGGTTAGTATTTATTTTATTTCGGAACATCACAGCTCAAAAAAAAAAAGTCAGTAGTTAGACTATACTAGTACCAGCCCGCATACAGATAGAGGGTGAATGGGATTTATGATCATGATTCTTTACTTTATAAACTGCCCAGAGGTGGGAGCTGTACTTCTCAGATGGTGAGAGAAGCATTCTTGTCACTACAACTGAATCTGAGCTGCAGTGTTGGGATGATGCCCAAAGAGATTTACAGAACTCCCGTGTTCATTAAAGACACTATACCCAGGTAGAAATTTCAAATTTTGGAATCCTACAATTAATAATGAAAAACATCAACATGCTTAGGTCACACTGATTTCTAAGTGCATAGTCTTTTATTAACCCCTGCTTACTGGTAGCGCGATATGGCGTCAGAACCATCCATTGCTTAACCTGACCCAACAAGGCCGCACAGGATAGAATGAGTTTTAATTACAGAAGGGGGCTGACACAGCAGCTGTTGATGTTTCTGTGGATGAAGAGTTGGCTGAAAAATTCATGGGCGCTATGTAAGTCTGTTTGGAATTTTGATATTTTTCACTTATGTGAATGCATTCAGTAGCACCGGGACCGAGAAAGAATATGGAAGTGAGCACAGTTCATGCAGATTCAGAACTCAGCAGTGGAACTACATTTTTTGACCACACTTTCCTGTGTAAGTGTGCTGAAAGAGATAGACTCTGTAGATGAAACCTGTAGGTATGAGGGGAGTTAACTGGTCATGCACATTGTGCTGCAGATACTAATGAAAAATCTTGGTGGCACAAATTTGTGCTGTAAATTCTGGAGTTGATATTGGTTACTGTGCTGGAGGAGGCTAGGCATTCGACAAAGGTGCAGCACTTGGCTCTGGTGAGGGCACCCTGTGGGAGAGGCATTTCCATCTTACGATCCTGGGCAAGAGTTAGCACATGAAACCCAAAAATAAGCTAATAAACAACACTGAAAAAGAAACCCAAATTAAAATTGGACCATCTTTTCTCGTAATCTGGTTTGGACATTTAAACATGCAGAATCAGCAGATTTTAAAATTAAACATCATCACTGGCAAACCATGGCCATCTTGTGTATTTTAAAATGACAGTGGCAATTTTCCCTTGACGCAGTTTGTCCTTGGTGAAAAAAATACTCTGGAACCTGTAGGAAATAATGTCTCAGCTGGCAATTTTTAATTACAGTGGCTTTTTTCAAAACTTGCTTAAAACTTGAACCTCGTAAAACTTTCTATTATAAGCCTTAAATTCCATTTTTTTTTTTTTTTTTAAAATTGCATGAAGAAAGCCAAGGTAGGCAGGCATTTTAAAACAGCGGTACTAGTTAATAAAAAATGTACTTTTTTAGAAAAGTTATGTCAGAGAAGCCCCACAAATGACAAAACTTGAGTCCTTTGCTTTTAATTTGTTTTCTTTATTTTTTCTGACAGTTTAGCAAAGATCCTTGCCAGGAATGCCATATTGAATTCAGAGGGGAAATGGGGTGCTGCCATTCTCTCATTTGGTTATTTTGTCTGATGTAACTGGAATGAACCTCTTCCCTTTGCCTGACAAGTGTTTTTAGGACAGTCAATATAACAGAGAGTGAAAACAGGAAACAGTATGGGGGCTGCCATATTTCTTGTGGATCCACGCATTATAAATGTATTAACATTCAAGTCGATCAATTATCAGAAAACAGTGCTAGGCATCAAAGTTTAGTCTGACATGTTTTAAACTATCAGACAGTGCAAAAATCTGGGAACTGATGAACACTTCCTGGGTAACTAATACTGCTGCTTTACCTGCTTTAAGCAGCATTCCGATACATGCTTGTAATAGAAGTTTCTGTCAGTTGCCTTACTTCAGATGTCACTATGGCTGTAGCCTGATTTTCATAACTTCCCTGTTTCTTAGCACTCTGATATTCAGTGCTGTTTGACTTGAGATACAATGGAAGTCTGTGCATTTCATGATTTTAACTAGAGGTCATCATTTTTGCTTTTGTAATCTCTGTCAGAGTTCTTATTATTCTTTTCATCTTTTAAATGTCACTGTTCTTGCAGCATAGGCATAGTTCTTTGATTTACCACACCTCACCATGTGTTTGTACTATAGCACTGTAAGGCATTGTATAAGCACGATATGCTATATGCAGAGTGAACAGGATGTCATAATATATTGTGGCCAACCATTGTAAAACAGCATGTCCCTTCTTGAACTTTGAAAACCAAACTATCCTCTTTGCATTAATTTCCAGTGATGTTAGATTTTGCATTCAAAGTGCATTCTATTACCTGTGTTCCAAAAATTAACAACATCGTCTGGTCTTATTCTTACTAAACCTGTTACTAGTTTATTTGGGAATGTGACATTATGCATCATTTTCTCTTGTAAGAGGAAACCTCACAGGAAAATAATAGAAGTTTGCATTTATAGTATGTTACCATGAAAATGCAATGTTCTCTGATATTTATTGCATAAATTATAATACTTCCTTTTGAAAATTATTTGTTAAATATACTGTGTGTATTTGTTTTTGTATTTTTACAATACTTCTTGGAGAGCCAGTCCATCTGAAGTGGTCCCCAGAAATTTTGTATGATATTAAAAAAGTCTGGCTTAACTAGAAATCTGAGGTATTTTAAACAGGACAATTGAAAAAGCTAGTAGCTATCAAACTCCAGAATTATTTATTCTACATCAGAATGTCTCCTCCATTGTGCCACACCTTTGGAACTGTAAGCCATTTGCATCAGGACCACTCGGAATGTTTTACTGGCCTGGGACTGCCCACAATGACATGCAGTGTCGGCACCTGTAGAACTGTGGGTGGCCCCGTTGCTCTTCAGTTCTTTCACCCACTGTCAACTGCTTGTCAGACCTGCAAAGAAACAGCAATGTTGTTTTCTTTGACTTTATTTTCTAAACTTTAATTTAACCTGTCAACATTGTCCTTTTATGTGGCTGTCAAAAGAACCTTTATTTAGGTTTTGTAACTGAGGTTACAAGATCTACAAGGACAATGCTCACATGGTTTGTGTTTGCTGTTTTGGCATGCCCCACAATGTCAGGGCCCATAAGATCTGCCATGGAATCAGCCACACCCCAAGGAGTTGCTAAAAGTAGGCTTTAGAAACCTTCATCACTATTAAGGCCACTGAAGCTCAAGCCAAGGCTGTGGGCTCCAAGCTAGCTTCTCCCTCTCGCTCAACCACCTCCGGGAAGGATACTCCCTGACATTTGATGACGCAGTTGCTGATGCAGTCATCAAGGACAAAGACAAGGAAAAGTTGTCAGAGTCCTCTTCTTCCAGCTTTCACCACAAGCACAAAGACAAAGTTCATGGTCCACCAGTGAGGTTAAGGTCTCTGTTAAAGGAAGGTAAGGCCTCGTCCACTACAGTGGTGATGACTACATCCCTCCTGACCATCAAGACGCCAAGGTTTGGGTCTGACTGTGGTACTGCCATGCCTACTATAGAGGGTATGCTGCCTTCATTGGGTTGAGCCCCTTTTATGTTGGTATTCCTGAGCCCTTTTCAGGGTGCCATCAACTCCCAGGATGTACTGACATTTTTCTCCGAACTGTTTTGCTGTATGCTACCATTGCTTCTGCTGATGGTAGCAGCTAACCTGTTGACTGGGTCAACACCATCATCGACAATGGGATCCAAAAGCACACCTATCATTTCTCTATTGCATCTGCCACCTCTGTCATCAGCTCAATGTGTTACTTCTGTTGTCATTCTGGATGACGAGGTTGAATACATTCCTGATCTCCTTAATATGAAGGAGGAGGATTTAGAGGATGAAGAAAGGGAGCATGACCCCTATCGGGGAGGGGGGTGCTTTCCAGCTCTACCCTTTCCTCATGTAGTGAGGACTCTGTGGTATATACTACCATGTTTCCTCCCAAAGATGCTTTTTTCACACTTTGCTCAGACAAATCCAGGATGTCCTGGGATTAGAAGCTGAGGAGGAAGACTCCACTAAGAGAAATTTATTGGAGTTTTTGGAGGTTCCTACTGCACCCCCCCATTGTAATTCCTCCTGTATATCCTGCTGTAGAGGATGCTACCTTTGCTGCTTGGCATAGGCCTAATACCTTGCCTGCAGTGCCTAGAAAGACAGATGAGCAATACCCTCCTATGACTGCTAAGCCTTATTATTCCTTCCAACCTGAACCAGATTATGTGGTTATCATGGCCACTCTTGAGCACTCTAGAGAACCTATCCTCATGAGAACTTTGCATCCTGATAAAAAATCCAGGAGGCTGGATGTTATGGGTGAAAGAACTTATATCTCTGCATCCTTAAGACTCAGGATTGCAAACTACCAGGCATATATGATTAAATATCAGAATAGCCTGTGGAAATCTGTGACTACTATTTAGGCCCTGCCAAGGCTGACTTACTTAAAGCTGCCTCAGCCAGTGTAGATACTTTCAAGCATCTGTTACACTCTGAATGTGATGCTCATGATGCTTCTTCCAGGGCTGTTGCCCCTAGCATATGCCTTCAGAGGTATTTCTGGCTTCCTGTGGCGAGATTTGCCATTGATGTACAACATTATGTTCTGAACGCCCCTTTTAGAGGCACCAGTCTGTTTGGGGGTGATTTTGAAAATGCTCTACATGAACTTCAGTTCTCCAGAATGACTTTAAGGTCACTCAGATGTCTGACCCCTCAATCTGCCAGAGGGTGTGGTAGGGGCTCATTTTTTAAGTCTGCTGTCCTTGGTGGCTGTGCCTCCCATCAGCAGCCCCGAGCACATGGTGGAGTTTCCCTCCCCCCCGCTGCCCATGCAAAGTTACCTAAAAGTAGAGGTCAGGGTGGTTCCCTGGTCACCCCCCCGGTGCATTCTGACTCCACACCTCCTCCCCTTCACTGCTGCTTTCAAGGTTGCAGGTGGGGAGAACGATCTCCATTTATCTTCCAAAGTGGAGGGAGATCACAAGAGATGAGTGGGTCCTAGAAATAGTGAAAAAAGGGGTATGCTGTAGAGTTACTGCCAATCCCTCCACTACATCCTCCACCTTCGTGTCATCCTCCAGGCCAGGTGTCCCTTCTGCTGGAAGAAGTTCAGTCGCTTCTACACAAATGGGCTTCCGAACCCATTACTCCTCAAGAAGGAAACAAAAAGTTGTATTCCAGATATTTCCTGGTTCCCAAGTTGACAGGAGGTCTTCATCCTGTACTTGACCTGAGAGACCTAAACCTGTTTATCAAATACAGAAAGTTTCAAATGGTGTCTCATCTCCCTGCTACAAAATGGGGGAGGGCTTTGTGCCCTGAAAATGAAGGACACATACCTTTACATCACGATTTGTAAATTCTATAGGCAGTACCTCAATTTCATGCTGGAGGGCAGCCATTATCAGCTCTGAGTCTTGCCCTTTGGCTTATCCTCAACACCGTAGGTATTTACCGAATGCTTAGTGGCTGTGGCAGCGGCCTTACAATTATGTCTTCCCGTATCTGGAAGACTGGCTCGTGAAGGCCCAGACCCCATCCTGGGAAGCAGTTCAGTGCAGTTCCAGAATTAAACCATAGTTTCAGGAACTGGGTGTCACAGTGAATGTACCAAAATCTGTACTCATTCCTTGTCAGCACCTCCAATATACTGATACAGTGCTTGACATTGCAGTGGGCAGTGCTTTCCCATCTGCAGAGAAGGCAGATGCCCATGTTGCCCAGGCTTGGCTAATACACAGAAGTCATTACATGTCAGCTTGGATGATGTCGTGTCTCCTCAGGCATTATTATGGTTCCCTTTGTCTGTCTTATGCATATACCGCATTGGCCTCTGTGGGTGCAATGGGATCTGATGAGCTGGAATAAAACGGTCCTCATCATGTCCCCTCTTTGCCATACTCTAATAGGTGGATGGGCTGCCAGAACCTGTTACAAGGCATTCCATTCTTTTCCCTGACTGCAGCGCAAAAGCCTCACAGTGGATGCCTTGTGGTCCAGCTGAGTTGCCCATCTTGGGTCCTTTCAGATGCAAGGGTCATAGACTGATCTGGAGTCTGATCTCCATAACAATATTCTGGAGATGAGGGCTGTTTTCCTTGGTCTCCAGTCCTTCCAGGAGCACCTCAGCTCTATTTTTGTGCTGATTCGGACAAACAGTGTCAAATATGCACTGCATAAACAAGCAAAGGGGCACTTGCTTGAATATGGTACTGGGCAATGTCTCTCAGCTTTCGGCTGTTGGTCATGTTTCTTCCAAGTGTCCAACTCATTTTGGCAGACAGGGTGAGCAGGTCTCAGTCCCTGGTACATGAAAGGAACTGCTGACCTCTGTTGTAATCTCTTCTCAAGATATGGTTGTCCAGAGTTGGACCTTTCTCCATCCCCACACAAAGCAAAACTGTTGTGTCTCTGCTTGCTTGCTCCAGGGCCTGGAATTGTTTGGTAAGATGCATTTTCCATCGCTTGGAGAGTGAGTTTCCTTTATGCCTTTGCTCCATTCACTGTCATACAGAGGGTTCTGCTCAAGCTGTGGGCGGAACTTGCCACGCTAATACTAATGGCTCCTTTCTGGCTGCTTCAGAATTGGTTCCCTCTTATGCAACGTCTGGCAGTGGAACTGGAACATCCTGTTCAGCTCCCCCTCTGCTGGAGTCTGCTGTTGCAGGCTCAGGAGTCCCTGGTCCATCCAGACCTGTGGTCCCAGCATCTACATGTCTGACTCCTGAAGACATAGCCAGTGCCTGTTTTGGGGTTTCACCCAAGTTTTCTGATGTCTTGCTTGTGGCTAAAAACCCTGCGAGAGACACACCTACTCTCTGAAGTGGAAACGCTATTCCATATGCTGTGCTTCCTGTTCTGTGGACTCCTTTCACATTCTGTTACTATAGTACTGGACTATCTCCTGTGTTTTATTGGTTTCTGGTCTCCAGTACTCTTCTATTAAGGTGCATATGGCTGCTGTTTCAGCTTTTCTTGCCCCGTTGATGGGCCTAGGGTGGCACAACTAGAGGTATCCTGTACATTTCTAAAGGGTATTCTGCACATATGTCTACCGATTCATAAACTGGTTCCATCTTGGGAACCAAATTTTTATTCTAGGTAAATTGACTTCGGCTCCATTTGAGCCTGCTGCAACCCGTGAAATACATTTCCTTTCATGGAAAACACTGTTTTTGGTCAGCACAACATCTGCTCATAGGATTTCGGAGCTTCAGGTTCTGATGCATGAGCCTCATTATATGATTTGCCACAAGGACAGGGTGTCTTTGTGGACCAGTCCTTGTTTTCTACCAAAGGTGGTCTCTAATTTTACATTGAATCAGACCATACATCTTCCTGTGTATTAGCCAGAGCATGGTAACAAGGGTGAGACATTGCCAGGGGTGTAATTATGGGGGGGGGGGGACAGGTACCTCCCAACATTTCATCATTGCAGTCTTGAATAACTTACTGTAAAATCTTTCTGTGATTGTGTCCCCCCCAACTATTGCACCCAAATTACTCCACTGGGCATTGTTCCATACACTTGATTTGCATATAATACTGCACGTCTGTCTCGATTGCACTAAAGTGAAGAAGATCCTCTCAGCTTTTTGCTTTGTTAACTGTTGGGAAAGAGGGCGCCTCTGTGACTAAACAGTTGTCTGTCCAAATGGTTGGCAAACTGTTGTTTTTTGCTATAGAAAGTACAGTAGGGAACTTACTGGTTCTGTTCATGACCATTCTGCATGTAGTATGGCACTTCTGTTTGCTTTAAGAATGTTTCTGCAGCTGACATGTGCTGCTGCCACATGGAGTACTGTGCATACATTCACTAAGCACTCGAGTATATAAATCATATCTCTTGATGTGCTGGATTTGACCATGAAGTATTGCAGGGTCTTTTGTCATGATGCAATATCAGACTTTGCCATCCTTCCTGGATACCTTGTGTACTGCATGGGAATTGTTCCAAAGATGTGGCCCAACAGAGGCAATACCCTCGATGAAGATAGAACAGTTACTCAGCATAACAGTCCATCTTTGAGAGAATCTCCTCTGTTGGGCCACAGTGCACCCACCCTCCTTCCCCCGTATTGAGGTATAATCTGGCAGGTTTGTCCACTGCCTTGTTTGGAGGTGTCCATAAATTCCTTATGTATACTATATCCATTCCATGCCTCTTCTTGTGTGCCTGGTAATGGATTTGTTTTCTGGTTCCTTACAGTAAGAGGCACTCCAAGCTTCTCTCCAGCAGGAAACTGAGGAGCAGTGGGGCCACCCACAATTATATAGGTGCCAGTGTTGCATGTCAGCATGGGCAGCCCCTGGGTAGCAAAAGTTTCCGAGTGGACCTGATGCCAACGGCTCACAGTTTCAAAGGTCTGACCCAATGGAAGAGATTCTCTCGAAGATCTGTTCTGATGGTGAGGGACTGTTCCTTTTTTTTTTTTGCACAAATGACACCCCAGTACCACACAGCTTCAGGCCAACCCATGCCCCATTACCCACAAGACTCACTCTACTGACCTCTGAAATCCTTTATCCAGACACCACAGGATCCTCACTACCCGAAATCAGATCTGTATCATCACAGGAGGCCCACTGCTGCCACCAGAGGATGAGTTGTGTTTCAAGCCTCCATCGGAGACTGTGGGAAACTCTGGGGTGTCAGATGGTTATATGGCTTGAAAGAGGGGATGGTGGCAGTCACTGAAAGCAATAAACGGAAAGGGACCTTGGGCTTATCATAACTAATGATCTCAAATTGGCAGGGCAGCATGACAAGACAGTGCATAAGGCTAGTTGGATGCTAGACAGGGATATTTCCAGTAAGAAGAGGGGGGTGGTGGTGTCGCTGTATCACTCACTGGTAAGACCCCCACCTGGTGTATAGTGTTCAGTTCTGGTGGATGCATCTCAAAAAGGATATAAGATGGAGGCATTCCAGAGGAGGGCAGCTAAAGGGGTATAGAGATTGCAGAAAAAGGCCTATGAGGAGAGACTGAAGGTTCTCAACATGTGCATCCTGGAATAGAGGAGAGTGAAAAGGGAGATAATAGAGACTTACAAGTATGTACAGGGTGCAAGCGGGAAGTCTTTTTTAAAGATAAGAGCACCAGAACCAGGGGGCATGCAATGAAGCTGGGGGTTGGGGAGGGGAGTTTAAGAGGAATGTGAGAAAGTAATACTTCACTTAAGGGGTGGTAGATGTCTGGAACAGACTGCCAGGGAAAGTGGTGGAAGCAAAAACACTGGGAGTTTAAAGCATGTGTGGGATAGCTATAAGGGAATATTAGTAAATAGGGAGGAAGGAGGGAGGGTCACTGGACAACAGTTCGGGTCTGCAGAGATGGACTAGGTTGGGAACATTTGGGTAGAGTAGGTGGCCAAGCGGTCCTTGTCTGCTGTCAGATTCTGTGTTCATATGACTGCATAAACCCAGGTTTGAATCCCACAAGCTCCATTTACTTTGACACTGAGCATGTCACTTAAACTCCATGGGCCCCCTAAGTAAAAGGTTAGCGTGCTAACCTGGGTTTGCTCCAGGAAGGCCATACTTAGAAGGCCTCAGAGCACAGCCAAAACCAGGCAGTGCTGTCATGCTAACCATACCACTGGGCCTATGCAAAAGAAGGCGTCACTTATGAATAATGGCACAGTGGTATATTAAAACAGTTTTGGTGGCACTAAATAGCCTCCAGAGTGGTGCTGTTTACCACTGCCAAAAAATCCATCTCATCACAGTGCTTCAGCCACATTCCCACCTCCCAAAGGCATGACAGCTGTACCGCAGCCACATGCCTCCATGTCCAGTAGATGCTCCTCACTCTGGTGGCCCCTGCATTGTAAATACAGATTAAGGACAGATCCATGGTAGTCTAGTGGACCCACCTAACCTTGATCACCCCAGGTTCTATATATATGTAAACTCATTGGTGGGCTAGCACCTCCCCAAACCAAGCGCCAACTGTCTCCCCCCCCCAGTGCAAGTGCCACCCTCCACCTGTTGAGCACCTACCCCTCACCACGGTAAACACTCACTTTACAGTTGTAGCAGATCAACAGCCAGCAAAGCCCTCTGCTCACCTTCTCGGCCAGCCACTGCCTGACGGTCACAAAGTGTGATCAAGAGTAAATACAGTATTCGTGATTGTGCTTTGTGACTGTCAGATGGCAGTCAGACAAGGAGGTGAGGGGAGCCAGCCGCCAATCTGCTATGATTATACCATGAGTATTGATCGCAGTGGGGGTGGTACAGGGCTGGGGTGCTCTCCTGGTGTTAGGAGGAGATGGTACTTGCATTGGGAGGTTGATGGCACTCAGGAGGGCTGGCCCACCAAGGAGTTTACATATTCACAGAACCTGGGGGAATTGGGAAAGGGGTCCACTAGACTGCAAAGGATCTGTCTTTATTTACAGTACAGAGGTGATCGGGGGAGGAGGTTAACTAAACTACCAGAGATTTGTCTTGTTTTGCAATATGGGGAGATGGGGGGGGGGGCACTAGACTACCAGGGATATATTACCACTCGGTGCTAGGAGTCTGCAGTGCCCATGCAAATGGGCTCATAATCGGCATGCAGGTGGCTCCTTAGCACCTTGCAAGCCCAGTGGGTTCATTTATATGCTCAGACTACATATGGCTCATAGAAGCCCTGGTGCTATCCTGTTTGGGGCAGCACTATCTCCTGTGGGCGATATGCAGCCTTGGTCTGTGCTAGTGCAGTGAAAATCCACTTAATGCTGCACCGATGTGGCCTGATATTTGGGCACTTAGTGCACTCCATCAGCATGCGTTAACTGGCTGAATATTGCTCAGAGCCAGCCGTGCACTATTTTTGGTGCTACGCTTGCAGCCAGCTCTGAATATGGAGCCCCATGTTCTTAATTCTCTCTCCCACCCCACCCCAGACTATTCTTTAACAGAAAAGTGTACAGTCCAGAAGGCTGCCCTAATAATTTCATTTTCCATTTTCAGAATGTTTTAATGACCCAATTCCTCCCTTGCCCCACATAATGCACTGCTTTGTAACCAATAACAGATCACACTCCATACCAGTATGTCATTGTAAAGTACATTTCCACCTCTCACTCTATGCAGATATACACTGGCGGGTTGCTAGTGTACATTTCCACAGAGTGAGTGGCGGAAGCATGCTCCAGAGATGTGAGATGGTGCTAGAGAAAAAATTATGAATCGAGTGCTTTGGAGGAAAATGATAAAAATATTTGTTAAAATGGCTAATTGGAAGGGAAGGATAGCACTTGTGGGATGGTTTTTAACATTTGCATACTTTTCTGTTAATCTTTCTGTGTACACCTAACAGCTGCTTCCCACTTTTCATGGGTTGCATAGTGCTTTGGAATACAGTGTTTGTGAAATGCACTTTATAAAACCAAATCCCTTTTCTTTCATTCCTTACCCCGGTGGTTCGGAATTTCCTTCAGCCTGTCCACAAGGATCCCATGCTTACTGGAGCAGTCACCACTGATCTCAGATACTCACTGTCTGCCCACTCATATACTATCCCTAACGTACACCTCTGGGTGAGGCCAGCTGGAAGGATAACTAGTGATAACTTTCCACCCAGAGAAGGTAAAGGGGAGCCAAAGGTCCAGGTGTTGCAACTGTGCATTCAGAGCATGGTGTCATCTGCTCAAGTGCCACTGTTGTTTCTAATAGTTTCATACCCCTATGTCCCACTCTCATCCTGCCAGGGCATGGCCTGAGGCAGGAGTTCTTTCCAGGTAGTCAACAGCGGACTGAGACAAAGCCTTTCCACTCCATACTGACAGTCTCTGGCAGCATAGGACTGGACGTATGACACCACTACTGCCTATGCCTGAGTTGTACATCATGCCAACAGAAGGATTTTGAAGATGTCTAGAGCCATGTATTCCTGTCCACATGACTCCACACCTGCGGTAGGAGGGGCAGTAGTGGAATACCAGAAGTCAACCCCCCCCAAGGCAAAATGTGTCCGAGACAGATGCTCAGCCCTGCCTCTACCCCTCAGTGTTTGAGAACTTGGCTCAGGACTTTTTATTATTTATTTATTTAGCTTTTGTTAATCAGGAAAGCACAATAGACAAATGCCTATTTTCAAGTGCCACCCTGGAAATTACAAGGAATATACAGGCAAGACAAAGATTTTACAGGACTTCAGAGAAAACGGTACAAACCTTGCAGGATATTACAAAGAGGTGAGCAAGAACATCACATTT
This sequence comes from Neoceratodus forsteri, assembly GCA_016271365.2. Lineage (NCBI taxonomy): Eukaryota > Metazoa > Chordata > Ceratodontiformes > Ceratodontidae > Neoceratodus > Neoceratodus forsteri. The sequence goes on from CM028137.1 coordinate 926,365,953, forward strand.
CAGCATAAAAGCAACAGTATGACTTTAACCCAGTTTGTCAGCATGTTTAGCATACCACTTACCATATGACCATCAGGCAGTCTGTCTTCTTAACAGCTGGCAATTTCATATGTTCAGGTGCGAGTTATTTCTATTACCTGTTTTAAAGCCTTTTATCATATCTCCTCTTACATGTATTTTCTTTATTGAGAACAACCCCAGGTCTGATAATTTGTCCTCCCAATCTGTAGTATTTTTAGCTGAGAGAGTACCTTCACCCACATTTCATAAGCTGCATGCCTGACTATGGGAAGTGGAGTTTTCAGGTGCTTCATTTCTTTTTAAAGTAGTGTTTTTGTACTTAAAAGTCTGACAAACAGGCGAAGTATCCTGATGGTTACTGTCAGCCCAGTTCCTAGACAAAGGGTACATTGGTTTTATAAGAAACATAGAAACACAGACTTTGATGGCAGATAAGGACCGCTTTGCCCATCTAGTCTGCCCATTTCCCTATCTACAGGATAGGCCGCAGATCCTAGTTAACCAATAGCCTATTTCTTCCTACCCCCCACAAGAATTGCCTTATGTCTGTACCATGCATTCTTGAATTCTCCCACAGTTTTAGACCCCACAACCTCCTCAGGAAGACTGTTCCATGCATCCACTACCCTTTCTGTGAAATAATACTTCCTCACATTGCCCCTGAACCGTCCTCCTTCTATCTTTAAATTGTGTCCCCTTGTTCTTGCATGTCACTTTTTCTGAAAGATGCTACCCTCTTGGACTTTGTTGATTCCACTGAGGTACTTAAAAGTTTCTATCATGTCCTCCCTCTCCCTTCTTTCCTCAAGGGTATACATATTAAGCTCCTTTAGTCTCTCCTCATATGGTTTCTCTTGCAGACCCTGCACCATTTTAGTTGCCCTCCTCTAGACTACCTCTATCCTGTGTATGTTCTTGCGGAGATGGGCTCTCCAGAACTGGACACAGTATTCCAGATGGGGTCTCACCAACTGTCTGTACAGAGGGATAACAACTTCCTGTTTTCTGCTGGTGATGGCTCTCCCTATACATCCCAGTATACCCCCGGCTCTCCCTACTGCCTTTTCACATTGCTTGCTAACCTTAAGGTCATCTGATATGATTACACCCCGGTCCCTTTCCTTTTTTGTTGTCGTTACTACCTCCCCACCCATTGTGTATTCTTCCCCTGTGTTCTTGTTTCCCAGGTACATTATTTTGCACTTCTTTGCATTGAATCCTAGCTGCCATACTTCTGACCATTCCTCCAACCTTGCCAAGTCCCTTCTCATCCTTTCCATGCCTCCTTGTGTATCAACGCTGTTGCAGATCTTTGTGTCATCTGCAAAAAGGCATACTTTTCCTTCTAGTCCCTCTGCAATGTCTCTGATGAAGACAATAAAAAGGACTGGACCCAATACTGAACCCTGCGGTATCCCACTAGTAACCCCTCTTTCTTCAGAGTGGACACCATTTACAATTACTTTCTGTGTCCTGTTGTGCAGCCAATGTTTTACCCAGGCTACCACCCTGGGACCCACTCCCAGGCTGGTTAATTTGACTATTAATCTTTTGTGTGGGACTGTGTCAAATGCCTTGCTAAAGTCTAGGTAGGCCATGTCCACAGCTCCTCCCTGGTCTACCACTTTGGTCACCCAGTCAAAGAAATCTATTAGATTCATCTGACATGACCTTCCCACTGTGAACCCATGCTGCCTTGGGTCCTGTGCTCCACTAGCCTCTAGGTACTCAACTATTCTTTCCTTCAGAAGTGACTCCATCACTTTCCCTACCACAGAGGTCAGACTGACAGGTCTGCAGTTTCCTGCCTTTGTCTTGGTCCCACTTTTGTGAAGGGGAATCACATCTGCCTTCCTCCAGTCCTTGGGTACCACACCATCCTCCCATGATTTATTAAAAAGAGTAACCAGTGGTTTCACTAGTTCCTCCCTTAATTCTTTTAGAATTCTGGGGTGAATTCCATCAGGACCCATTGCTTTGTCCACCTTCAGTTTTAGGAGTTCTTGCAGAACCCTGCATGGCTGTGGGGCAGCAGTCTTCCAGGAGTCTTTCTGGAGGCTGAGATGCTGCCCTATTTGCAGACAACTGTCTGCCCTGAGGGAGGAAGTTGCCCGTCTTCAGGACACACTGGACAGTAGTAAGGAAACCTTCCCCCAGGCTGCACTGGACAGTAGTAAGGAAACCTTCCCCCAGGCCACACTGGACAGTAGAAAGGGAACCTCCCCCATCCAGGGTGCACTAGCGCCACCACCACTACCTCAGAGGTTGCGAAGAAAGCACAGCAGTTGGACCACAGTGGGCTCAGGGAGGGTGAGAAGGGTGGAACAGAGGCACACCCAGTCAATTGTTCCACTCCACAATCCATACACCATTCTGGGGAGCATAGCTCCCCTATGGATGCACCCGAAGAGAAGACTGATGATATCTGTCACAAGGGAGGCTCACAGAAAGGAGGCAGAGGGCACCAAAGGGAAAGGAAGCAGCTCCTGGTGGGGGACTCAATTATTAGGGGTATAGAACTGGGGGGAGCTGGGAAAAATTAAGTAAGATGCCTGCCTGGTGCCATGGCTTGGAGGGACAGGAAGCACATCCTCAGGATCACGAGAACAGCTGCAAGGGATTCCGAGCTGGACGTAATTGTCCACCTAGGGACAAATGACTTGGTTCATCATGAGATTAGAGCAGTGCAGGAGGACATTGCAGAGTTGGGGAGGGACCTAAGACGAGATACACACACAGTATCCTTCTCAGAGGTGCTGCCTGTCAAAAGCATGGAGGAGGCGAGGGCAATTGGCACCATGCAGTTTAATGAATGGTTGAAAAAATGGTGCGGAGCACAGGGGTTTAGCTTCATTGGGACTGGGGTTCCACCTGAGAGGACACCAGCCTATACTGGCAGGATGGTCTGCATCTGTCCAGGAAGGGAACAAGTCTTTTGAGCAATCGGTTTAAATGCTTCATTGGCAAGCTTTTAAACTAGTCAAAGGGAGAGCACTGACAAGCAGCAGGAAAATCCCAGCCTCTCCCTACAAAACAGGGTACTAAATGAGAAAAAGACTGGTAGAGACGGTCAGTGGGGATGCTGCAACAGAAGGTAAAGCCATCAAAAAATGGAGAGCAATGAGTACTAATGCTCGTAGTCTGGGTAACAAGCTTCCTGAATTAGTGGCCTTGATGGAGGATGAACATCTGGATATCGTGGCAGTCACAGAAACATGGTACACACAAAACCGTGACTGGGACATAAACATACCAGGATACACTGTCTACAGGAGGGACAGGGAGGGTAAAAGAGGAGGAGGAGTAGTTCTTTACATAAGGGAAGGAATAAAAGCAACAGAACAAAAGGGTAAACAGGGAGGAGAAGAAGCACTGTGGGTAAATTTGGAGACAGGCAATGGCACCACAATATGCACAGGGGTTATATACAGACCCCCTTCTCAGGGGGAGGAAATGGACAGGGAAATGATAGAAAGTATACTTAGAATGGCAGAAAAAGGGAGATATTGCTGATGGGTGATCTGAATATGCGGATGTTAACTGGAGTGCAGTTGCAGCTGCCACTTCGAAGAGTGCAGTTATTCTAGATGCCCTACAGGGGGCATGCCTTAGACAACTAGTACTGGAGCCCACTCGAGAGGGAGCAATATTAGACTTGATTCTCTCAAATGGAGATGGAGAGAGGATTACAGATGTAGAAGTGGGTAGCCATCTGGGAACTAGCAACCATCGAACAGTATGGTTCACAATAAACACAGCAATAGAGTCAAGCCATACAAAGACAAAAGTACTGGACTTTAGGAGGGCTGACTTTGCCAAAATGGGTGAGTGCCTAAGGAATGCACTAGCAAATGGGCAGGAAGGAGGGGTGGAAGAACAATGGGGAATAATAAAAACTGCCATCACAGAGGTAATGAGCCTTTGTGTGAAGCAAATAAAACAAGACAATGTAAGAAACCACTATGGTTCTCAAAGGAAGTGGCAGTGAAGGTTCAAGAGAACAAGAAAGCATTCAGGAAGTACAAGGAATCGCAGAAGGAGCAGGACAGAGAACTGTATCAGTTAAAGCAAAAGGAAGCTGGGAAGGCAGTCAGAACAGCAAAGGCCCAAACCGAGGAAAAGATAGCCAACTCAGTTAAGAAGGGGGATAAAACCTTTTATAGGTACATCAGGGAGTGAAGGAAGACCAAGGGAGGGATAGTGAGACTTAATAAAGGGGTGGGAGGGTGGGCAGAGGAGACTGTGAAAAGGCAGAGATACTAAAATATTTTTCTCAGTATTTACAAAGGAAGAGGAGGTACATAAAACAAACAGTAGTAACACGCTGGATACAGAAGTTGATACCAGCCCATTTACAGAAGAAAGGGTTCTGAAAGAACTCTTAAAACTGAAGGTGGACAAAGCAATGGGGCCTGATGGGATTCATCCCAGAATTTAAAAGAACTAAGGGTAGAACTAGTGACACCACTGACTACCCTTTTAACAAATCATGGGAGGATGGGGTGGTACCGAGGACTGGAGGAGGGCAGATGTGATTCCCCTTCACAAAAGTGGGAGCAAGGCAGAAGCAGGAAACTATAGACCTGTTAGTTTAACCTCAGTGATAGGGAAAATGATGGAATCACTTCTAAAGGAAAGAATTGTCAGTATCTAGAGGCCAGAGGGCACAGGACCCTAGGCAGCATGGATTCACAGCGGGAAGGTCATGCCAGATGAATCTGATAGATTTCTTTGACTGGGTGACCAAAGTAGTAGATCAGGGAGGGGCTGTGGACATGGCCTACCTAGACTTTAGCAAGGCATTTGACACAGTCCCACACAAAAGATTAATATACAAGTTAGCCAGCCTGGGTGTGGGTCCCAAGATGACAGCCTGGGTAAAGAATTGGCTGGAGAATAGGACACAGAGAGTAATAGTAAATGGAGTCCACTCAGAAGAAAGGAGGTTACTAGTGGGGTACCGCAGGGTTCAGTATTAGGTCCAGTCCTCTTCAATGTCTTTATAAGCGACATTGCAGAAGGACTGGAAGGAAAAGTATGTCTCTTTGCAGATGACACTAAGATCTGCAACAGAGTTGATGCACAGGGTGGGGTGGAAAGGATGAGAAGGGACTTGGCAAGGTTAGAGGAATGGTCAAATGTATGGCAGCTTAGATTCACTGCTAAGAAGTGTAAGGTAATGCACTTGGGAAGCAAAACCCAGGGGAAGAGTTCATAATGGGGGGCGAGATACTAACAACAACAAAAATGGAGAGGGACCTGGGGGTAGTCATATCAGATGACCTAAAGATGGGCAAGCAATGTGAGAGGGCAGCAAGGAGGGCTGGGGAGATACTGGGATGCATAGGGAGAGGCATCACCAGTAGAAAACAGGAAGTTATTATCCCTCTGTACAGACAGCTGGTGAGACCCCATCTGGAGTACTGTGTACAGTTCTGGAGACCTAATCTCTGCAAAGACATAGACAGGATGGAAGCTGTCCAGAGGAGGGCAACTAAAATGGTGCAGGGGCTGCACCGGAAGACATATGAAGAGAGACTTAAGGACCTTAATATGTATAGCCTCAAGGAAAGGAGAGAGGGGACATGATAGAAACTTTCAAGTACCTCAAGGGAATCAACAAAGTCCAAGAGGGTAGCATTTTTCAAAAAAAGAGGTGTGCAAGAACAAGAGGGCACAATTTGAAGATAGGGGGTGGCTCAGAGGTAATTTAAGGAAGTATTTTTTCACAGAGAGGGTTGTGGATGCATGGAACGGCCTTCCGGAGGAGGTTGTGGAGTCAAAATCAGTGGTGGAATTCAAGCATGCATGGGATAGTCATAAGGCAGTTCTGGGGGGTGGGGGTAGGAAGAAGTAGGCTGCTGGTTAACTAGGATCTGCAGCTTATCCAGTAGGTAGGGAAATGGGCAGACTGGGTGGTCCAAGCGGTCCTTATCTGCCGTCAAATTCTGTGTTTCTATGTAACCCTTTCTTCTGTGAAAGGACTGGGATCGACCCCACTCTCAAGAGTGCTTCTGTTAATTGGATTAGGCACTTCCCCCTCCTCTTTTGTGAATACTGAGCAGAAATATTCATTCAGTATCCCTGCTTTTTCACTGTCCCCCTCTGTCCACCCACTGTTCATTCTATTCAGCCTCACTGTCCCTCCCTTTGTCTTTCTATGTTCACTGATGTACCTATAAAAGGTTTTATCACCCTTCTTAACTGAGTTGGTTATCTTTTCCTCAGTTTGGGCCTTTACTATTCTGACTTCCCTCCCTGCTTCCTTCTGCCTTAACTGGTACAGCTCTCTGTCCTGCTCCTTCTGTGTTTCCTTATACTTCCGGAATGCTATCTTTTTCTTCCTGACTTTCACAGCCACCTCTTTTGAGAACCATAGTGGCTTTTTCTTTCATTTTGATTTGTTTATTTGCTTCACACAAAGGCTTGTTGCCTCTGTGATGGCAGTTTTGATGATTCCCCATTGTTGCTCCACACCTCCTTCTAGCCTGCTTGCTAGTGCTTTTCTGAGGCACTCTCTCATCTTGCCAAAGTCAGCCCTCGTAAAGTCCAGTACCCTCACTTTTGTATGACTTGACTCTGTAGCTGAGTTTAACGTGAACCACACTGTTTGATGGTCACTTGTCCACAGGTGGCAATCCACTTCTAGATCTGAGATCCTCTCACTGCCCCCGTTTGAGAGTACGAGGTCTAAGATTGCTCCCTCATGAGTGGGTTCCAAAACTAGCTGTCTGAGGCCTGCCACCTATAGAGCATCAAGAATGGCCCTGCTCTTGGATGTGGCTGCAGCAAATGTGCTCCAGTTAACATCTGGCATATTCAGGTCTCCCATCAACAGTATCTCCCCTTTCTCTTCCATTCTAAGAATGCCTTCTATCATATCCTTGTACATTCCCTCCCCCTGACATGGGGGTCTGTGCACAACCCCTGTGCAGATTGTGGTGCCCTTTCCAGTCTCCAAGGTGACCCACAGTGCCTCCTCTCCTCCCTGTTTACTCTTTTGTTCAGTTGCTTTTATCCCTTCCTTTACATAGAGAGCTACTCCTCCCCCTCTTCTCCCCGGCTGTCTCTCCTGTAGGTTATGTACCCTGGTATGTTAACATCCCAGTCATGGTTCTCTGTGTACCATGTTTCTGTGACTGTTCTGATATCCAAGCATCCCTCTTCCATCAAGGCCACCAGCTCAGGGAGCTTGTTGCCCAGACTACGGGCATTGGTACTCATTACCCTCCATTTCCTGATGGCCTTACTCCATTTTTCCCCATCCCTGTCCTTCTTGCCTTTGTCACTTTGTCCATTTACCCCTGCTCTTCTCCCAATTGACACCTCTATGTTGGTGTTTGCTGCACTTACTACTGTGATTATTTGGGGGCTAGATTTCCTGCTCTTCCAGTGCCCCCCCTTGGCTAGTTTAAATGCTTGCCAATGAAGCATTTAAACCTATCACCTAGGATTCTGGTTCCCTCCCGGACAGATGCAGCCCATCATGCCAGTATAGGCTTGCATCACTCCAGGTGGACCCCCAGTCCCCAATGAAGCCAAATCCCTGAGCTCCACACCAGTTTTTCAACCACTGATTGAATCCCATGGTGCAGAACACCCTAGCCTCTCCTATGCCATAGATGGGCAGCACCTCCGAGAAGGTTACCGTGCGTGCCACTTGACTAAGGCCCCTCCCCAATTCCACAAACTCTTCCTGCACTTCTCTAATCCCTTTCTTAGCCAGGTCATTTGTCCCTAGGTGGACAATGACATCCAGCTCCCTCCCCTGTGCAGGTGCTCTGGCAATCCTGAGGATTCACTCTCTGTCCCTCCAAGCCATGGTGCCAGGCAGGCATCTTACCTCCCTCTCCCAGTGCTGCCTTCCTAAAAATGGAGTCCCCACCAGGAGTTGTTTCCTTCCCCTGCAGAGTCCTCTGCCACCCTCCTGTGGGTCTCCTTTGTGGAGGTTCCCAGCATCCTCCTTGGTCTCCACTGTGGGTGCCTCCATAGAGGAACCACGCTTTGCCAGAATGACATAGGAATTGTGGAGAGGTACAACTGGAGGGGATGCACCTCTGTTCCACCACCCTCACCCTCCCTGAGCCCACTGTGATCCAACCACTCCTCTTTCTTGGCAACCTCTGAGGCAATGGCAGTGGCACTGGTGGTCCCTGGATGGAAGAGGAGGTCCCACAAATCCTGGCCAGCTCAGCCTGGAGATGAGCAACCTCCTCCCTCAGCCCAGAGAGGTGCCTGCAGATGGGACAACATCGCATCCTCCATAACGTCTCCCAGAAGACTGCTGCTCCACAGCTACTGCACTGCACCACTCCAATCATGTCTTATTTCTGGCCCCTTAACTGTTTGCAATCCTTACTCTTTCCTCTGCTTTTTTTTCTCTCTCTCCTTACTTTCTGCTTGTGTGCCCTTTAAGCTCCTGATTGTCCTGTTCTGAGACAAGAATATCCTATATTTCTCAGTAGACAACTTTCTTGCTCAGAGGCAGACCTCCAGTAGCTAGAAGGGGCCAGAGAGCTACTCTTGCCCTTCTAGGATGGTGGGTCTTTAGTGGTTCTGTGATCACTCACTTCCTGCTCCCAAACAGGAAGTTCCTGTTGTCAGTCAAATCCTGTGCCTATAAAAATAGAACTAGCTTTGGGGGGAGGGGAAGGAAGGAGGGCAATATAGTCCCAGTAGAGAAGTCCAGTCACACAGCACTCCTTCCTCCTGGTGTCTTCTGCCAAGCTATTAGCAGAATCTTTCTAAGGCAGTCTTTAAATGTAGCTTCCTTCTAGCTAAGCCACTCCCCCTACTTACTAGATCTTTCTACAAGTAATTTAAACTTCACAGCTATTAAGTCATTTCAATCACCTGAGATTTACACCTAGATGGCTGTTCAGATACCCATTCAGTTCAGTTAACTCAGACAAACACACACTTTTTTTGTTTGTTTTTTTACCCTAAATTAAAGGTCCAAGTACAAAAGTCCTTCTTCTTTAGTTCCAGCAGAGAAGTCCAGTCACACAGCACTCCTTCCTCCTGGTGTCTTCTGCCAAGCTATTAAGACATTTCTAAAGGGTGTCTGTGAAAGTATATTCATGTCATTTTATGCTGACATCCAGAAAAATACAAAGCAGAAGGATATCAATAATGTCCTCTGAGTAGTTTACAGGCCACTTATATACTTGTATATGAGATGTGCCTCAAGTGCCTGCATATAGTTACTGTATAAATAATGTTTAATATTATGAAGTATGTCCTTTAACAGAAACATGTAGAATATAATTGGCCCATCTATTTTCCCTTTAAGCATTTGGCTAATTATTGCATTCAGCAGACTGACGGTGTACCATAGCATTATTTTCAAAACATGTAATCACGTTTTCAATTAATACTTTGGCTTTCCTTGTGTTACAGTGCACAACTATTGTCATATAAATAAGCAACAAGGCAAGAAGGGGTGTGTGTAAACCATATTTTACAGCACGGCAAGGGGCATAGTAAGGCATGAGGCCAAAGGCTGAGTGACTTCAGCTGCTGGCCGTGCTGTAAATATGGTTTATGCACAATACCCCTGAGAACCCTACAGCTTTACAAATTGGCTTTTTTTTTTTTTTTACTTTGACTATTGGGAAAGTATGTTTATAAGTAGAAAAAATAGCTTTACTTGTGTGCATCTGTGATGATAAAATAGTCCTTCCTCCAAGTGATGTAATTGATGTCAGTGCATTATTGCCTACTTTCTTCTTCCTGTTTTTTTTTTCTCTGTTCTCCACATTCAAGATGTGGAATGTTTATCATAGAATACATGGATTCAAAACTCTGCTCAGTTCCACTGGCAGAATGTTTCTCTCCCAACACACTGTACACACAGACAACAAAGGCCTTTGTTACAGCCAGAGACAGTTATCTCAGTGTCAGGGCAAGAAGATAAGCAGGTAAAGGTAGAAGGTTTTTTTTCACTGTTAGCAAAGAAACAGTTTTAGTGAAAACTATAAACAATACTTATTGTTTCTAATGTGTTTTGTGTATGTAAGGAGAGTGTGATAATCAGAGAAACATTTAATTCATTTGTTTTATTTGTTTTATTTAAGGTAGTTTTATTTTTAGAGCCCAGGTGATTTTTTTCCCCAGTGTAAAGGTAGCCATGTTTATGATGGAGGATCAGTTCTGGCAGTAGAGGGGTAACTGAAATGCCTGTGTTCCAAATGCCCATTGATCTGTGTTACAGACTCTTCACTGCTGAGCGGTCCTTTTTTTAACCGTATGTAAATCATATTTTACACATAAATAAGAGCCAATCAGATTACATGATTTTACCCTGCCATTTTATAAGGGAGTTTTATCACTACAGTACAACCCTGTTTATCCAAACCTTGGATCACCAGAATGCTCAGTTATCCAAAATATAGGCATGTCCCTAAGCTGTCTGCTGTCAGAAGCTATCCTAGATCCACTGAAAATGCAATAGGACTTTAACACTAATGACTGTACTAATGATGGTAATAATGATGGCACTTATTAAACAATACAGGCTGGCAGTACTTAGCTAAATCAGTTAACTGGTGATAAAAGGAGACAACAGGTTGTCTTAAGCACATCATATTCTGTACCATAGTGATTACCATCATGGCTAAGAGAAAAAGTGTGCTGAACATCACTTAGAAGTTCCATGTTTTGGAGTCTCTGGAGGCTGGGGAAAAAGTTCTCAGTGTGGCCTGCCATTTTGGAATCAGAAATGCCACCGTGTGTGACATACAGTGGGCCAAGGATAAAATCCATGATATTGCTGTGGCATTGGACAATGGAGTGAAGGCTGAGTCCTGAAAAACTGTGCACACCTCTAGAGATGAAAGACTTGATAAGGCTGCATACATGTGGTTTGGACAAAACCACAGTAAGGGCACAACCATACCTGGAACAGTTTTAAAAGAGAAGGCATGGGAATTCCATCGGCAACTGGGTGTTGACACTCAGTTTGCAGCAAATTAAGGTTAGCATGACTGATTTAAACACCGGCATCATATAACGCCATTTATCAATTGCTGGTGAAAGTTTATCAACCTCTGTAAGATCAGTGGAGCCACTTTGAGCAAAATTAAAGGAACTGATGTTCAGAGAGTGGCTTACAGAACAGCAGATCCATAATGCAGACGAGACTGGGAGCTACTGGAAACTGGACCTGGAGAAAACTCTTGTGGCAAGCTGAGAAATGGATGCTCTGGGGTATTAAAAAAGAGAGAATGACTGTCTAGGCTTGCAGCAATGCTTTGGGAACACACAAGCTACCCCTCCTAGTGATTGGAAAATCACAAAAGCCCTACTGCTTCAAGCACATTAGCCTCTCGTGGAACAAACTGAAGAGATAAGTGAAAGCTACTTTTTTAATGTTTTAGATTCTGTACTGCTATTACATAAAATCTGGATTCTAAAATGTGCTACAAAACGTTACTATGTGTCTGTCCAAAGCAATAATAAAGTCAGCTACAAATCAGTTGCTCCCTTGCATAACTAAAGCCCCATTTACCTGAAAGTTTTTTATGCCCCCCAAAAACTTTTGGATAAATGGGATTTTACTGTGTTTACCTGTTTGTGTGTGGGAAAAATAAATCACTAGTACAAACTGCCACTAAAGAAAGTGAAAGCCTGGTGCTATTACACAACTTCAGTGCTAACTTTGGCTTCACTTACAGAAAAAAAACCCATAAAACTGCATCATCATATTATCAAAATTGCGTGCTGTTACTTTAGTGCTTTAATCAAACCAAGTGTTTCATATCCAGGCCCTTGTCTCACCCACACACATCCTTCTGTTTATTGTTATAAGTAATGAGTGTGCTAGTAGTGAACACATGTGCTTTGTTTGCCACTAAGTACTGTGATATGGAGTTGTACAAGGAATTTGTAAGCCCTAAGCCTTTGTTGATTCACACTGTACTATCAGTCTTGGAGTATATCATGACATCCCCAAGAGTGAACCACCGTGGCTGTTGTACAGTATGTAAGATAGACTTCATGTCATAAGTAATACTAACTAAAAAATGTTGGGGACTAGCACAAGAATCAAGAAACTGGTGCCACTTAACAGTGCCATGAGGATAGTGAAATAAAAATGTTGACAATTCTGTTTTCTGTTCTCATTTATTGTAACCTTTGTATAAGATGTACCTATAGAACACCATTGTAAATTAACATTGCTCAGTGGTTGTAACCTAAATAAAAATCAATCATTTGTGAAGTGTGCTCCTTTCTAGTATCAAGTAAAAGGATTCACCAATTTCTGAGGCTGGGTTTTTGCATCGGTTGCAAGGCATCCTGTTAAAAGGAACTATTTCACTTCATGAATTGAGTTTATCATTCCATAATAGAGGTCACATTGTATCCTCCTTAAAGTTGTCAGGTGTTACATTACTCATGTGGACCAAGTCTCTTCTGCTGGGTAAGATGTACTTCTGTGATGCTATTATTTGGATCGCACTTGAAGTGTTAGTTTCAATATAACTGCAGGGTAGGTAATCATCTATTACATGCAATGGGTAATTACACAAGTTACATGTTTGTTGCTTATAAATACTATATATATTGCAATTGGTAGTTAAGGAAATGAGTAAAGTGTTACCATTGTTAAATACTGTAAGACTACTTTGCTCTACCAAATATTTCCACTTTTCATCAGCTCCCAGTGAAAGTTTATGTAGACAGCACTTTAATTGTGTACTTTTTGCTTGAAATCAGTAATCATACTAAAAAAATCCTTTTATATAAGTATTTTATTTAAAAGAGAACAGAATAATTCCAATATCTATATATTACAGTGCTAGAGCCTTAATGCAATACATAGCAGGCAGTATTTAAGAATTTACCAAATATAAAGGTGTATTATCCCATTTTAAAGCACCTTTTTCTTAAAAGCAATATTTATCCATAGTGCAGATCAACTCACTCATTCATACTGAGGCAGTGTAAAGCATTTGTTCTAAACTACCTCACTTGTACAAAACATGACAGCTGTAGTGTATTTGTATAAGTAAATCTAAATGGGTGGCATAAACCGGAGTTTTAAAATAGCTTATTCGTGATAGCATCAACTGTGCTCCCCTGGAAATGGTGTAGTCAAATTGATAAATGTGCTTCTGTGGAGACTGAAATGAAGATGATTAAATGTTTTCTGGATTCAGCACATACTGAAAATGGGATACTGCACCTTTAAGAACTAAATTACATGACTCTATGTCATATTCTTTACTCTAGCCAATATTTGTTAGCATAATCAAATTCACTTGAAGAGTAATACACACTTCTAGTCCTAGTGCAATCCTTTCTACTGTAAATTGAATGCTTGATGTTTTCTTTTATAAAACATATGACTACCAATTATCATCTCATTGTAGCTGAACTTATCAGTTTAGACTCCTGGATTCATCTTTTTCCAATAGTAAAAATGTGCTAATGTGCTGTTTTGACTCCACACTGCAACTTTTACTATATTTTGGATTCACCAGTTTGGATAAATTATTATGCCTGTGTTCAGTATTCATTTCCCACACTTTCGAACCAGTACCCTTATAGCTGTACAATGTGAGACCAGTTTGGAGTTTTATTGCTGAGTAGTGCTGTGATTTTTTAGTTCTGCTTTGTCAATAACACTTATGTATTAAGGGCTTAAACTGAATCTTTGACCATGATTGGCAGAGCCAGCCATAGTCGCTTTCCACACAAAGTACATTTTGTTTTGTTATGCAGGCGAGCCAGGAATCTTTGCATATCACAAAACTCTTTAACTGGTTGGGTCACTTGAATAAAAAATATGCAGCATTCAGAGATACAACTGGAAAAAGGATGCAAGAACACATTTCATGGTTTCGGAGAGCACTGTGTCAATTTCTATACATTCTTTCCACAGCTGATTTGATTCAATTCCAAGCACTGAATGTAATGCATTAAAATATATTTAAAACTAGTGAAGATTTTCAAAATAATTTATTTTGTTATCAATAAGATCATTACTTCACAAGGTAAAAGTCAAGATCAAAATGCAGGTATGTCACAGAGTTTGGGAAACGAAGAAAACCAATTTTCATGTTTGTTGCAGTTATACTGTCTTGTTAATGTTATCATGGTCCAACTGTCAGTTGTGAATCATCAGTACAAACAGTTTACAGCTTTATGCAGCTCTGACATAATGCCCCAGTGTACTTTCACTTTAAGTCCGTGCCTTCAGAACTAGATAGCTCTGTTCACAATAGTAGTTTCCAATATGGAAACTGATTTAATATTAAAAAAAGCTGCAGTGTAAATCTTAAGAACATTTACTGGGGAGAGAAAAAAATTGTAACCAGAATATTGCACAGTTGTGGAAGTCAGAGAAAAATTACAAATACCGTTGCTTAACAGAACTTTTTGTCTTCCTATGGCAAATAACTTGAACAAGTAAATCTACCACTTGCAGACAAATATGACAGGTTCCTAAAGGTTTGGCAACTATAAATGTGACAAAGGCCAGTTACAGTAGTGTAGACAATGACAGCAGAAAAAGACCAATTGTCCACCCAGTCCTGTAGCTGTTCTTGTGTCAGTGCTGATCAGACATATGCAGCAGTATCCATTCCTTGACGTACTGAGAAGCGTCTCATCATCATCTTTGTGAACCCCCAGTAGGCTGGTACTGAACGTGGCAATCTGTTTTTGCCCTGCCACAGTGTCCATACAGACCATCATGGAACCACCAAAATTATCTGGCATCTCTGCAACAGCAGGAGTTTACTCTGCCAGTTGCCCTACGTCATGAATGTAAGGTTGTTGCTGTGGGCACCTTCCTTGAAATAGAATGTAATCCTCTGCTGGAAAACCAAATCTTACAAATTATGAAGAACTTTTGATAAATCATCCTCTTAGGGAAGAGGGGTACTTTGTGTTAGGATGTTCTCATGCATCAATAGAATATTGACATTTAAAATCAGGTATGTTGCATGCTTCTTTTTAATTTTTTACATTAAAACAATTCTAAACTCATGCATGTTCTACTGTTTGTACCTGAGAAAATATATCACTTCTAAAAAAGGATTTACATAAGTTTTGACAGTAAATTGCATTAATCCCTTTATCTACAGTACTTAAGGACACAGAGATTTTGACATCTGTCTGATCTGACAGAAATGTAAAGATGCAGCATCCTGTTCAAATAAAAAATTAATAAAGTATTTTAGAATTTGAGATGTAGTCATGAATCATGATACAAGTGACTGATTATCCCTGGATTTTGAGAAACTGGTAATTTTTTTTTTTTGTTAATGGTCAATGACAATCATGACAAACACGTCTCTTCACAATGATTTTTAACTTTTGGATACTTGTGACGAGATAAAATATATGGTAAGAAATCATTAGTGTACATTTTACTCTTAAGTATGTAAAGAAGAATGAATTGTGACAACATAACACAGATGAGGTTGGAGGAAATGAATGTGGAGCAATGCAGCCAATGCTTATTGCTCCCCACAGTAGGTCATCTCAGCCTGGACTTCAGTTCTGATGGCTGTCCCTCCCCCACCCTGGACTGCTACTGGGACCACTGGCATTAGGCTGGACAGACTGCCTCCTCCCTTTCCAGATAAAATTGAATTTAAATATGTTTGCATAGCAACTGATGTGCTAATCTTAATTTAAGTAGCAGTAGAAAACTTCATAACCACTTTTGGCTTAAATCAGATGTGTAACAAATGATTTCTGTACATAAAGTGGTCTCGTGATAAAAGTGATGATGTTTTGTTGCTATGTTATACAAGGTATACTGTTCCCTGCCCTTTCTGGAAGCAATCAGCAAGGGACGAAATCAATGGAAACAAGTTTGCTCACTAGGGGTGAGGTTCTGGAGGATTGCCACTGAGGTTAGCATGGCACAAGGATGTTCACACTCCACCCCCCCCACCATGATTGGGGGAGGCAAGCATGGAGATCACACATTTTTCTAGCTATGAGCACTCTCCACTCACACTAACAAAGAGAGAGGTGGAATAGGTAGACAGAACATACAACATGGGGGGAGGTGTCTTCTCTGTGGATATTGTCATCCCAGAAGCAAGTCCTATCTGGAGTAAAATGTCAGTCATGAACCCATGATTGGCACAGGATAGCTTCAGGTTGGACCTCATTGGTCTGGGGTAGGGGCTAGGATGCAGATTTTGAAGAGCAGCACCATTGAGTCCAGGGTGCATGTATCAATGTGTATGGGCTGAAACAGTTACATTTTCCAGCTTTGCTCATTATCACTAAGCCAGTTATGGAGCTTGGATGGTGGAGTAACAGTAGGTGAAGAATTACATCCATCACAGTAGTTAGAAGAAGTCAAGTGTCCTGTGAGTCAGTTAAGACAATGGAGAGGATGCTGGTGTAGGGCATGGTCTGCAGCTGCCTGTATTGGTCAGGATATGTTGAGAAATGAGAGATGTGCTGAATGCCATGCTCTTATTAGAGCAGTCTAAGTTAGTGGTTCCCCATGTGGTCCATTTCTGTACCTTGGCAACAAATTGTGGCCCTTCATATTATGGAGGAATTAAAGAGCTCCTGACACATTTGAGACAGCTTTGATAAAAATTAATATTGAGACATGAATGTAGCTTGAATTTCATTGTTTTATTCTCTTATTCTCACCCTTATTTCCTTACTACTCAGGGTGTTTGCATAAAAACAGTATCATTGCCTTTTCAGCCATGGCTGCTTGTCTACATATGGCACCATAATTTATGATATCACAACCTATCGCTGTGGAGATGATCATGATGTCATAAACAGGGCATTGTGATGTCATATAGTCAAGCAGCCAGAGCAGATGGCATCTAGGGGACAGGGATCTTGTTTTTATGCAACTGTTTTAAGTAATAAAGAAAATGGGAATTAATTATTGAAAGTACATAAAGTAATAAAGAAAATGGAATGGAGCTGAATATAAATATTACTGTTTTCAAAGTTTTCCTAATGCTGTCAGGAGCTATTTAATGGTTTGATAATGTGTGATGTGCAGCATAGATGGATGCAAGATTGGGGGTAATAAAGAAACCAGGCAGAGCATAGCAGTATTAGAAAATAATTTAAAAAAACTGATATCCAAAAATATACTGCTATTGTATGTGAAATGAAAAAGTACATGAGACATAGTACACACGCTTGTCCCCTTTTTGTGACAAAGTGTGAGGTTCAGATGGCAGTTTACCACATAGTGCTCAACATGACAAGCATAGTTATCATGGAAACTGAAATCTAGCACTAAGCAACCAGCATTCATGACAGAATGCTATATTTGAACCATGGTACTATAAGTAGCTGTTTGGTTACTGCTTTAAGGAGGCACTATCAGACTGGAACAGTGTGTTTCTCAGTTTCAGGTGTGTGCCACTGCAGAAACTGAAGTCATTTCTGATGCTGGTACTGCTTACCTCCTTATCATCTTTTCCTGGGTGACATTCTGAAAGTGATGCTTCTGCACAGAAAGAGGCAAAGAGAGAGAGAGAGAAAAGAACAGAACCAAGATGGTGTAATAGGAAACATAAGATCAGAATGGTGGAGCAAAGAAAGCAAGAAATGGATAACAAAATGATATCCTGTCAGTGTTAGTTATAGCTCCAAGAATATGGGCCTGCTAAGATCCTTCTCCATGCAGCCCCCTGGAAAGGCAGCTGTTCTGTGGTAAAAGACAAAGAACCTCAGCACGCAAGCACTGATGTAATGGTTACCCCAAAGGCATTGACCGGGAAGCCAAGTTTCAAAGAAATACAAAATCACACATGCCTCCATAATGCAAAGCATCATGGGCTGCATATGGATATCACCACAGAATATTATGCTGGTTCAACTTTAAGCAGAAAAGCATGGTGCCGAAAGGTCTCTCACACAGTTTGCAAAGGGTGCCAACAGAAGACACAGACCGGTGTTTCATCCTACCAGGACTTGTCAGTGTGCCTCATCTGTTTGGCACCCCAGTGGAATGAACCAGCTACCCTAAGATGGTCTATCTTGGTTATGTTGTGGTGAACCCAATTAAAACAAAAACAAGTTAAAAGACAAAGAACCTCAGCATGCAAGCACTGAGGCAATAGTTACCCCAAAGGGCATTGGCCGGGAAGTCAAGTTTCAAAAATGCAAATCACACATACCCCCATAATGCAAAGCATCATGGACTGCATATGCAAATCACCATAGAATATTATGCTGGTTCAACTTTAAGCAGAAAAGCATGGTGCCGAAGCCCTCTCACACCTATCCAGTGCACCAATATACAGCAATTGCAAATGTTCAGGTTTTCATTGCAATTTGACCTGCAGTATTAAGATTCACAGTCGGTGGAGGCATGGGGTTGGAACACAGCCGATGGGACCATACATCTCAGTGCTAATATGCATAGCACTGGATTTTAAAATGAGCAAATAGCCATAATGTCTAGCATCTTTCTTAAATTTAAAATAGCAAGATTTAAAGTAGTGTTATGTTTTAAGACATGTTTTTGTAAAGTTAGATTCATTTTAAATGTTGTATGTCCTCATATCCCTCAAAATGTCCCCGGGTCATACTTGGAAATGAGCCTTGGCTAAGTGTGCCTTTCCCAGTTACCAAATGTTTAAATAAAAATAAATTAAATATGTCCAGCTTGAGCGATATGGCAGGGACGATCACATTAGGGAATTTATACGATGAACCACCACACTTACTAAATGGAAACATAATCAGGCTGTCTGAATTGGTTCTTTTGTCTCAAAATCCTTATGTCCATTCATTTCCATTCCTTAAATCATGCTGTGCATCATGTGTTGCAATGCTAATACAAGATTCAGCTCAAGGGTTTTTGGTGCCGTGACGCAGAGCAAACAGCCTTTTTTCCAACTCTATTCAAAAGGAGCAATCAGTGCTGCCCACAAAGCATTAAAAATTACTTCTCAGTTACAACTGGAAAAGAGGGTAAGAATGATAAAATCTGATTGCAAGTTGTCATGGGAGAAAGGGTCTAAAAGGAATGTCTACAGGGTATTGTAAAACAGATCAAAGATATTTTTTGTACAAAACATATTTTCTAGGGGTGTGGATATGGTTTATGTATCCACACATTGGCAGTTCTTCCTTCAGAGCTGATTCACCAGAACAACTTTAAGCAAAGCATCTCCCACTACTTGGGTGGTGTATCCCTCGGCTCTGCCCCATGACATCAAATCTTCCTTTCTGCTGGATGAGTTGGGTCTCCTCTTTACCAACTCCACACATTGTAGGGCCTGGTAAAAGCACTATTGGCAAACTTGGTAACTTTTCTAAACCATTTGTATATCCCTTGGTCCTGCTCTGACCTCTGATCATCAACATGGAACATGAGGAAGCAAAGCCGCACCTACCATCACGTGCCAGCAGAAGATGTCATAGACGGACCCATATGTGTCATGCCTGTACTGCCTGGACTGGCACATGACATTGCTGGTTGTGGCCTCCAAAATGATGCTCCGTCCTCACTCAGACAGAAAGGCTTGCCTTTTCCTCAGCTGGCTGGCCAATCAAGACCCACAATTGTGGGACAAGGTTGGTTGCAAGGCAGCCTTTGCTCTGGTGGGGTCTGGAGTGCAGCTAACAGCAATGGAAGAGGCAGTTAAGGCTCAGCGAGCATCTTGTCAAACTCAGTGCTGTTCGCGGCTGAGGCCAGTGTCGGAGCATCCTTCATTAGTAATTTCTGTGATGTGTGTCAGGCACTCAAGGTCTTCAGTGAGGGCCCTTCCCACCATGGTAAGAAGTAAAGAGTAGAAACAACACCATCAGTCATAACAGCATGTAAAGCATGCTGCTCCTGTATGACTCCCTGGTCGCTTGATGGTTGTCAAGTGCTCAGCTTCACCTGAGTCCCTTTTGGTTGGGGGATGGGTTGCTAGATCCATGGTACCCAGTCAGGCCTTCTGACCGTGACACCAATCAATTAGGTGGTCAAGATTTTTCTCGACTACGTTGATCCATTGTTGGAGGGATTCAAAGATGAGTCAGTCTCCAAGACCCCAGTCATCCCGATCCTCTCCCTGGAGGATGTGAAGCAACTGGTATCCCAAGCTGTCCCTACTCAGGATCAGCCTCCACTGTTGGTCATGCAGCTGAATCTGTTGCCAGTGTATTACACTGCACCCCCTGTTGTGTCTCCTTAACATCGACCCCTGGGTCAATGGTCAAGGTTGAGGCACAGGTTGAGGTTGAGGGGGCTCCTTGAGTTCTCAATCCTTCTTGACCTGGAGTTGTTGCTGGTTCACCCATATTGGTGCAACAGTCATTTTGTCAATGCCAATTAGGGTGCAGACAATACACCTCCTGGCATTGCCTCACCAGGCATTGGGCCTCCCAGGAGTGAGAGCACCAAAGCGCCATCATGTAAAATAGGTTTCGTTGGAGGACCTCACATCCCCACACTCCCCAAAGCTAAATATAACCTCCTTGGGGGTGGGCATGCCCTGAAGGGGACAGAAATTGTGTTGGTGCTGAAGACGGTGTGAGTGTGGGATGATTTAAAATCAAGACCACCCCCTGTCACTGTCACCCTTGTTATGGTGCCCTAATTGTGGCACCATAATGAAGTTTCCCTAATGGTATACGATTGTTGCCATCGATGTTCCTCATCCTCTTCATCTTCAGATGAGGGAAGCTTCACCAGTGGATGTGCCAGCACTACAAGGAGCTCCTTTGGCAGCAATGGCCTTGGCAGGGCCGGAGGGCTTTACTCCCATCACCTATGGTCAACTGGCCGGTACCAGTCAAGCCCATGCCAGCCCACGAAGACAGTTGTCCAAAACATGCATCTCTCCACTGTTGTTGGTGGAACTGCCTCCACAGTAGCTCACATGGACAGTCTCCTACAAAAAACTTCCATCCATGCACCAGCTTGCCAGGCCAGTTGTCCATGGAAATTACCAGCACTAATGATTCCAGGGTGGTCCATGGTGGTATGTACCCAGGGGACATCTGTGAAGAGTACTCAGACAATAGTAATGCATCCTCCATGCAATCTTCAGTGACACATACATTCGATGGAGTATCAGTCAAGGAACTGAACACTGACCATGGGCCAGTGTCTTTTGGGATGCAACTCTAACTTACGTTGGAGTTCATGAACATTCCTTTAGGGCAAAGTTTGGAAGAGGGCTACATACCCCTTCACTGGCATCCTGGATAAGGACAAATCACCGGGGGTTACCTTCCAGTAGCTGAAGCCATTCTGGGACTGGTTCTGGAGTTTTGGCAGCATCCAGCTTCCTCGCTGGCAGCTTCAGCCTGTATGATCCACAAATATGTGTCCGTACTGGCACCTTGCCTGGATTTTCTGACCACCCCTTGGCTGAGGGTCTGGTCTCCAATTCCATTTTCTGGAAATCCGGTAATACTGGGGATGTGGACAAGCTCCCTGACAAGGAGTTAAAGAAGGTTGACCATGCATCTAAGAAAGTCTACACCACATCTTCTCTTGGTCTCCATCTGGCGAGCTATACCTTGATGACGGCCCACTTCAGTAACTCCCTGTTGGTAGTGCTTGATAACATCCTCTCTTATCTGTCTGCCAACAAGCAGCTTCTGGTTAAGGTAATCTGAGACCAGGGTCAAGCTAATTGCCAGCTCCAGACAGCCTTGGACATTGGCGACTCCTGAGCCTGTGCTATGGCAGCAGCAGTCATGATGCATTGCAGGGCCTGGCTGAGGATCTGCACCTTCACGGCGGGCATGCAGCACAAGTTGACCAATGTCCCCTTCATGGCCACTGACTTCTTTGGCCTTGGGGGTGGATGGGTATCTCATGAGGATTAAGAAGTCTAATGGCACTCTGTATTCTATAGCTTCATCCCAGAAGGACCAGAAAGGCCAAAAAAAAAAAAGGCCTTTCAGTTTTGGCTCCTTCAGCCACAGCAGTCTTAGCAGCAGCAGCCACAGCTGGGGCAATTCCAAGCCTGGCACCCCAAGGCCAAGTTCTTCGGCCAAGGGCCCAAAAGGGCAAGGGTAGGA
Organism: Neoceratodus forsteri; assembly: GCA_016271365.2. Classification (NCBI taxonomy): domain Eukaryota; kingdom Metazoa; phylum Chordata; order Ceratodontiformes; family Ceratodontidae; genus Neoceratodus; species Neoceratodus forsteri. Next base: position 926,387,958 of record CM028137.1, read on the forward strand.
GAAGTGGTAACCCCTGGCCTCAGTGGCCAGTGCCTCCTCTAAAGCTGCCCAGTGACAAGTCGGGGGTATTCACCTCCCGCCTGTCCAATCCTTGACTCAGCTCCTCTGGGGGGTTGGCTTTGCCACTTCTGGCCTCAATGGCCATCATTACGACAGACAAGTGCATTCTTGAGGTGGTTGGCAGATACTGATTCCACTCTCCAAGGGAGACCTTGGTGTTGCAGGACATGCTGTCTGCCCACAGGAAGACATTGCTCAGCTTCTTGCAAAGAAGCAAGGGCCCATGTCCCAGACATCTTGGCAAGTCAGGAGTATGTGTCCAGGTATGTCCTGGTTCTGAAACTGATGGGGCTGGAGCCCCACACTGGATCTTCACTATCTATCAATAAATCAATCAATCAAATCTTTATTTATCCAGGCGAACATTGTTGAGCAAGCTCATTTGCAAGATGGACCTGGTTATGTCCAGATTATATTACAAAACAAGCATCAATATTTACAGTTGGAATAAAAACATAGTGGAAGTGCAAGTCAGGAAACACATGTACACACGTATCTGAACCAGTTTCTAAGGAAGCACACGTTCAGGATGGTCATGCTGAACCAGACTGTACCATCTTTGGAGCAGATCATGTGGTTCTACTCCCTAGAGCTTCAGGATGCATTCTTCCACATCCTAGCATATCCATCTTACTGATGGTACCTCTAGTTCTACACAGAAGGGATGCTGTATCAGTTTCAGATCATGCCATTTGGCCTCTCCTTGGCAGCCAGGGTCTTCACCAAGTGTGTCACAGTGGTGGCAGCCTTTCTGTAGCACCAGGATGTCAGGGTTTATCCCTGCCTGGATGACTGGTTGATAGCTGAGCTGTCTAAAGAGGCAGCGGAGCTGTTCAATGGCCTGGCCCTCCAGACCTGCAGAGACTTGGGCCTCTTGGTTAACCTGGCCAAGTCTGAACTAATCCCCTTGCAGGTGATTCACTTCATCAGAGCAGAATTAGACTCCCTATAGGCCAAAGCCCACCTCCCAACAGACCGGGCATTGTATCTTACCTCCTTTGCCCAATCATTTCAGGTTGGGCACTTGCACCCTGCCCGGGACTTCCTGAGGCTACTAGGGTACATGGCATCTTGCACCAGTATTGTCTGGTGGGCTTGCAGGAGGTTGTGACACCTGCAGTAGGGATGGGTCATCAGTCATTCCAACACCTACAGTGGCGTGAAAAAGTATTTGCCCCCTTCCTGATTTTCTCTATTATTGCATATTTGTCACACTGGATGTTTTCAGGTCTTTACAGAAAATGTAATATTAGATAAAGGGAACCTGAGTGAACAAATAACACTTGTTTTTTTTTTTTATTTCACTTATTTAATGAAAAAAAGTTAACCAACACCAACTGGCACTGTGTGAAAAGTAATTGCCCCTTACACTTAATAACTGGTTATCACATTTAGCTGCAATGACTACAACCAAACACTTCCTATAATTCAATATCAGTCTTTCACATCGCTGTGGAGGAATTTTAACCCACTCTTCCTCGCAGAACTGCTTTAATTCAGTAACATTTGGTAGGTTTTCGAGCATGAACTGCTCGTTTCAGGTCCTGCCACAGCATCTCTATTGGGTTTAAGTCTGGACTTTGACTAGGCCACTCCAAAACTTTAATTTTACTTCTTTTTAGCCATTCTGATGTGGACTTGCTTTTGTGTTTTGGATCATTGTCTTGCTGCATGACCCAACTACGCTTCAGCTTCAGCTGATGGAAGGATGACGGACATTCTCCTTAAGAATTTTCTGGTACAGAGCAGAATTCATGGTTCCTTTAATTATGACAAGTCATCCAGGTCCTTAGGCAGCAAAGCATCCCCACACCATCACATTACCACCACCATGTTTGACTGTTGGTATGGTGTTCTTACTGTGGAATGCTGTGTTTGCTTCTACTTGAGACATTATGGGATCCATGTCATCCAGAAAGTTCCACTTTGGATTCATCTGTCCATAGAGCATTTTCCCAAAAGGCTTGTGGATCATCCAGGTGCTTCTTTGCAAATGAGAGACGAGCGTTTATGTTCTTCTTGGTTAGCAGTGGTTTCCGCCTTGCTACTCTCACATGAAGCCCATTTTTGCCCAGTCTCTTTCTGATTGTGGAGTCATGAACACTGACCTTAGCTGAGGCAAGAGAAGCCTGCAGTTCTTTAGATGTTGTTTTAGGATCCTTTGAGACTTCCTGGATGATTTCGCTGCACCCTTGGAGTAATTTTGTGGCCGCCCACTCCTGGGAAGATTCACTACTGTTCCAAGTGTTCTCCATTTGGAGATTATGGCTCTCACTGTGGTTCAATGGAGTCCCAGAGCCTTAAAAATAGCTTTGTAACCCTTTCCAGACTGATAGAGGGCAACAAATTTTTTCTGATCTTTTCAGGAACTTCCTTTGATCATGGCATACTGTGCTTGTTGAATCTTTGTGCAGGCAGCGTGACTCTGATGGTAAGGGTCAAAATAAGTGAGGTTTATATTGAGCAGGGCTGGCTGTAATCAAGCCTGGCTGTGTTCAGCCTGCTGACTCTAATTATCCCTTTAATTGGGTTGATTTAACTAGGGGCAATTACTTTTTCACACAGTGCTAGTTGGTGTTGGTTAACTTTTTTCGTTAAATAAATGAAATAACTAAAAAAAAAAAGTGTTATTTGTTCACTCAGGTTCCCTTTATCTAATATTATATTTTGTCTAAAGACCTGAAAACATCCAGTGTGACAAATATGCAATAATAGAGAAAATCAGGAAGGGGGCAAATACTTTTTCACGCCACTGTAGCTGATCACAGTGACCCAGCAGATATGGGATGCGATCCAGTGATGGCTAATCCCAGAACATCAGGAGGAAGGAGTCCTATTTGTCCACCCAGAACTGACCATCATGCTCATGATGGATGTCTCTCTGGTGGGATGGGGAGCATGCCTGGGAGGCCACAGGACCCACAAGTTATAGTCACCCTGGGAGTCATATCACCACATCAACGTGCTGGAGCATTGTGCAGTTAGCTCTGACAGAATTTGCTGCTCTAGCAGAGTTCAGGTTCTGCAGGTCCAGATGGACAACACTGCAACCATTTTCTACTTCAGCAGGCAGAGCGGAACACTTTCCCTTCTGTTGTGTTGGGAAGCCCTCCACACCTGGACCCTTGTGCACAGCCAGGGTGCAGATCTCCTGGCGGTTAATGTCACAAGATCAGGCAGTCAGCTGGGTGAGTGAGATGTCACATAAGTGATCCCTGCATCAGAAGGTGGTGAACCACCTGTTCTTCCTGTGGGGCACCCCTCTGGTGGACCTGTTTGCCTCCTGGGAGAACACAAAACTGAGGTTGTTCTGTGCCTGCCCCCCACAGTCCAGGGCACTGGTGGGGGATACCTTCACAATGCCCTGGACCCCGGGCCTCCTGTTCATCTTTCCTCCATTTCTCCTGATCCACAAGGTGGTGGTCAAGGTGGGGAGGGACAAGGCGCAGATGATCCTCTAGCGTTGGACTGGCCTCACCAGTTCTGGTACCCGGATCACCTCAACCTCAGCAGCAGGGCTCTTTGGCAGTTACCTCTTCACCCAGATCCGCTGACCAGACAACAAGGGAAGGTCCTGCACCCAGACCATCAATCTCTGAACCTCACAGCCTAGTTCCTGAGCAGCTAGAGTTCCAGGCTCCGAGTCTTTCACAAAATGTTTTCCACATTATGGAGGCTTCTCAAAAAGTTCACTCACCAGTGTTATGTCTTTAAATGGAAGCAGTTTTCCATTTGGTGTCAGGGCCAGGAGCTTGATCTCCTGGTCTGCCCTGTGACTAGCAGCTTGAAATACCTCTGCAACTTGTCCCAGCTGGAACTGCGTTCGATGACCCTTAAGGTGCACCTGGCAGCCATCTCTGCACACCAGTCATGGGCTGATATGCTGACAGTGGTGCAAGAGAAGGTGGTTGGCTGCTTCTTTAAGGGTCTTGACCACTTGTCCCCACTGGTACATGAGCCACCACCACCTTGGGACTTATTGCTGGTATTGGCAATGCTCATGGGCAAACTTTTGAGTCTCTGCACAGGTGTGAAATGTCACACCTGTCATGGAAAGAACTTCTTTCTTGGTGGCCATCACATCAGCCTGGAGAATTAGTGAGCTCTAGGTGCCCTCAATGGAGCCTTCTTATTCGGTCCTCCAGAGGGACAAGGTAGTCCTTCGTCCCCATCTGAAGTACCTCCTAAAGGTTGTCTTGGAGTTCCACCTTAGCCAGGTGATGAATCTTCTGGTTTACTTTACCAACCCATCCTTGGAGGCGAACACAGGCTTCATTCTGCGGACCTGCAGTGGGTGCTCTACTGCTGTGGAGTATCGGCTGGAGTCTGGGGTGAGGCTTGCCAGCTGTTTGTTACCTACGCTGAAGCTGCACCTGGGAGATTGGCAGCTAAGTGGATAATTGGCAGGTGGATCACTTCCTGTGTCAACCTCTGTTATAGGTTGGCTGGTATGGAGCCTCCTGTAGGACTCTGGGCTCATTCCACCAGGCATATTGTTGCCTCGGTGGCTGCTTTCAGGGACTTCCTTATTCAGGAGATCTGCAGGGCTGCCACCTGGAAGTCAGCACACACCTTTATCTCCCATTACAGCATCAACCTTGAGTCTTGCTGGGATGCTGCTTTTGGGGCCTCAGTTCTGCAGTCCGTTTTCCAAGTAGGGGTGCACACCTTGCCCCCTCCTCCTGGAAAACTGCTGGAAGTCTGCCAATGTGTGGATACATAAACCATGTCCATGCTCCTAGAAAATAAGTTACTCCCATGTAACCATAGTTTTAGGAGTGGTTTATAGTTCACGTCCACGTCACCCACGCGACCTCCCCTGGCAAGTGACACATGGATCCTTGCTTCCAGCATGCAAGATCTGATGTTATGAGGCAGAGCTGAGGGATATACCATCTGGATGGTGGGAAGAGCTTTGCTTAAAGACGTTCCACTGAATCAGCTCTTAAGAAAGAAATGTCAATGTGTGGATGTGAACCATATACCACTGCTAGAACTTGGTTACAATTGAAAACCTATTTTCTCAGAGCAACTTCAGAGACTGCTCTGGTGCCTTTCAGGTGTAATTCATATATGTTTTATTTAAAAGAAGTTACTGCATCTTTACATACAGATATTGTACACATTTATAACCTTAAAAGATAATTATTAAACATCCTAGGTTATCTCTTTTTCAAAATATTAATTACATAGGATAGATAAGTGATTTACTTTTTTTAAATGGAAACAGAACTATTAAATCATTGCTCCTTCTGGTACAGCTCTATGTTTTTATCTAATAAAGTTAGAAATAGTATTACAGTAGCTAGGAAAATAATTCCAAACTAATTAAATATTGTCTAGAAGACTAAAGTGCTACCCCTTAAATTTCTAGAACTCGTTTTCTTCTCATAATGTAAAATCTGTGCAAATATTGCAACTGCATAAATTATAAAAAATCTGTATTATTGTTACTGTAACCCTGCAATTTCAGTTTCTTTTTTTTAATGTTGGCTTGCTGAAAAAAATATTAAATCCCTAGGGGGTTATATTTGGTCCACTACGCCAACATGGCTATATCCTTTGTCTTCATTACCATTAAAAAATGCAGTGAACAAGACCACTGGTTATGGGTTTGCAGGCAAACTGATGGAATTCTGAGACAGTTACTCCAAATAAATGGAATTGTGGAAACCCATTTTATGGTAATGAGCGTGATTATGGGGTATCCTGAAATCACATTTTTAAAAGTGAATTTTTACTTTTTGGTCACCATCAACCAGTGGTCTTAGACTATGACGTAACCCTAAAATGTCTGTACTAATCATCTACTGTACAGTCACTCAACTGATACATGCAGTAGACATTGCAGTACATTTCAGTGATACATTCACTTCAAAATGCACAATGCAGAAATGTAAGTGAGGATTTAGCACCTCCTTAGGAAAGGCCTGCCTCCTCTAGAATGTTTAACCAACAGATAATTACATAAACTTGAGGCGCATCCAATGTTATCTTTCTAAAGATGGTGCTCAGTTGTTTCTTCATGCAATGACTTCATTTTGGAACTTAATCGGTGTAGTCAATAACTGTAGTTGTGTACAAAAGGTTTTTGTCTGTTAATATAAAATGTCTCAAAGATTAAATAAAATCTGATCCTGGTTAGCCTGCTCAGCTGATCTCATTATTCGCATGTGCATGCATTTTTGTTCAATATTTTTTTCCAGTATTTCATTGCAATATTTTTTCTGCGATTTGTGCTTCCACGTTTTTTAGATTCCGTAGCTTGTCACTGATGATGAGTTTGCTTAACTAGTCCAGAAAATATACTTCTCCATTACATTTCAGCAGAATCATTTGTCTTTTTTTAATCTTTGGATTGCTGTGAAAAAATAACATGTTTTTCACAAGTCAAGTTAAAGGCCTTCATGAGGGATTCCAGATCACCAACATTGGCTGCCTGAAACAGTTCTGGTTGGTCCATCATAGAAAGTGCTATCCGGAGGGCTGCCCAAATATTGCCCGACATAACCTGATTTGATAATTGCCAACTTCTACTCCTTCTCTGCAGACTTAGTGCTGTGAGGAAATTGCTGGCAGCTTCTCTGAAAATAATAAAAAAAAAACATGTTTTAAAAGACAGAAGAAATTGGGTCTTGTTCTCCCCAACTTGCACATTCTAAGGCTTGGGAAATTGATGGTTGATTGCACATCTGCTCAGTCCACTGCCTAAATGCATGTGTTTTTTTTTTGATCCTCCAAAAGTTAGTTCAGCCTGTGGGAATTCCCTATAACCCAATATACACTTGCCAGGTGTGGACCCTGGGGGGGTGGTGTACTGTTCCCAGTAAGCATATCCCATGTCAAACTTGTTCCCCAGTATCTTTTTGCCTTAGATAGCTTCTCCTACACTGCTGGGAATTTCTTATTCTCCACTAAGGTTATCCATGGCCAAATTTTGATTTCTGAGCTAAAGTTACTCCCTCTTCACTCCTGAAGAAAATCAAAGGACAAACAAGTCATGTGACTATTTTCAGCTAGTGGTGGTACAACTCGGTATGAAGAGGGTGTGCAGATGGGACACTCCTCCAAAACTCTTTGTTCTGTTGCCTTCTACATACAGATAAATGATAGGCAGCTGTGGTGTACAAGGACATATACCATCGAGGGGCACTCTGAGGGTAAGTAGCCAGTAGTTGTTTATTTTATATACTACAGTTGGATCATTACTATTAGTTTAATTGCAATTGCATACGCAAGGAAAGAGTGTATGGGGAAATAACTGCTAACCACTGTTAATGGGAATAAAGCCCTATCCATGTTTTACATTGGAATATATACAGTATAATGTTAAATACCATGGCCTGGATATTCGAGGGTTGCACCTGGCTCAAATGAGTTACACTGGCACAACCCAGCATTGTGCCCTCTGAGGATATTCATCAAGGCAGCCAGGTGCAGCGCAGAGTCCTGATGCACTGGGTGCAATGTAATCCTGTGCAGTGCAGATGCAGGCGTGCCCATGCATATCGCGACACATCGATATTCAGCCGGGATGTGCGGTGCATATGCTGGTGCAACCCCTACATGTGCCGTGCACTGCTGCTCAAAGATGAGCCGAACAAAACAGACTTAAATGCTGGCCACCCACAGGGTGGCTGTAGTCTGAGCACAACACAACAACCTTACTGCCTTGGGTGGCCACCCACCCAACAGGAACACCATCACAAGCACCTGACCCCCTGGTAGTCTAGTGGCCCCCTGGCCCCTACGCACCAATCGTGGGCATCTGTACACAGTACAGTAATACCTGCTGGTCTAGCAGTCCCCCATATGCTGCGATTGTGGGCTGTTGTACAAATCAGGATTTACAGTGGTCTAGCAGTCCCCGTATGCCCAATCGTGGGCTGTTGGCAAATATGTGATATGACCTGGTGGTCTAGCGGTAACCCCCCATACTCCCGATCATGGGCTGTTGTGTAAATAAAGATTTACGTGGTGGTCCAGTGGTAACCCCACCCACCCACAGAGGTTCTCCAGCCACCCAGCACCCCTCCATCATCAAGGGGCAGCACCACACCCACCACCACCACTGAATGACAGCATGGTATGATCTGTCGCCTGTTGGTCCATAGTGTGGACCAATGGGCTTGCAGAACATGCTGTACTACTCAGGACCAGATATGAGATAGATCGTTCATTCACATATCTGATCTAATGTAGTCAGTATGGTCTACAGCATTGGTCCACACTATGAACCAACAAGCGTCCTGATCATACTATGTCTTTATCGATGATAGTGACTGGCTATGTGGGTGGCATGTTACCAGCTGCCGATGATGGGAGGGAGGTGCTGGGTGGCTGCAGGCGCTCTGTGGCTGGGTGAGGAGGCTGCTGGACCACCAGGTAAATCTTTATTCACAACAGCCCCGATCAGGCATATGGGGGTTATCGCTAGACCACCAGGCATATGCATACATTACAACAGCCACAATCGAGCATATGGGGGGACCGCTAGACCACCACAGGTATTACTGGTGACTGTGTGTACAGATGCCCAACGATTGGGCATACGGGAGTGGGGCTGCAATAGCTCACCAGGGTGTCACTCCCGACGGCAGCAACATGGCAGGGTGCCAGGCGCAAGTCACTGGGCAGCAGGGAATCACATGTAAATGGGGCCATAATGACATGCAAATAGCCTCATTTGCATCTTGCATATTTATGGCCTCATTTGCATGCTGACGCTGAATATAGTGGGTGATCGCCTAGCGCAACTGCACTTGAGCATCCCCGTGCTCCCTTTCTGTGTCTTGCGCTGGCACTGTGTCACTGCGCCATGCGCAGTATGTGAGCTCTCTGTGCCATATTCAATGGTGCTGTGTCATGGCACATCACTGTTGAATATCACCTGGTCCTGGCCCCAGCGTGGCCCAGTTGTGCTGCGTCCAGGCTTGCGCCACTGCCTGGCACAGTCTGAATATCCGGCCCCAAGTATCAATCATGTTACATATACAGTAAGCCAATGCATTCCACTGCCTTAGAAAGCATCAATATTTTAATTTTATCCTTGGTCTCTGCCTAGCTGAGATAAACTGAGATAGCGTATTTTCTGTATGAAATGTGTTTGTGCGTCATTAGTATAGTATTTTGAGAGTAATATAAAAACTGATGTAGGGCTAACATCCTCAGTTTCAATACTGGAAACAAAACTAGTATTGGTAGAGGAGTTACCCAATACAGATTTTACCTGACAATAGTTTAATTTAAAAAGGTCCTCGAGATTTTTAGGCAGCATGGCTCCTACCTCTGCACTATGCCAACTGTTAAGTACCTGGGTCTGCATTTCATGAGAGACTTGATGACGGAAGGCCAAAGGATCCATTTCTTGCAAACTCAATTTGTAGCTAAAAAGTTAACCATAGAGCTCTAGGCCCTCCAAAGTCTTTTTTAGAGAGGTTTCAGGATGAGATGGAAACAGCAAAATGTCAACTTTTTGACATACAATGCAATCTTTAGATTTTCTTCTAGATCTGTTGAGCCACTGCTTTAATCTGTAGAGCAAACAAGAGGAGGGTGGGTGTGTGGGGAGAGAGACAATATCCTGCCTAGTATTGCACCCTAGGAAACTTCATCCTATATATGACCATAGACTCGGAAATTTGCAATATGGTCTTCATATAAAGCTGATGTTTGAGACACCAGATTGTCCTAGAAACCAACAACCTTGCAAAACCATATAGAAAATACTGAGACACACTTTAAATAGTTTAGGCATCTAAGCTAGAAATTACCTGATCTTTGAGGTCTTAAACAGACACTGTTGGCCTTTTTTGCCAAATTTTAAATCCCCATTTCAAAGGTGTGCCAGCAGCCACTTAAATACATATCCATGAGATATGTATGTCCCAGAATTTCATATTATTGCCGTATCTTTTTATTTTATTTATGTTCTTTTATAATCAGTACCTTTTTAGATTACCTGAGCTACCCCTGGCCACCTGATGCTCTTGCATGTTCAATGAAACATGATGCCACAGCTTAAAAACACCCGTCTGTCCCCAGCTGACCTCACAATTGTTATTTATGACATCAAAGTTTGTTTTCATGGTAAGTACTATGATACCACCAAAAAGGCACTATGAGATTGGTTGGGGACAGTCAAATGCTTTTTATATAGACTTCATGGGCAGGCTTGCTACCAACACGTGCTATAAACTCTGGAGAGAAAAACTGAATATTACAAAAATGTATTCTTTAGTAAATTATAATCACAGACACGTTTATGATAGTACATAATGAAGTGCATATCTACTCTTAAACTTTTACAATCTCACAACACTTAATGGGATTATTTAATGTAGTGCTGTTTTTATTTGGTTTTAGTATATTTCAGCACATTACTGAACAAAACACACAGGACATGCATCTAATTTATAGTTACCAAGAAACACAATGATATTCCTCGAGGACATCTCTCTCCATTGAGCCACACCTGTAGAACTGTAAGCCATCGACATTAGGAGCACACGGAAATTTTGCTGGCTGGGACCCTTCCATGTTGATGTCTGTTGCCACCGCCTATATAACATGGGTAGCCTCACCATTCTTCAGTTCTCTCCTGCTGTCAACTACTCATCAGATCATCTGAGAAGCAACACTGAAACTTGCTGTTGCTTTGCAGGTTTTATTTATTTGTTTTGTTTCAATTGTAAATTGTATGCCACCATCTAAAACAGAGAGTCTTTATTCTTCATCTGTCATTATAAAGACAATGTTTTACGAACATACAGTGAAACCACCAGAATAAGGCCATTGGTTTTGTTGAGTCTGCTCATACTGCAGGGTCCTCAGCATCAGCTACTAACTTTGTTTCCCTTCCTATTCTGCCCTTCCCCTCCATCCATCCCTCTCTTGACCCTTATTTCCCCTTAACTCTATCCCACCCTCTCTTGAAACTGTCTACCATTTTCAACAAAATAACCTCCTCAGGAGGCCCATTCCAACCTGCCACCACCCTCTGTGTGAAGAAATACCTCATAGCCTCTTTCTTAAACCTCCCTCCTCCAACTTCAGACTGTGTCCTTCATGTTACAGTTCACACTAAGCTTGAAGAGCTCCTTGTCTACCCTATTTATTCCTTTCAAATACTAGAAGATCCAGTCTTGTCCCCCGTCCTCTCTTCCAAGGAGCATATGTTCAGGGCCTCCAACCTCTTGTCATATATCCTACCCTGCTGGCCCATGATCTTCTTAGTTGCCTCCTTTGGACCATCTCCAGCAGGTTTATGTCCTTTTTAAGGTATGGGCACCTGTACTATACACTGTACTACATGTGCAGGCTACTGTTGACTTGTACAAGGGCAGTATTACCTCCTTCTAATTGTGTGATCCTCCTGGCAATGCAGCCAACATTTTTGCCTTTGCTGCTGCTTCCTACATTGCATAGAGTTTTAGGTTTTACACTACGTGCCTGCTGCCTGGGTCTCTCACACAATGTGGAAACCTATGCCATTTGTCAGGGCATCAACCAGGCCACAAGGTGGTGGTGTTGAAAGGCTCTAGAAACCTTTCTGCAGAAACTAGAGACTGCCCAACATTCAACACCAGCTTCGGTGCTGGTTTTGCCTACCTGCTCTAATGATTTAACAATTATGATATCTCTCCAATGGCCAGGGAGGCTGGTGATGGCCGAGAAATCACCGCCACGGATGAAGTCAAAGGAGATATCTTTGAAATCCTCCTCTTCTGGTAATGAGAAGAATTCCCATCAGAGCAAAGATAAAGTTTCCCAGATGACTGCTTTCTCTTTTCCTTTTCTGGCCTCTTCTGCATTTTGCAACCTCTGGAAACTGTGTCCTCAGGCTAGGACTTTTGCAATATTTTACTTCACCAGTGTAGTTGAGGTGAAGTCAGAAATGTGGTACTACTGTACTTCTAGCAGGGTGAAGTTCTTTTTTTAAAAGAATTTTCCATTAATTAAAAAAAATTCTAGTACAGCATAAATCCACCCACTCCCATGCTACCAGTTCAAAAACATGCATTACCCCACTGCCTCACCCTCGTAGCACTCACCTCCCTCCTCCCCTCAATTGCCCAGCGAAGTTGCTTTTCTTGTTTTATAATTTAAAAAAAAAAGTCCCTAGTCCCAATTCTGAATAGGATTCTCAATTTTCTACCTCATACCTTGGCCTTATTTAAATAATTTGTGTATAGTACGTGCTCATCCCTCCACCCATTAACAACCAGCACCCCTCTTTCCCTCATCACCCAAGGATTTGGGCAGTGGACACCTGTAGAAAAAGAAAAACATCCACTGCAGCAGTGATGACCAGACATCATCACTGATTCATTCACAATGAATGAATTAACGATGATGTGCTAGTAGTAACAGCTGGTCAGTCAGTCAAACAACTGCTACTAGTACATTATCAGCAGCTTAGTTAAAAAATTGCACAGTTTTTCAGTACATGAGTAGAACATTTCTTAAGTGGAGAAGGGAAAGAAAAAGAGCAGGGGAAGAGGGAGAAAAACAAGAGGCAAACCCAGTAGTCCAACACCTCAGCAGATTGAACCTGTACATTGAATACAAAAGTTTTGTATGGTATGCTTCAATCCATGTCCTCTCCTCCTGCAGAGGATTGGATGTGCAACCTGCATATTAAGGATGCTTGCCTCCATATCAAGATACTTCAGTCATCGACAGTACCTATGCTTCATCTCCAAGTGGTCTCATTACCAGTTTCATGTCTTGCCCTTTGCTCGTCATTGGCATGGTGTGACTTCATCAGATGCTTGGTAGTAGTGACTGAGGTACTGTGGAGGAAACGTCTGTATGTATTCCCATATCTGGACAATTGCTATTGAAAGATTCTATTCTGGGACACATTCCTTCACATATTATTTTGGACTCACCAGTTGTTCAGTCAGTTGGGCACGCTTGTAAATGAACCAGAATCAGTTTTGACCCCCTGTCAGTGCCTTCAGTACATCTGTACTGTCCCAGACATGTTGCCAGTCAGGCCTTCCTTCTGGAGGACCATGCCGCTGCTCTTATTGCCCAGGCAGAGTTGGTGTTCTTCAGCTCTTATGTCTTGGCAGGATGTCTTCTCAGACTGATTGGGGTAATGGCTGTGGCCATCATTATATTCCCATTGACATGTCTGCACATGGAGATTCTTCAGTGGTTCCCCCACATCTAATGGACTCAACACTTCGACCTGGAGATCCTCATTCTGGTTACATCTCTTTGTCATGCCCTCCTCTGGTGGTAGAACTGCTGCAACTTTGACCGGTATCTCCTTTCTCTACCCACATCCCTAATGGTCCTGATAATGGCTTGCCCATGGATCCAGTTAGGGTGCTCATCTAGGGATCTTCAGGACATGGGATCTTTGGCCCTCTCTCAGTCACTTTCTCCACATTGATACTGTGGAGATGAGGCAGATCTACATGGCCTACAGGCCTTCACTGTCCTTTTCAGGGTCAACCACTGTTGATGCAGGTAGTAAAATAGTAGTGCTTAAGTAGTTTTATTCATGATAATGAACAGGATATATACAGTATATTGAACTTGCACCACAGGCTCATTTACAGTGAGGTCCCTTAGTATGTTCAAAACAAGTTGCAGCCATTTACACTAGTCAGATGGATAGTGTTTCAGTGATGTACAGCATCTACAAACAAGGAGGTTTTCATTCCTATCCTCTCTACAGGAAAGCAAAGAGGGCCTGTCATTGGGCATGGAACTTGACACATTTCTCATGATCATGTTTCTGCCAGGCTCCCTCAACATCCTAGTGGACCATTTCATCTGGCCCCGGGTTGTGTCCCACTAGTGGGTCCTTTTGGACTCCATCATCAGTGATCTCTTCAACAGATGGGGTTGCCTGGAGCTTGGACCTTTATTTGTCCCCACACAATGCATAAACTGCAGCATGTTGCTCACTCACACTGGGGCCTGGAGTTTTTGGTAAGAAGAATTGTCCGCTTCTTGAAAGGGAGGTTCCTTTATGCATTTATTCCATTTCCTTTCATCCAGAGATTCTGGTCAAGCTTGAGGCAGAACCAGCCACACTGTTTCTAGTGATTCTGTTTTGGTCCAGACAAATCTAGTTTCCACTGCTACAGTAGTTGGCAGTAGAACCACCTATCCTGCTTCCTCTTCAAGCCAGTCTTTCATTAAAGGAGTAGGGCTGTCTAGTATACCTGCATCTTTACATCTGGCTCTTGAGGATATAGTAGTCTTCTGCTTTGGGATCTACCTTGCATTTCTTTACATTCTCCTAGTGGCTTGTAAGTTGTCCACTAGGCATATCTACTCCCAGAAATGGAAATGTTTCACAACTTGGTGTGCCTTCCATAGCCTGGACTCTTTTATGAGTCTAGGGAGACATGGTCTGATGACCTCTTATCCCTGCTGGAATCAGACCTCAGTACTCCTCTGTAATGCAATGTTTGACTGTTGTTTCAGCTTGTCGTGCTGTCATGGATGGTTAGTCAGATGATCTTTGAGGAAATCTCCTGCATTAGGTCACATCTTTGGAACTATAGGCACTAGGACCACACGGGAACTTTTGCTAGCAGGAGCCATCCACAATGATATCCCACATCTGCATCTATATGAACGTGGGTGGCCCCATCATTCCTCAGTTCTCTTCCCACTGTTGATCATCATCATCGGACCTGCTGAAGGAAATGCCATCAACTAGCCATTGCTGTTTGCTGTCTTACTTTATTTAACAGTTTATTTTGTCATCCCTGTGTGCCACCGAAGTCAAAAGAGCCTTTATTTCAATACTGTAAGTGCAGAGAGAAAATTCACAAAGAAGATACACACACACACACACACACACACACACACGCGCGTGCGTGCGTCACACACACACACACACAGACTGTCACTTTATCGAATGCCCATGGATGGCCCACAATACAGAGAATGCTGACTATGGCATACAGGACTTTTATGTAAATAAAGCAACAAAAGTCACAAGAATTACATCTCCTCCTGTACAATCTACTCAGAGATTGCTGTTACACCTTCTATGCCAGAGACCACAGTGCCTGTGGTTCAGCCTATTATGGATGATCCAGGCCCCACTGCACAAACTGTGGACATACCCGAGCCACAAAACCAGATACATCAACCGGAGGCAAGAGCCGCAAGTACAGTTGATATGCACCCCCATCCCTGCAGAGGAACCTTTTCAAACAGTAAAGCAAAAAGGTGGACGGGGTAGGAGGTCACGTACAGTAAAGTCTCATGTGACCCCTTGTACTAAAACAAATACACAACGCTGCAGATGGGTGAGATGGACATGGAGACAGAATCAGACTCTGCCCCAATCCACTCTTCCCAGCAGGATGTGGGTTCAGATTTAGATCTGAATACTATGGAACCTGATCAGAAAACTAGGAGGAGATGAATGGATATCAGGGCATGTGTGAAAAACAAAAATGATGCTCATAATTAGGTAATATGAGATGACCCCTATATGAGCTTGTGGTAGCATCCTTGAACACAAACAGCATTAAATCTGAAAGGAAAAGATTGTCAACCTTTGCACAGTTCAAAGCTAATGCATTTGATGTGCTTTTCTTTCAGGACACCAGACTGCATTCAGTCAGGGAGATGCAGGAAGCCAGTTCAGCCTGGTTGGGGGGTTCACTGGTCAACAGGGAAGACATGTGGTGTGGTGGGAATATGCTTGAATAATCTCACAGCCAAAGTAGTACACATGGTGGACATCATCCCAGTGAGGGCCTTGCTGATAGACATCACATTATATAAAATGGAATTCTGTTTAATTAATATATATGCCCCTCAAACGAGGGCTACTAGAATTGAACTATTCCAGAGTCTTCAACCATTTTTATTTACATCTCGGTATGCTTTGTTGGGTGGGGATTTTAATTGTAGCAGATTTCTGAGAGACAGTGGGCTAAAAACATCTAAAATGTTTTGCGATGCTACCTTTTTAAATAATCTTGTGGATCAAACAGGGTTAATGGATGCTTTTGAATCTCCGGGGACAATGGCAAAAAAAACTTACTTTCTCAGACAATTGGCTAAGCGCATAGATTATTGGTTTATTTCAAAAATCTTAGAAATAAAAGCAACTAAGATTCTCCTAGTAGCTTCCTCGGATCATGCTATGCATGACAGTAGCAAATTTTGAAAGATGTATAGGGGACTGAGCTATTGGAGGATGAATGTAGGACTTCTAGAAAACCCTTTAATTAAGCAGGGGTTTGAGAATACTTTAGTGGCACGTAAACCTGTCAGGTTTTTATACAACTCCCCCCAGGAGTGGTGGGAGGATATGAAAATACACATACAGGTCTATTTTAATAAAAATGGGAAATTAAATGGAAAACTTAAGAGAGATCAATAGAAATCACTTAAGAATCAACTATATACTCTACTGTCCCCCAAGGTGCAGATAAGGAAAATTGTTCAGCACAGATTACAAACATTAAAACCAAAATGGCAAATTTACAATACAATAGATTGAAATCTTAGAAACTGAGCAGAGATTTGGTACTCAAGGAAACAGACGATGTTAACCCACTAGAATTCTGTCAGCAGCACAACAGAAAAAATAATTACCCAAATAACACTCCCAGATGGGACAACCTTAACACAGAAATCAGAAATGTTATCAGCAATAGATAACTACATTGAAAGTATGTTTCAGGAACCCAGATTACCTCCACAGGATAGAGTTGGGTGGTTGGCAGCATGTAGGCTTCCTCAACTATCATCACACTCTAAGTAATTCCTAATTCAACCTATCACAAAACAAGAATTATTAGGGGTCATAAATAATTTGAAAGTGGGTTCAGCTCCAGGGTAGGATGGGCTTCCGTATGAACTATATAAACATATAGCTGACAAATTACTGGACAAAATGGTACTTTCATTTAACAGTATGCTCCAGACTAATGGTATCCCATCAAGCATGTATAGGGTCTATGGTTTTAATGCATAAGTCAGGGAGAAAGTGTATTGACTAATTGGAGACCAATTACTCTTTTGAACTCTGATTTTAAAATCTTTACCAAATTACTTAGTAATAGATTGGCATTGGCAGCAGGAGAAATCATTCATCCTTCTCAGTCATGCACAATCCCAGGTAGGACAATATCTGATAACTTGATATTACTGAGGGAAAAAGTAGATCGGGGACAGGAGGGAGAATTAACTGGCTTTTTATTCAGTATTGACCAGGCCAAAGCCTTTGATAGGGTCTCCCATGAATATTTATGGGAATGCATGGCAGCCTGTGGAATACCTAAGGAATTTATTAACTGTGTTATTGAATGTTATCAGAAAAGCATTAGTCATCCCCTATGGTAATGGGTGGATGGGAAAAGAATGCAGGCACAGTCGGGATGTATGTCAGGGGTGCCCCCTCAGTCCTCTGTTTTACCTCTTTACGTTGGATCCTTTATTATAGAAAATAAATTGTTTCCCGAAGGTAACTGGGTTGTCCCTCTAGCGCGGACACAGAGATTATAACTATAGCATACGCAGATGTGTGCATATTGCTGGCAGATTTGGCCTCATATTCTCATGTGAATTAAATTTTGAAAGAATTTTAAAGTCTGAGTGGTTCTCAGATTAATTATGCTAAGAGTAAATGTATACCGTTAAGGGATTCTACAAAGGGTGGCACTACTATAATAGATATACCAGTTTCAGACGAACCATGTAAAATGTTAGGTATTTTGTTTGGTAAGGGGGACTTGGCACTCCTGAATTGGCAAATGCTTATGCGGATCGCTCGGTCCAGAGTCACACAGTGGAACAGATGGAGGATGTCAATACTAAAACAAGTATATATGGCCAAAACATTTGTTCCAACATTGTTTCTACACCATAGCTGTGTCTTTTCATTACCGAAATAACTTGAAACCTCTGTATATAATTGTCTTTTTAAATGTTTATGGGGAGTAGGTTAAACCTCATTAAATGTGGTATTCTGTATTTAGACAAAGCTCAAGGAGGCCTGAAAATGGTGAACCCCATACCCTTTTTTTTCTGCATGTTTGTAACCTCAAACAAATGCCCTCTTTTAATATGTAAGGAGACTTTATGGATTCGGGACAGTTTAGAATCTATTATGCAGGTATGGCCTCTGAACAGTCAGATTCTGAAATAGAGACCTAAAAGTGGTATACTGTCTTACTTTCAGGTATGCTTTAGTAAAAAATAAAAGCTATGGTTGCTCACAAGATATCAAATTTTTCTATGACAAGACATGAACTATATAAATACATAATGACACATTTTTTTATGGACATACCGAATTTGGGGACATGACCAAATCAAGTAATATCCACCATAGGCAGAATGTTAGTATCCCCCCGTATTCCGCTACGTATGTGGGATGTCCTGTGGCTAACCACCCATGAGAGATTGAACATTGGGGTAATTTAGATGAATGTTATTGCCCCAGCTCCACATGTGTAATGACAGTAGAAATCATGAATCACTTATTTTTTGAATGCCTGTATATCATCCAGTTTTGGGCACTGATACAACAAAAATGGCCAGAATTGACATTTTTTGGAATGACATCTGATATCCTGTTTTTAGGCATATTACCACATCAATGGACAAAACATGATAGACAAACAATACCTAAATACACTAAAAATACCACAAACAGCTTAATCTGGTTCAAGGTCAGTTGGCATTCATCTGTATCCCCCTTCCCCTGGGTCATGCCTGAAAATAGGCAGAATTTGTCCAGTGCACTTACCCAGTCAACAAAAACGAAATAAATAAATAAAAAAACTATGTGGTTGGTTTTAGTCTGTTTAAAATTTTATATTTAGAATGTAAAGTCGACTATCTATACAACAAGCTTTGATATCAGAAGAACAATTGTTCTCTATGATTGAGACTGTTATTATGAAATTGAGAACTAAAGAACAACTTGCTTTTTCCATGCAGGTATATGGCAAATGGTGGGACAGTATGACTTGGATTCAATAACAAGTATAGAAGGCTGTTTATGAGAATGGAGTATCCTGTTTTGCCTTGAAAACAGAGTTAGTGAGTATAAATATGCCTGTCCTTCTCCTGAAACTTTTAGGAAACAGGGATAGGTAAGAATAAAAGCACTTTGTGTTATGGGGAACCCCTACTCTCTCATAATAGGTAAGGAGGAGACTGGAGTATATCTGAAATAATACTTTGATTTTGTTTGAGTATTTCTTTTACTACTTACAGTAGTGGTGGTGGTGGTGGGGAGTTGCTGCACACCTATTAAGTTTAAAGATTACCAGTGTTCTATGTTATTAAGAAGGTGCACCTAGGATTGACATATGGCTTGGTGTTACAGTTATGATCTGATCTCCCAATTAAAGAGACGGGGACTGGGGTGTGGGTATGATTGACATACCTTTTATATTTTGCAACTTGGCCTTTCCAAGTCTTGAAGGTAAATGGTTTTCATGTGCATTTTACATGTTTGGAATTTTGTTTGAGGAAGTTATAATAAAACAATCCCCCCCCTTTACTCTTCAGTAGTGGAGAAGGTGAGGGGCAGGGTTATAATATCAATATTTACTTCGATTTACTTTATGTTTACCTGTTTTTTCTTTCCATTTTAAATATGTATTGTTTATGTATTTTTGGAAACATGAATAAGGAAGGGGGGGATGAAATTAATACTTATTTGATTTATTATTCTTTCTTTCAAGCCATATATTTCTTTGACTGTGATATTGACAGGTTTTGTATTATGATTTGATTTTGATGTCTCAATAAAAATTCAAATTTTCAAGAAGTGCCATGGGATCTTTAACATCCACCTGAACTACCACTAGAACAGGCAGATGAGACCTCGGTTTAACATCTCATCCAAAAGACAGCACTTCTGGAGTGCAGTACCCCACTCATGCTACACCACAGTGTCAATACTGGGACTTAACCCAGTGCCTGGTGTGGGGATAGAACCACAGCCTTCTGATCTTCTGGCCTCAGAGGTGAGTATGCAACCTGCTGAGCCACTAACACTGCTCCATGACAGCGAAACACGGGTTCTATTCCAGATACTTCCTAGTCCCAAAATGGACATGAGATCTGAGTCCTGTGTTGGATCTCAGGTATCTTTTCCTTTTGGCTTTGTTCTCTAGACATGAAGGATGCATACTGTACCTTAATGTCAGGATCAGAAAATCCCACAGGTAATACCTCTGCTTTGTGCTAGAGGAGAAACATTACCAGTTCAGAGTATTGCCCTTTGGCTTATCTTCTGCATGCCGGGTCTTTACCAAATGCTTGGTAGTAGTGGCAGCAGCCCTTCACAGGGAAGACCTGTATGTGTTCTCCATATGGACGACTGGCTGCTGAAGGCCAGCTCCAAGGAAACTCTCCTGTATACCTTGTCTTGGGCAAAGAAGTTGTTCAAGGACTTGGGGGGTCACGCTAAATGTGCCAAAATCTGTGTGTACTTCCTGCCAAAGACTGCAGTGCATAGGGGCAGACTTGGACATAGAAGGGATGTGCTCTCCTGCTGCAGGACAGAACAGAAAATCTGATTGCCCAAGTGCAGCGGGTATACTGGAGTCATTATGTCTCTGTGAGAACATTACTTCTCCTGGGTGTCACAGCTGCGGTTGTTGTGTCTGTGCCAGTGGCACACATACACATATGACAATCCCTCAATGGCCACTCAGGGTCCAGTGCAATAAGGTGACAGACAAGAGAGACCAAATGGTTCTCATCACGTCTCTGTTTCACAGCGCATTGCTATGGTGGATGGAAGCAAAGAGAGTATGGTACTGGGTTCTGTCTCACGGTCTACAGTTGTCAGCTGTGCATCTCCCAGGTCTCCAAAACATCTTGGCGTACAAGCTAAGCAAGTCACAGTACAATATTCATGAATGGGAACTGCTGACCTCTGTGGTAGACAACCACTTGGCAAGATGGAGTTATCCAGAATTGAACCTTTTTGTGTTCCCACACAATGCACAACTGTCACATTTCTGTTTGCTTGCTCCAGAGCCTGGAGTTTTCTGGTCAGATGTATTGTCTCTGTCTTGGAAAGTGAAATGCCTCACGCATTACCCCAATTCCATTAATAGAAAGGGTGCTGCTCAAAATGCAGATGGAAGTGCCACTCTCATCCTTATTACTCCATCATGGACTCGCCAGATATGGTTTCCACTTCTACAATAGAGGGCAGTGGAGCCTCCTGTCTCCCTGCCTCTGTGTTGAGATCTGTTGTCACAGGACAAAGGATCCCTGGTATATCCAGACTTGAAATCCCTACATCTGCTTGCATGGCTCCTGAAGACATAACATGTTTTGGGGTATCCCCTAAAGTTGCTGATGTTCTGATTGTGACTAGGAAACCTTCTACCAGACATCCATTTGCTTGAAATGGAAGCAGTTCACTTTGTGGGCTGCTTCCAGAAAGTTGAACTCATTTACATGTTAAGTAAATGCTGTGTTGGAATACTTGCTGTCCCTACCAGACTCTGGCCTACAGTGTTCCCCACTTAAGGTGCATTTGTCTGCTAAATTAGCTTTCTATACCCCTACTAATGATCACACAGTTGCTGAATTAGAGGTGTCTTATACTTAAAGAGGTATTCTTCACATGAAACCTCCTAGTCGTGATCCAGTCCCACCTTGGGACTTGAATTTTGAGCTTGAGAAGGTGATGTTGGCTCCTTTTAACATGCTGCAAGTTGTGGCTTGTTTCCTATTGTGGAAAATATTATTTTTAGTTACAATCACTTCTGCTTAA
This sequence comes from Neoceratodus forsteri, assembly GCA_016271365.2. Classification (NCBI taxonomy): domain Eukaryota; kingdom Metazoa; phylum Chordata; order Ceratodontiformes; family Ceratodontidae; genus Neoceratodus; species Neoceratodus forsteri. The sequence goes on from CM028137.1 coordinate 926,409,766, forward strand.
AGGATTACATAGAAACATAGAATTTGATGCCAGATAAGGACCGCTTGGCCCGCCAGTCTGCCCATTTCCTACCTGATGGATAAGCTGCAGAGTCTAGTTAATCAACAGCTTACTTCCTCCTACCCCCACTAGAATTGCCTTATGCCTGTTCCATGCATTCTTGAATTCTCCCACTGTTCCTGACTCCACAACCTCCTCAGGAAGGCTGTTCCATGCATCCACAACCCTCTCTGTGAAAAAATACTTTCTAACATTACCTCTGAGCTGTCCCCCATCTTCAAATTGTGCCCCCTTGTTCTTGCACATTTCTTCTTCTGAAAGATAATACCCTCTTGTACTTTGTTAATTCCCTTGAGATACTTGAAAGTTTCTATCATGTCCCCCCTCCTCCTTCCCTCAAGGGAATACATATTAAGCTGCTTTAGTCTGTCCTCGTATTTCTTCTGGTGCAGACCCTGCACCATTTTAGCTGCCCTCCTCTGAACAGTCTCCACTCTGTCTATGTCTTTGCTGAGATGGGGTCTCCAGAATTGCACGAAGTACTCCAGATGGGGTCTCACTAACAGGCTGTACAGAGGGATAACAACTTCCTGTTTTCTACTGTTGATGCCTTTCCCTATGCATCCCAATATCCCCACAGCCCTCCGTACTGCCTTCTCACATTGCTTGCCCACCTTTAGGTCATCTGATATAATTACTCCTAGGTCTCTTTTGATCTGTGTTGTTGTTATTAACTCTGGGTTTTTGTTTCCCAGATGCATTACTTTGCACTTCTTTGCATTGAATCTGAGATGCCACATATTTGACCATTCCTCCAACCTTGCCAAGTCCCTTTTTATTCTTTTCACCCCACCTTGTGTATTGACCCTGTTGCAAGTCTTTGTGTCATCTGCAAAGAGCCATACCTTTCTATCCAGGTGCTCTCCAATGTCACTTATAAAGACATTAAAGAGGACCAGTCCCAGTACCGAACCCTGCAGTACCCCGCTAGTTACCCTCCTTTCTTCACTATGGACTCTGTTTACTATTACCCTTTGTGTCCTGTTGTCCAGCCAGTTTTTTATCCAGGCTACCACCTTGGGACCCACTCCAAGGCTGGCTAACTTGTATATTAATCTTCTGTGTGAGACTGTGTCAAATGCCTTGCTAAAGTCTAGGTAGGCCATATCCACAGCCCCTCCCTGGTCTACTACTTTGGTCACCCAGTCAAAGAAATCTATTAGGTTCATCTGATTTCTAAGCTTCAGGCTCTAATGTGTGAGCCTCTTTGATTTTCCACAAAGTCAGAATTTATTTGCATGCAAATCCTAAGTTTCTGCTGGAGGTGGTATTTGAAGTTACACTGAATCAAATGATACACCTTCCTGTTTTCTACCCTGAGCATGCCAATCAGGGAGAGGCTTTGCTCCATACTTTAGAGGTACATAGAATATTCAGATACTATGTAAATTGCACCAAGGACTGCAGAAAGTCTTCTCAGGTTTTCGTTTAATTTGCTCCTAGGAAAGAGGGCACTTCTGTATCCAATTAATGCCTGTCCAGATGGCTTGCACATTGTATTATGTTCTGTTATAGGACGTATGGCAAGGGACCTCCTGGTGTAGTTCATGTTCTCTCCACCAGGGGAATGGCCACCTCTGTTGCTTGCTTCAGAAACGTTTCTTCTGCTGACAGTGTTGCAGCCACATGGAGCACTGTCCACATCTTCACTAAACATTACAGTCTGGTCATAGTCTCTCATAGGCATGCTGGTTTCGGACTTGCTGTACTGCAAGGCCTGCTGACCTCAATATATGTATATATGTCAGACTGCAACCTCCTCCCAGTGATTATTTGGGACTGCTTGGGAATCATTCCAAAGGTGTGGCCTAATGAAGGAGATATCCTCAAAGAAGATAGAATAGTTACGTACTTACTGTAACAGTAGATCTTCAAGGGAAATTTTCTCCATTAGGCCATGCCATCCTTCCCTCCATCCCCCTTCTTCTTCAGTGAGGGTTACATTGGATATTGTACCTGAACCTAATCCATGCATCCTGTATCCAGCTCCATGCCTCTCCTTGTATGCCTAATGCTGGACTTATACCCTGGTTCTCCATGGTATGTCCTCCATGGCTAATCTCCAGCAAGGAACTGAGAAGTGATGGAACCACCCACATTTATATAAATGCAGATGTGGGATGTCATCATGGGTGATCCCTGGATAGCAAACATTTCTGTGAGGTTGTAGTGGCTGGCGGCTGTAGTTCCAAAGGTGGGGCCTAATGGAAGAGATTCTCTGGAAGATCTGAAAACCGCTCTACATAATAATGATGCTCTATGGAAAAAGGCAAGAAAAACTAAACTTCCAGATGACTGGGCAGCCTTCAGAACAGCTAGAAACATTGTTACCAAACTAACCAGGACTGAAAAGGCTAAATATTTTCGTAGCGAGTTTGACACTTCCTCCAAATGTTCCTCCAAGTTCTGGAGAACACTTAAGGACATGGAGGGGCACAGCCCTGCCAGCTGACTCCTGCCTAAAATATGCTCTGATGGGGTCATCTACACTGATAAGCAACAGATACTCTACCTTCTTAACTATCACTTCTCCACTGCAGGGTTGGCGTTCGATACTTTCTCAGCCAATGCTCTCCATGAACAGTTGCACAATCATGACACAGCGTCCTCGTCTTCAGCGACACCTCAACACAATGTAGTTTTCTCATTTGACCCAGTGTCAGAAAAAGCTGTGGAAGACTTGATCTTAGCCTTGGATACAAGGAAGAGTGCAGGCGCAGACCTGATTGAGCCTTACTATCTAAAACTTGGCTACTATGTTCTGTCTCCTTCTCTTACTGTACGCACTTATTCAATTTGTCTTTGTCACAGGGTGCGCTTCCTGTGATCTGGAAAATAGCTCATGTAATACCATTGTTCAAGTCTCGAGATCAGAGCGTGACTTAAACAATTATTGCCCTATTTCCCTACTCCCTACTTTATCCAAGCTACTTGAAAAAGTTGTCAATGCGCAGCTTAGGAGTTTCCTTGAGTGTAACAACCTCCTAAATCCAGTGCAGTCAGGGTTTAGATCCCAGCATAGCACTACGTCAGCGTTGGCTAAAGTCTCCAATGATTGGCTAATGTCTTTGGATGTGAAAAAACATGTCTGCACCCTGTTCTTAGACATGAGCAAAGCATTCGACGCAGTTGATCATGTGCTGCTTCTTTTTGTTCTCAGGAATCAGGGCTTGACCGCTCAGCTGTGACTTGGTTTACATGTTATTTCACTGACTGTCACCAGAGTGTCAAGGCTGGTGGGGACCTTCACCTCTAAAACCCCTGCTAAGGGGAGTCCCATAAGGGTCCATTCTAGTCCCATTGTTGTTTGCAATCTACAGTACATAAATAACATCGACACAGGGATCAAATCAGCTAGATTACATCTCTTTGCCGATGACACAGTCTTGTACCTTGAAAGACCTACCCCTGAGCTAGCATGCGTGGACTTGCAAGAAGACTTCAACACCTTGCAGAAAAATCTTCTGTATCTAAAATTATTACTTAATGCCAAAAAAACCAAGGCAATTTTATTTTCACCTCCCTCTTGTGGACCCCAAATATGTAACTCTGTAAAGGCCCCTCAAGTCTCCACCCTGCTAGGGGAGTCTCTTGAATTCATGACAAAATTCAAGTACCTGGGCCTGTGGATTTGACAACAAACTTTCTTTTGTGGACCATGTGGAGAAGCTTGCAAAGAGGCTGAAATGGAGGCTTGGCCTCTTCTTCAGGATCAAAAATGTGCTTACACAAGAAGCAATGGTTAGGTTAGTCCAAACCACCTACGTGCCCCTTTTGGACTATGCCGACTTCATCTATGGGCAAGGACCTAGCATTGCCCTGTCCAAACTAGACATCCTTTATCATCAGGCGATTAGATTTATTACAGGAGCACCATTCCACACCCATCACTGCACACTCTATGCCATGGTTGGTTGGTCCTCCCTCAGCTTGAGACAATGGAGAAATGCAGTTTTATGGACCTACAGGGCTATAATCAGCAAACTGCCCCGATATATCTCTGACTCTCTGTCTGTTTCCTCTGTTAGCTGCTATGAACTGAGAAGCCGTTCCCTGATTTCTTTGATTGTTCCTAAGGTCGGTACATGCTTTAGTGCAGCAGCCATAAGTTATGCCCTTCCCGTGTTATGGAATAACCTGCAAAAGACTTTAAAGCTTGTAGTATTGGTAAGCATGTCCCTCTTTAAGGCACTGTTTCATTGCAAGATCAGCGAAACCTGTGAATGTTATAATTAAATTCCTCCCTGTGAACCATACTCACCTTACCTAGCCTGGTACCCCTAGTGCTTCTCCTACCCATCTCTCCCTCCCTAACCCTGTGTCCACCCTGTATCCATCCTTGTGACCTCTCTGTGTCTCTCCCCTTAGCCTCCCTTGTGCCCTCTCCTCTTTAATTGTCCCTGCCCCCTTACACCCCCTAGACTCTCTAGACCCCTTCCACCTCTACCTTCACCTTACCCAACCCCTATATACCATACTGGGTATACATAGTATCCTCTATACTGTAGTACCTGATATGTATTTAAGCAATAAAGCATTGCAGGGTGTGTATTGTGTAATAACATCACTCCTGGGGTGGTTGAAGCATGTTGTGAGCAGTGCTTCCACCACCCCAGAGAATGTTAATACACGATACAATGGCAGGAAAATTTCTCGTTTCCTGATTGGTCACTGCGTGCCTGGGACAGTGATGATATTGAACAACAACATCACTGGAAAAAGGCCAGGCACACAGATGACCACAGAACATAGAAAGAAATCCTTCCTTCCCCACACAAACACTGTCAACCTCACACTGCTCTGACTGCACAGCGAGTTGCAAGCGGACATGGAACCCATCATTACAATCCCCATCTGCTGGCTCACAGTTAATTTTCCCCTCACTCCACATTTTCTTTACCAGCTCCCACAAAAACAACTGCCAGAGAAATGGAAAACCTTTTTTTCTGTTTAACAGAAACTGGCGGCGGTTGTTGTAGCACGTGCGCATGGCGTTACTATGCTCACCCTAGCACTGTCAGTCACGGCACATAGAACCGTTCACCAGCAAAACAAAGTGGGGAAAAAAGTAAAACGAAATACTTGAAACATAAAACGAACCTGTACCTTCAATCTGCTTTCTCCTCCTCACACATCTGCGCTACCTGCACTTGGCGATGAGCTCCTGCTCGGCTCCTGAACTGCCCGATCAACTCAAGCTCCATGGCTCAGAATAACAAAATCCACCACAAAAATAAATTAATACAAATAATAATTGTCTGTGTGTGTCTGCGTGAGAACGGAGGGGAAAGAATGACGCAAATTAACTAGCAGATACACAGAAACACCGAAGAGGCCGGGAAGTAAAAACATCAGCACCACCTAGTGGACTACATTTTCACGTACTTTTAGTATATGCCATCCACACACACACACACAGGCACACAGAAAGAATAAAAAATGTCATAATTTTTTACTTTATAATTTTATTTTAAAATGAGCCATTGTATAATAGCAATAAGGCACTCCAGGGAGTGTGTTATCATGTAATAACATCACTCCTGGGGTGGTGGAAGCACTCGGCTTCACCTCGTGCTTCGACCCACCCCAGGAGTGACGTTATTACACGATAACACACACCCTGTCATGCCTTATTGCTTAAATAACACACACCCTGGCGTGCCTTATTGCTATTATACAATGGCTGTTTTAAAAAAAGATATATATAAAAGTGTATAAAAAACATTTTTTCATGAGATTTCTATTTAATTATTTGTTTATTTTGTGTTGGCAGGTATATATTGTAATGGTAAGATAAAGTAGTCTGGTAGGTGGTGCTGGTGCTTCATGCTGCCCCCTCTGTTTTTATCTGCCATTCTGGGTGTTAGTTTGTGTGCATGCCCCCCCTCACTTGTTTGTGGCCATATAGCTTCACTGGGTCACCTGATGATTTATTTTATGGGTTTTTAAATTCCTGTATGTCGAAGAAAGACCGACCGCTAAGGATCAAGCATGAGTGTGCCATCTGAGCCATGAACACTGAAGGGCTGGATAAATTCATCCCAGTACTCTATTTTGTGGGACAAAAAAGAAATCAGATTTTTGTGTTCTTGTGAGTACAGTATTCTGTATTGTTTTGACTCTGCTTCTGTTCTGGATGACACGTTATGGGCATTTAAGTGAACCACGTGACCGGCAGTTACGTCTTCGTGGTTCAGTGAAACTGCTCGATTGTAAGAAGTAAAAGAACAGTAAAGAAGGGGCATGAAAGCAAATTACTTTTGTTTTATGCAGTGCTGTATTTTGTGTGACTGCTGCAGTTGCCGGGGAAAGCAATGTTTCGGGGTGATGTTTGGGGGAGGAGAGCGGGGCTGCCTGGCTTAAATCATCTTTAAAAGCAGGGCTGACTGGAGCTGCTGTAACTTGTGGGAGAAGTGGATCATTTCATGGTGTGTCACCTGGTTATGTGTGTGTCTGGACTTAATACAGTGATGTTATTGTTCAATAACATCACTGTCCAAGGCACACACTGACCAATCAGGGATTGACAAATTTCCTTGCCATTGTATAATATCATGTCATGACTTGTTTGTATAGTGTATCTCTTGTATTTACTGTCAGTCATCTGTGATTATCTCCTATAGAAGAACCTGTGGTTATGCTGTATTGTCTTCCTTGTAGCTTGCTTTGTTTTTATTCATGCTTACTTGCGCTGAACTATTCTGTCTGTCATATTCTTGCCTGTAAAAATTCGATTTTGTGAACCATTTCTGACTCATTCAGGTCCACCTTGCAAATGAGCATGTCTCAATGGTGTTTTGCCTGATAAAATGAAGATGACTGATTGATTGATTAATTAATCTACTGTTACAGTAAGTATGCAACTGTTCTTTCCCCAGTTCAGGTTTCTACAAGTTCCTGAAAGGTCTCAGTATATTTTTCTCCGGTCCATAAACCAGTTCTAATGTTTCTGATGTGAAACCTTAACATGGTTCTGAAGACCCTTATGGCACCTCAGTTTGAACCATTTGCTACCTGTGAGATGTGCCTCCTCTCTTGACAGACACTGCTCCTAGTGACTATTACTTTGGCATGAAAAGTATCCAAACTGAAAACTATGCTTATGGAGCCTACTAATCCTATTTTTCACAAGGATTGGGTTGCTCTAGAGCCAATCCTCATTTTCACCTGAAGGTTGTCACTGACTTCATTTTGAATCAGACTATTCAACTTCCGTGTGTGTGTGTTCCTTTCTCCTGTAGTAGAGTGGAATGGTTGTTGCATTCCCTAGATGTTAGTAGGACATTATGTTTCTACCTGGATCATACCAAGGATTGTAGAAAATCCTCATAACACTTTGTCCTGTCTATTACCACTCCACTCATGGCATTGCTACATCTGTGGCTTGTTTTTAGAATGTGTCCACTACTGAAATCTCTTTTGCAGCCACTGTAAACACTTCATACATTCAGTAAACATTATAATCTGGAAATTGTCTTTTGTAGATTTGCCTGCATTGGCCTTGCCATTTACAAAACTCTCTGTTTTAGGGTCAGATTAATTCTTCCTGTCTCCTAGCTGCCTTTAACTAGTTGGGAATTGTTCCATAGGTGTGGCTCAGTGAAGGCAATGTCCTCAAAGAAGATAGTTCATTTACTTACAATAACAATAGTTCTTCAAGATAATCTCCTTTGAGCCCCAACTCACACTCCCACCTTCCCCCTTCTCTCCTTTAGGTGGTGTTTACTGGAAGTCCTGCCTGCTGTTGTATACTCAATACTTTTCTTCTGCCCTCTTAGAGCTGCATTATCCAGTTCCATACCATCTCCTATGTGCCTGGTTGTGGTTCTAGTTTTCACTGTCCCTACCGGTTTGATACATCCTCCAAGCTTGTCTCCATCAGGGACCTGAAGAATGATGGGGCCACCCTTGTTATATAGGCAGTACTGAAAGTTGTTTACATGGGTGGCCCCAGCTGGCAAATGTTTCTGGGTGGTTCGGTTTCATAGGTGTGGTTCAGTGGAGGAGATTCTCTTGAAGATCTACAGTTATGGTAAGTAAGTGAACTTACTGTTGGCCCATGACCTAAAATTTGGCCTTGAAGTGGCCAGTTTGGCACCATCAAGTGGTTTTAACACTGGTGATTTCAGCTTCTTCTCAGTGTAAATTTGTACAAAATTCTAGGTCTGTACCTTGTTAGAGTTAGCAATAAGGCACTCCAAGGGTTTGTGTTGTTGTAAAATAACTTTACTTCTTGATTATTGAATGCACTCAACCTGTGGTGTCATGCTTCAACCCACCTGAGGTATGACATTGTTAAGCAATAAGACATGAAAGGGTGTGCATTATGGTGATATAAATGCACATCTTAGGTGTGTGATTAAATGCACCTGAGAAGTGCTAGTATATCACCATAATGGCATACCCTAGAGTGTGTTACTGCACTTATAAAATGGCATTTAAACATTTGATGTAAAATAAAGAAAAAGAAAGAATTTAAAAGATAAAAATTAGGAACGTTCATTGAAATATGCTTCCATTTTACTTTTGAAGACAAATAAAAGACCATAGGCCCCATTTTCAAATGGTTAGCGTGGCATAAACCGGGTGTGTACTGCGCTAACCCAGAGTAGCACCGGCTGTCAGAGGGGTGGCCGTATTCGAAGATCACCAATGCGTGCTGCACCCCAACAGCTCTGTGGTGCCAATATCACTTGCACATATGCAAATGAGGATCCCTCAAGCATACACAGTGCAGCACAATACTAAAAATCTTCAGAAGCACTAAATGTACAGTTTAACATTTATGAAACCCAGCCATTAACAGTGTGCAGAAGGGGCGTCCACACAACATCAAGGGCTGGGTACCCTGGTAGTCCTGAGGTCCCTCTCTTGCCCTGATCCCTTTTGCAACAAATGTAACAGTGCCCCTGGTAGTCTAGTGGTCCCTCTCTAGCCCTGATTCCCACAAAAGTAACACAAAAAGACATCCCTGGTGATCCAGTCATCCCTCCCTAGCTCTGATCCCCACACAAGTAAAATAAAAACATCCCTGGTAGACCACCGGTCCCTCCCTAGCCCTGATCCCTGCACAAGTAAAGAAGAGAAATCCCTGGTGGACCAGCGATCCCTCCCAGGCCCCAATCCCCTATCAGAACACAAAACATGACACCCTGATAATCTAGCTGTCCCCCCTCCTGAACTCTGACCTGCCCGTATTAAACAAAACACTGTCCCTGGTGGTGTAGTGGACCCCCCACCCCAGCAGGTAGTGCTCCACAACCCTGCTCCCCCTATCCTATCCTAACATTGAGAGTTGGCAACCGGCACAGCCCTCCGCTCACCACCATGGCATGCTGCAGACTGAAATCTCCTGGCACGCATACTGTATTGTACAGTACGCACACCAGGAGATCTCAGTCTGTGGCTGGCCATAGTTTCATAGTTTGATACAAGTTCTGAAAGCCAAGGTCCATAATGAACATGCCACCATTCAAGACTCTAACGGTGGAAAGAGTACTTCTTATCCCCCATATATTGATCGAGTTTTTATTTAAATTGCTGAACATTATCACATGCGATGATGTTATGTGGTAGGGAATTCCAGATAGAAGGTACTTTCTCTATAAAGAAGTTACACCTCTTAGTTGTTTTATTTACTGAACCTTTCAATTTAAAATTATGTGATCTGGTGATATTGTTAGTTAAGTGTTTTTCCCAAATTGTTTCTAATGTTGAAGCATCTTGGAAGGCTTTATAGATCAAAATGAAGTCTCCCCTAAGTGCTATGTATTCCATAGAATATAAGCAAGATTTCTAACCCTGTCTTCAAAGTTCATGTTAGTTATGTTTTGAATTTCTTAGTAACTTTTACTGAACTTTTCAACCATGACCTTACCACCAGTTGAGGTGGATGCACAGAATGAGGTGCAGTACTCCAAATGAGGTCTTATAAAACTTGAGTAAAGTGGAATAATAACCTCAGATTTCCTACTTGTAGCATGTTTTAGGATGCATCCCAGAATTCTGTAACACTTTTTAACAATCTTTTTAGTGTGTATTTCAAATTTAAGGTTATCAGAATTACAACACCAAGATTTTTCTTCTGATGTCACCTGGAGTTGTATATTGTTCAATGTATAACTTGCCCTGGTGTTCTTGTTACCTAAATGCATGAACTTACATTTGGACTCATTGAAGGTCATTTTATTTTCAACTGCCCAGTTGGCTAATATATCAGATTTGCTTGCAGTTGTGCAACTGATTATGTATCATTTACTCGCACCTATTTTACAGTCGTCTGCATATTTATTTATCCAGACGCTGTTAGTACAAATGAGTCTGCATATTAGAGACCAGGATGTTAAACAATAATGATCATAGTGGTGAGTGGAGGTTGTGCGGTTGCAGACTCTCAGGTAGGGATGGGAGAAGCGGGATGGTGGAGCACTACCTGCCAGGAGGGTGAAGGGTCCACTCACCACCAGGGACAATTTTTGTCTGATACAGGCAGGCCAGGGTTCAGGAGAGGGAAATGCTAGAATATCAGGGTGTCCTGTTTGGTGTGCAGACAGAGGATCGGGGCTGGAGAGGCACTGCTAGATCATCAGGGATTTCTTTTGTGTTTTAATTTTGTGGGGATTGGGGCTACGGAGGGACCACTGGTCCACCAGGGATTTCTCTTCTTTACTTGTGTGGGGATCAGGGCTAGGGAGGGACCACTGCTCCACCAGAGATATTTTTATTTTACTTGAGTGGGGATCGGGGCAAGAGAAGGACCACTGGACCACCCTGGATGTCTTTTTGTGTTGCTTCTGTGGGATTGGGGGTGGGGAGGGACCGCTAGACTATCAGGGAAACCATTCTTTTTGTTGAACAGAGGATAGGGGCTGGGGCGGGGGGACTTGGTCTGGCACACTCTGCCACTGTGGAAGCATGAAGATGAGCCCATAATGGGCATGCAAATGGCCCGCTAGCTGTCTTACCTACTTACATGTAGAGACAGAATTGTGGCTACAATCAGTGCGCTTGTGTGCTGCCATTAGATTCAAAGAGACAGGACCACATCTACAATGAGTAGCTCATAGATTTGTGCAGTGTTGTATGTCCCAGTGTGGCATGGTATGGTGGAGAAATACCATTAAAGGCTGTCCCCCAAGCAGATTTTTAAATACCAGTGCAAAGTAATACTCATTTAGCCTCATTTATAATAAGTCTACATTAACTGAGGAATAAGATATTACAGAGCGGGGATTAAGCTACGTTAACGTACCTCCTGGTGGATATGCCTTGGGCATTCAACCACTGGGGATGATTAACATGGCATAATTCCCAACTCTGGAAAGGGTTCATCAACTTACGAAATATTTTTAAGTGATAAATGAATCAAAGTGTTTTGAAGGGTACTTTCAGGCTGGTGTCCATTTGAGAGCTTTAGCCCTTTTACAGAAAGAGTGTGCTGTAGCCCTCGTCTGAATATGGCTTTGGCTGGGGATGTTATGCTGCTTCATGGTGAGTGTAGTCTCTGGCTGATGACATCATTTTGTTTCAAGCTGGTTTGGAGAGAAGATGTGTAAGTTTAGGATTTTGTGGCTTTTGCAGCATTTGGAGCACAGGTATTGTATATGTAGAATTGTTTTTGATATTAGTACTATTGGGTCTATGTTTGTTTACTGACTGGGGCATCCAGGAGATCTCATATTACCCCAGTGCTGTGTGGTCTGCACTGACTGCCGAGTCAGTGGTGGATCACCTTTAAGGTGGTTTGTTAACCTACAAAGCCCTACGGACTTGGTCCTGACTACTTGAAAGAGCTTCTGACTCCTTATGTCCCTGTGCGACAGCTCCGTTCGGCTGACGAGGGGTTACTGGAGATTCTGAGGGTTAGTTTGAATTCATCTGCGGCTCGCACTTTTACGTTTGCTGCCCCAACCCTCTGAAATTCTCAGCCCCGTCAGCTTCGGGAGTGCAGGACTGTGGGGAGCTTTAAGTAGGCACTGAAAATGTTTTTGTGGATTAAGGCATTCCCTGATCTGCTGTGATTTTAATTATGTTTTAATGATTTGTTTGTGATTGTGTGAAGCGCCTTGATAATGTGAAAGGTGCTCAATAAATAAAGCTATTATTATTATCATTATTATTAGTATTATTATTATTATGTCTTTGTGTTTTGTGGAATTTCTGTGTTTGTTAGGGTGGTTTAAAATGCTTGATTTTGTGGGCATTTTTTCAGTTAATCCTCTTTATTCTCCAGCTGCTGGTCCTCCTCCCTTCTGCATGACCCCTCCTGGCCCGTCACCCAGCTTCCTGAGGGGCATAGCAACTTCTTCCCCATGGCTTAGCTACTGTGGCAGGGGCAGCGGGCAGTCACTCAGCACAGTACCATAGTGGGACCCAAATACAAAGAAGGCCTTGTCATCAAGGTGGGGCCTGTGGGGAGCTGAGCCATCATCCTGCAGGACTTGGGATAAACCACCACTTTTCTCCCTGTGAGACACCAATGTGCAGTGTGTGCAAGCTCATGCACAAATGTGGCTGCATCACAGCTGGCATCCTACCCCTCAGAGCCTCTCCAGCTGCACCTGACCAGTGGCCACTCAGGTGGCAGTATAGCAGTGGAGCTGGCTGCCCTCCCTCCCCAGAGGAAAGCATTCATTAGGACACTCAATCATCCTTCTCTGCCTGGCCAGCCCTCAATGACCCAAGCTTGTTCTTAAACCTGAGTTGCAGGTGTGGCAGGAGGTAAGGCGTCCAGTACCTCAGACCTCCATGGCACCGAGCCATGTTTTGTTTATTTTCTGTCATTGCTGGTTTGAGTACTGTTACAGACATTTGAGGTGCTTCAGCTTAGTTAATTATTTTTTCTTTGTTCCTTAGGCTGGGGGTCTTTGTTTTTTTAGGTGGGGACAGTGTATACATTTTCAGTTGTAGTTTTTGATGTGTGGGTTTGCACCATTTAAAGTTTGGTTGCATTTCAGATTAATTTCCATTTCTCTTGTTTTCTTGGAGTGGATTTTGTTCTTAAGGTTGGGGCAGGCTGCTTATATGTGGATTTGTCATGTGGCTGTACAGGCCAAACACCCTCCTGTGTCTAGAGGCATGGGGTAGTTGTCTTGTCAGAGGAGTACCTGCCCTATGTCTTAGAACCTGTATCTGCACCAAACACTGCTACCACCTCAGCCTGGGGAACCAATAAATGAGAGATCACACACAAACAGAGATCAAATGTAGAGCAAGGATCAAGCTGGGTGGATTTATTTTACATCTAAAGATGTTATCCAGTTCAAGATACCCTTATGGTTTGCTGAGACTCACTATCCTGACACTGACCTGCCTGGGCAGTATTGCCTGACAGGTTCAGTATCCAGATAGTGAGTATCCTGGCAGTAGAAAACCCGATGGTCATTTACAGGGGTAAGGTGGCGGATGCAACGGCACTTGTACCTTACCCCGGTTAATCGGATCAAATACTGGAGGAATCGGAGGCTGGCTGAGCTGCTCCATGGTGTTGAGGACTAAACCACTGGCAGCTCAGCCAGCACTCTGGAGGTGAGGATACTATCCGCTTTCGTCCTGCAACATTTAAAGTTTAAACCCCATAACTAATTTTTGTAACTCGAGTCCACGCTCCCCTTGGAGTTAATTATTTTAGTTACAGGGGTGTGGGAGTTCAGGGTCAAAGCCCCCAAAATGCATTTTCTGTTTTTGAATCAGATGCCTGAAATTGTATTTTCAGGCATCTGATTGATTCAGGATTATGGATTTTGGGCCAGTGGGTTGGTATCCTGAGATTCAGGATACTGAGTTTAGGGATACCATAGATATCCCAGTTCAATGGGCACTTCCAGTTCAATTACTCCTTTGTACCTTCCTTACTTAGCATAGTAATAGCTGCATCTCACTGTACCCTGCACTGCTGACTGGGGCTCTGATTCCATCCCCACCATTCCAAGACACCCCCAGTAGAAATACTTCCCACAGTAATGTTTCCAGGTCTACCCATGCACTTAAGAGGCATACATATTCACAGTTATCATTGGATCTAGTTTAGGTGAATTTATACTTTATACACATCCCTAGCCTCTCTCTGGGGTCCCTGGACCCTGGCACTTCAAGAACATTTGGGTGTGAGATGCTTCCAGGTAGGGCAGGCACTAACACTGGGCCAAATCCACGCCTGTAAGCATCTTATTATACCTTTGAAGGACAGCTTTAAAGTGAACAGCATGTCAGCATTATGGCAGTACTGCTAGATTGATAGTTGGTCTGGTCATACCTGCCCTCCTCCAACAGTGTACTTATAACCCAAATAGCCCAAAGATACAGGCTCCCTTGCCTGGCCCCTCACAGGGGGACTTGCCTACCTATACTCTTGCCAGACCCCCCATGACCCTTTCATTTGTCTACTTGCTGGGAGGGGATACTTTGTTGCATTGCCTAGGCCTAATATTATAGTTTCACTGCAAGGTGTACTTACACATGTCCATACAGACGTTGCTATATTTAACTCTTGAGCTCTGCTAGACTGCTTCTGGTGGGAGTAGATCTGTAAGGATCCTGGTGACAACCCTTGAAGAGTGTACCTCTATGCTCCCTTGTGTGCTATCTGGTCCTTGTTCTCACTGGGGTCCTCAAGGCCCTCTTAGGAGACCCATCCTTCTGGTGCCTGCCAATGAAACTCCGGAGACCTGGATAGGGACCAGTTCCTCCTGGACCCAGGGACCCTGCCACCATCCCTGGCCCACAGGCCTCTGCATGGGTTACAGCTAGAGCTGGACTCCCTCTAGCCATTATCTTCCCTCATGGGCACTTGCACCTTGCTCATTTGCCTCCCTCTCAAATAGAGTTTCGGGAGGCGGTCCATGAATATTCATGGCAGAATTTTCCTGCTTCTGGCAAGTCAAGAATACTCTGTACCATAAACATCCTGTGTTCAAGCAAGCAATGGGCCCCTCTAGAGGACAATACTCAGGCTCAGACTTACCCCTTTGAGAGCCCTCTATTAACCAACCCCAAGTTGAGTGATAAGAGAGAGAGACTGGTTACATGACTGCGTTTGATTTTCATGATGACCTTTTGATGGCCTGTAGGGCTTTGTTTCCCGTTAACATGCCTCTAGCTGGGTTTTAAGCTGTTTCCCCCATGTGACCAGATTTTGATTTTTTTAGGAAGCAGGATTAACCAGGCCCCATTTCATAAAACTGTATAAAAAAACCCACACAAGGCAGTGCACACAGTATATTTCTAAAGCACTGTTTAAATTATCCTCTTTCGCATTGACCAATAACGTTTATCAAAATGAGCCAACAGAAATTTTACAGAGGAATTCACTAGGGGTGTGCAAATAATGAATAGTATTTCTCAAATACCACAAATAATGCACTATTTGTTTTTTGGATCCGAATGACAAATAGTAGCATTATTCATTCCTTGCCTAATTGGGAAATACTATTAAAAAAAGAAAAGAAAAAGAAACAGCCTCCCACTCCCCTCCCCAGCCAAAACCCTTAAATGTAAGTCCCCCATCCTTCCACCCTCTGTTAGTAACCCAATCTCCCCCTCCATCTCCACCCCTAGCACCCATAATTTAATAATTTAACTAGGAAAAACTCCCATGGTGAGTGACCGGCACAACCCACCTGCCTCCATAGCTGGCTGGCATCTAAGAGCTCCTTTGCACTTAAAGAAAACTAATTCTCGCCAGCTGACAGCACCCTCTGACCCCCCCAAACCCAGTCCTTGAATGCACCTTACTTTATATCAAGAAGGTGATTAGTACCCCTGGCGCACGGCCGATCACCTACTATGCTACAGAATAAAAACACTCCTGTGCTTCCTCAATCTGTGTAGTGAAAGTACCAGCTGATCATTTCCCTATACAGAGTGAGCAGGAGCATTTTCATTCTGTAGCAGGCGTCTGGCAGTGGAGGATGGTGAGTGGATTTGTGCTGGTTGATTTCTTGATATAGAGTAACATGCATTAAAGGATTGGGTGTGGGGGGGAAGGGTTTGAGGGTGTCACTAGCTGGGGGTGATTATTTTTATTTATTTTAATGAGTATTCAGATATACCTTTGAGTCAAAGACTCCTTTACAAAGGTTTCATGTCACAGAAAATTAAAACATAACAGACATTAGTAATTCAACAAGGTACACAGCCCAGCATATTTACAGAGAACAGCGAAGGCTAACGGGCAGTTACTAGGATTAATTTGTACAAGGCTTTAGCAATACATTTATAGTGAGAAGTATAACGGAGTCATCAACTCAAGTAGGGTCAATGGGGGGGTAAGCAGGCCAGAGGCCCTAGTTGGGGGAGAAAGGGGGGCAGGGCAAGGATCAGTGGCAGTCGCAGGTATTTAAGGACTTAAGGTGGGCCCTAAGGTAGGGTTTTGAAGGGGCCAATTCTGTTTTCATTCACAAGTGAGGTGGGTAGGTTGTTCATCCAAGAAGGGGTCCTGTAGTGGAAGGACCTTTGGAACTGGAAGGTTTGGCAGTGGGGAACTGAGAGGAGCAGCTTGTCAGAGCTATGTGTATGCTTAAGCATTGGAGCCAGGTGGACTAAGGAGGTGAGCCTGGATGGAGAGGCCGAGGTCAATCTTTCTGGCCATGAGGCAAGTGTGGAACCTGATTCTATTGTGGAGATTTAGCCAGTTGGTAGCATTATAGAGAGAGCAAGTATGGGTGAGATGGTCACATCCCAGTATGAGGTGGTAAGCTTTATTTAGGGAGAGACAGAGTCTATAAAGGGCCAAGGTGTTTGCCGCACTATAGATCAGTAGGCCATAGTCGAGTAGGGAGAAGACCGAGGTGGAGACAGTGAGCCTAAGGACATCCGAGGTAAGGCAATGTTTGAAACTATATAATAACCCGAGCCTAACATTGAGGGCAGTGGACAGGAGATGGATATGTTGGTGGAAATTAAGGGCTGGGTCTAGAGTGATGCCTAGGTATTTAAAGGAGTCCACCTGCTCTAAAGGGGTCAGATTGGCAGTTAGTAAATGGAGGCACTGCTCTTTCCGGGAGTTCATAGGATGAGAGAATAGCATAACTTTGGTCTTCTTATAGTTGAGAATAAGGCACTAAGTGGAGAACCAATTTTCAGTGTCACTAAAGGAGGACTGCAGGGAATGGTGGAGTTCAAAGTGGTCCGAGTTGGGGGAATATAGGACAGCATCATCCGCATATAGTAGAAGGTTGCCAGGGAAGGACTTGGGGAGGGAGTTAAGGAAGAGGCTAAAAAAGTAGTGGTCCTAGGATGGACCCCCGTGGAACATCAGAGAGGACAGGCAGCCTATTGGATAAGGTGTTACCAATTTTGACCTGCTGGCAACAGTGTGAGAGGTAATCAGAGAACCAGCCAAGGGCATCCTGAGCGAAACCAATGTTGGAGTGAGGTCAGTAAGAGGGAGTGGTTGATGGTGTCAAACGCCTAAGTGAGATCTATGAAGATGGCACCAGTGATATGGCCTCTGTCCAAAGTGGAGTGGGCATAGGTAGTAAGCTCCAGAAGGGCAGTAGTAGTACTGTGCCCTTTCCAAAAGCCATGCTGCTGTTTGCAGAGTAGGTTGTGTTTGTTGAGGTGGTCCGTGAGCTGATCAGCGACAATCCACTCTAGGGCCTTGGACAGAGGAGGGAGAATGGAGATAGGGTGGTAGTTATTGGTGGTGTATGGTCCCCACTTTTGAAAATAGGGTGATGGATGCAGACTTCCACCTAGAGTGGAATTCTGTAGCACAGCAGGATTAGTTTTCTTTAAGTGCAAATGACCATTTAGAAGGGGGCTGGACATGGAAGGAATGTCATTCACCCACTGGCGGAGTTTTCCTAGCTAAAATATTAAATTGTGGGTGCTGGGGGAAGGTGAGATTGTGTTTCCTAACAGAGGTTGGGGGATGGGGCTTGAATTTAAGGATTTGGGCTGGGAAGGTGGGTGAGGGGCTGTTTATTTTTCTTTTTAGTTTTAATTATATCCCCTGAATACGTGAATATGAATACCAAATATTTGAATATTTTGGGCCTGAATATTCAGGCTACGGTATTCACACCCCCCTAGTATGCACCTTCACTTGTAGCCATATATAGCTTAAGGCAGCAGTCAAAGGAACAGGTATGCAAGCAGTGGCTTTGTGGGTGAGTTCAGCTGGAGGGGTAGATAAAATGCTTAGTACAAACTTGGTCATGTGGAAGCGCTTAGATACCGTATTGAAAGTGGTCATGCGAAGAAAAGGTACAATACCGCAACTACCATAATGACCCTAGGGACAGACAGAAGATGAGATTCAGCTCAAATAAAAAGTGGAGACAGTGCTGATGAGATAATCAAACTGCAAGGAAAATATGCAAGAAACAAAAACATACTCTGGAAGCAGTATTGCGCAGTGGGTTAAGGCTATGAGCTGCAGATCTGAAGACCTAGGTCTGAATCCCACATCCGCCTAGGTGCATTCTGTGTGATCCTGAGCAAGTCACTTAACTTCCTTGTGCTCCCAGGTTGCATCTGGAAACAAGCTTCAGCTTAGTGTGCTACTCCTGGTTAAACAATGTTCCCTTTCCCTTATCAACTTATTAAAGCATAACAGTGTCTGAGCTAGAAGTGTGAAATACCACTGTGTCAAGAGAGCAGAGTTCAGTTTTAGATAACAGAGGTTAAAAAAAAAGTACAGAAAGACAAACCCTGGTAGGAGGGCCTGAGTGAACATACAGTAGTACTGACTGTGCAGATCCAATGAGCCTCTTTATGTAGGTTTTTGATCATGTCTCTTCCTCTTGGCATCACACTCACATGTTCCAGAGCCACCAGTTTTAAATTAACTGAGGAAAAATGGTTTGCAGTAGCATAATGCCTTATTATTGAATTTTCATGCAAATTGATGTCTTAGCTCCAAAATTCTAAATTTGCCTCTCACCCTTGCACTGGTTTAAGTCCAGTTATTAAATGGTTAATAGACTTTTTTTTTAAGTTGCTCCTTATGCGCCTTCTCCCCAACAGTCACCACTCATCAGGGACCCCTATGCTGTATGCCCTCTAGCTCTGCACCAGGTAACTCCTCGGGAAATGGTGCACCCACCCCCATCCTGCCTCAGATTGCCCCCCCAGGGAGGGAGGGGATCCCGGATCATCTCCTCTACAGTCCCTAAGTGTGAGTCAGGTAGTCCAGCCGCCCCCCCAAAGGAGCCTGGTTAAGCAGTCTGGGGGCAGCTGGGTCCCATTTCCCAGTGACTGGTGCAGGGGTTTGCCTGCTTTCGGTCCTCCCCAAGGACATTGGCACTCAAGGGGATCCAAGGAGGTGGTGCATGTTGAGATGTGCCGCCACTCCAGATCCTGAATTACATCTTCACTTCCACCTGTGGTCACCCAGGTGGTGGTAATGCAGCAGAACTTGCAGCCCACCTTCCCCAAGGGAGGAGAGCAGCCCCTTGGGTGCTTGATCCTCCCCCCTACAGCTGTCCCTCAAGTAGCCTGAGATCGCTCCCAATCCCAGGTTACTGGCATTGCAAGCAGTAGCACTATCACTGCACCGGCGGGCCAGCCATTAATAGACTTTCTAAGAGAGTTTGAGGCCAAAACATTCCAGGCTTCAGCCAGTCAACACCTCAGGAGTGTAAAAGAAACTTCATAACACACAGCTGCCTCTGCATTATTCTCGATATACTAGTTGGGTCCTCCAGTGTTTGAAGCAGTTGTTAAACGTAATGTGTCAGTCTGAGGATTGTCTGCAGAAGTGGGGATTAGAGTTTCTCCAGTCATGGTGGATAGAGCTTTTAGCGGGTAACCATGGGAGGAATAGTAGGTTGTAGATGATATAGAATCAGAAAGTCCCTGCACCATCCACTCAATCAATCAATCAAATCTTTATTTATCCAGCGATCACCATTGAGCAAGCTCATTTACAAAGTGGACCTGCTGTTGGCGGGAAAATTGTACAGTTACATATAAATATACATAATACAAAAGGAACAACATCTTTACAATACTGATAGGAGCAGAGTGTTTACATTCCAAGTCACATGTACAAGAAAGATATACATAACACAACCGAACGTAATATATATATATATATATATATATATATATATATATATATATATATATATATCAGTTCCCATAGGAGCAGGATGTGTATGGATGTCATATACAAACCATAGAAGAAAAAGAAAGATTATTTATATTACTGTCCAGCAGAAACACGTTACAGGCATGATTCTATATCATCTACCACCTACTATTCCCCATGGTTACAGGCCTGGATGGAAATTCCTAATCTATGGAGTGTGCTCATTCCCATAAAATAAGCAGACAATAAAGATATCTGTCTGAATAAAGTATTAGACTGATGTCTGTTTTGTCTGCTTATTTCAGAGAATAACGAATGATGCAGAGACTTTCTGACTCTATATATACTTTTCTCCTGGCACATCCAGCTGTTGGGGCAGTTATTCTGCTTGTTAGGTTGTAGGTGCTGCCAAGGATCTCACCAAATCCACATTGGTACTGGTGACAGCTACAAAAGCTTTACAGGGTGGGGCATCAAACCAGGAAGTGAGGAAGTCCACTTGATCTGGTTTAACACTTGGAGTGAGGTTGTAGGTCTGTTGAAGGTGGCAGTTTCAGCAGAAAGGTTGGCATCCCCATCAGTTATATATGCCCTAAAGGTAATTATAAGGTTCCTGTCAATAGTCATTTGGAGGCACTATGTCTAGATTGTGACATCTTGTATGTGGGGTTGGGACGAGCAAATAAGTGAGCAGTATGAGAGAGAGAATTCCGATAGAATGTTAGGTAACTAAAAGGCAGTTGTGAACTTACAGCAAATAACCATGCAAGTGTCCCTGTAGAAATTCAGTGTATATGCACCGTTAAACAGGTAGCTGTATAGAGAATAATGCCTGCGCAGGTGTGTATTATGAGGACTTTCCACACACCTGAAGTGTATGATAATCCATAAACCCGAAGAGTGAAGCTTGAAGGGTTTATGAGGTTATCACACACCAAGAGTGTGTGAAAAATCTTCATGAAACAAATCTTGCCCAGGCATTATTTTTTTATAACTAACTGGTGCAAGGTTTTGATAGAGACAAAAACCATAAGCTGTGTTTGTGCAAGCAAGCATATCCCTGAACAGCTGCTTTAGTGAGCGGCTTTTGCTTCCTGTTTTTCTTTCTGATTAAGGTGGTTGCTGCTCTGATCAATGGAAAATGTTTCACCAAATGCGGAAATGTTAGGGTGGTAGTGCGGCTTTGTTTTGGGGGGCAGAATGAAACGACGATCTTGATCACTGTGCTTTTCTTCATGCTTCAGTGAAGTGAGAGTGTGAGGAGGAGAACGTCGTAATAATCCACTATCAAGTTATTATGGAATTCAGAAGGTTATTATGGTATTTTAGCAGGAGTGCGAATCCTGTCATTATAGGGGATTTACCTGAAACAAACATCTTTGTGTATGTTGATAGTAAAGATCCAGACCCGCTTGAGCAAAAAGTTGGGTATTACAGTTCTTAGTGTTAGTAGGGTTATTTGTAAGAGTAACATCCTTGGGGACCCAACAGCTATTGCCCTAGTCGGTGGATGCATTCTAGAACCCTGGTGAGTTCCCTGCTCTGAGGAGTGAGACTTGTACTACTGGCTTCTGAGGGACCAATGCTTTTGGGACAAGAACATGCAGAGCACACAAGTGTTGCAGCTGATACAATCCATTGTGTGGGCATGATCTTTCATCAACTGCAATACCACTTGTGTAGTCTGCGTGCTCTTGGGTCCATACTAGTGTTGTGCAGAATACAGAATTCCATTGTCAGAATGGCAATTTCACTTCAGAATTGCATTTCAGAACTTCTTGGTTGATTCTGTGGAATTCTGAAAGCATTTTGTGCCTTTATTACTAAAGTAGCTGACTGTGGATCCAGGTTAGACTTTTGATTTCCCACTTCTGTGATTGTAGACTGGCAGAAGGGCGCTCCACAGTTCCACTGTTACTGTTTGTTTTTATTGTAACTGCAGATTAGTATTCTTTTTGCTTTTTAATGACACAGACTCCCCTGCAGGTATAGTATTTCATGGTTTTAGAGGGAGGTCTATGTAATTAGTGGAATACATGTTAATCGGTGGCTTCTGATCCTACAGTTTTGCACATGTGTTCCTGGTTTACTTTTACAATTGAGAGTGAGAGTTTTAGAAAGGGGAGAAAGAGTGACAGAGTCTGAGGATCCTTTTCTGTATCAGTTGACGTGGGGATATGGGAGGATTTGCATTGTTGTGAGTGATGTAACAGAGATAGTGGCCTGGAGTGTGAAACATGTCTAGCTGGCAGAACTCTCCTATATTATTAAATTGACAAAGATGATAGATGTGAAGAAGCTGTCATGCTATACAACTTTGCAAGAGGTTGGGGAAATAAGTTACTATGGGTTCTTGTCCAGTTTAACACCAGTACCTCATCCCCACCCTGACCCTCACCAGCAGGTCTATTAAGACCACGTTGTGTATCTCTTTAATGTTGCTGCCACAGAAGAAGATGCATTGTTCTCAACTGTCTACACTGTCCAGTGGTACCAAGACATGACCCAGTTTTCCACGTACTCACTACACTCTGTCAAATTTGGCATATTACAGCATTCCTGTATTTTATGTTGGTGACATAGAAATCCCATTCTGAAGATGTTTGGGATGATGGGGGTTGACACTTAGCTGTTGTCTGTCCATGAGAGGGGCACTAGACTCGTGACTCTACCTGTACCCTCTGCACTCTCATGCACACCTCTGCATGGTCCATGAACAGCTCCGTGATCTGAACTGCTCCTCTTCATTGTCTGCTGATATGCACCAGCAACAATGGACAAAATGGGCATACACTAAAAATATTTATTACTCTCACCTGGCTGTAAAAAATTAAATACTCACAGGTCCTCAGCATCAGCTTATCTCTCACGTGGTGGCTATTACTGGGCTGTGTCCTGATAGTCTGATCACCCTCACAACACTCAACAAATGAAGCTGTTAGTAAGCACTACAAAAATATCAATCACCAAGACTGCAAAATTGATGAGAAAATGAACTGCACTAGCCTATTACAGCCTTAAAGTGCATGTTTTTCTCTGGATAATAGCTATACTATGGAGAACTAGACACATGGTGGATTCCCGGCAGAGGGAGGGCCTCAAACAACTGGTACAACAATCCACAAGAGACAGGGCTATCCTAGATCTAGTATTGACTAGCAGGGAAAGGATCACACATCTCCAGGTAGAAGGTCACCTGGGGGCCAGTGACCATCACATGGTATGGTTCAATTTGGCCACTAGAACTAAATCATCCCATTTCAAGGCAAAAATATGGGACTTCAGAGGAGCTGACTTTGATAAGATGGCCAACAGAATTAAGCTAGCCCTGGCAAAAAAGAAATACAGGTGAGGGGGTACAGGCAAAGTGGGCAGGCATTAAATATGCAATATTTGAAGCAACATCCCATTGTGTTAGAGAGAAAATGAAGTGCAAAGAAGAAGGAAACCACTTTGGTTCCCAAAAACAGTAGCAGAAAAGGTCAGAGCCAAAAGGCTGGTCTTCAGGAAATATAGGGGAATGCAGCGGGATGAAGATAGGGAGGCATACCAAACTTCCCTAAGGGAAGCAGGAAGGCAGTAAGGCAGGCAAAGGCCCAAACTGAGGAAATGCTAGCACAAACAGTAAAAGAAGGTGACAAGACTTTCTATAGATACATTAGTGAAAGGAGAAAGTCCAGAGGGGGTATTGCTAAGATCAAAGGAGATAAGGGGGCGTGCGAGGTGGAGGACCATGTAAATGCATCTATCCTAAATAGATACTTCTGCTCAGTATTTACTGAAGAGAAGGTGGGGCAGAGCTCACAGCTCAGCACCATGGACACCGGGGGGAGGGAGGTGTGCATGGTCCCTTCACAAAGAAGGGTCCTACAAGAGCTTGATAAGCTCAGGATGTACAAGGCAATGGGACCTGATGGCACATATTCCAGGGTACTAAAGGAGCTAAGGGTGGAACTAGCAGAGCCATTATCAGAACTGTTTACTGAGTCTCTGTGCACAGGTGAGGTCCCAGAAGACTGGAGAAGGGCTCATGTGATCCCACTCCACAAGAGTGGTAGCAGGGAGGAGGCAGGGAACTGCAGACCAGTCAGTCTTACCTCAGTAGTGGGCAAGATTATGGAGGCACTCCTTAAGGAAAGAATAGTGCAACACCTGGAATCCATAGCGGCACAGGATCCAAGACAGCATTGGTTTACAAAAGGAAGGTTTTGTCAAACTAATCTAATAGATTTCTTTGACATGGTAACCAGAGTGGTGGACCAAGGGGGAGAAGTTAATGTCGCCTACCTTGACTTCAGCAGAGCTTTCGATACTGTTCCACATAGAAGATTGATGAATAAGCTGGATAGGTTCAGGGTGGGTCAGAAGTTGGTCAAGTAGGTGGCAAACTTGTCAGGCAGAAAACAGAGTGGTGGTAAATGGTATACAGTCAGAAGAGATGCAAGTCACTAGTGGGGTACCTCAGGGATCAGTCCTGGGGCTAGTCCTCTTCAGTAACTTCATCAGTGACATTGCAGATGGACTGAAGGTGAAGATTTGTCTGTTGCAGATGACACCAAGGTCTGCAACAGAGTAGATGATCAGATGGGGTCAGCAGAATGAAAAGATAGCTGGATAAACTAGCAAAATGGTCAGAAGAGTGGCAACTGGGGTTTAATGCAAAGAAGTGCAAGATCACGCACATAGGAAGAGAAACCCTGAAGCCACCTATAGGCTGGGAGGGGAGTTGCTGGCAGTCACAAGGGAAGAAAGAGACTTGGGCATCATCATCACCGATGACCTGAAATCATCCAAGCAGACCACTAAAGCAGTAGGTAAGGCTAGGGGATGTTGGGGTGTATTAGTAGGGGTATCACAAGTCGGAAGAGGGAGGTAATAATCCCTCTTTACAAGACACTGGTTAGGCCCCATCTGGAGTACTGCATGCAGTACTGGAGGCCACACCTTCACAAGGACATTAACCAAATTGAGGCAATCCAGAGAAGGGCAACCAAAATGGTGCAGGGACTGCATCAGAAAACATATCAGGACAGATTAATGGAGCTCAATATATATATACCCTAGAGCAAAGGAGGGAGAGGTGATATGGTCAAAACATTCAAACACCTTAAGGGCATTAACAAGGTAAGCGTCTAACATGTTTCAATACAAGAAAAATAGCAGGAAAAGAGGACACAGCATGAGATTAGAGGGAGGCTGATTAAGGGATAATGTGAGGAAGTTCTTTTCACAGAAAGGTGGTGGATGCATGGAGCGGCCTACCTCAGGAAGTGGTGGATATAAATACAGTGCAGGGCTTCAATCAGGCATGGGATAGACATAAGGGAGCAATACAGATGAGTATGATTAGATAGGCCATTGACAGAGCAAAGGCCGATGGCACATTTATAAGGTAGAAAAAGAAATGGGCAGACTGGATGGGCCTTGCGGTCCTTATCTGCTGTCAACTTTATGTTTCTATGTGTACAGACCGACTTCTGCATGCTGTCCCTCTCCTCGGTACCACAACAACTACGGCCTGCAAGATCAGTCTAAAGAGCACAAAATCTAACTAGAAAAAACACTAATGATTCCTCTATCACTTGAACTATGAGCCTTTAATACCATTTTGTGGAAACAAGGAAGATTAGAGCAAAATTTGGAAAAGCAACTGGATACGAGTCTTGGCTCAGTATGCCTCTCCTAGTTACCAGTTTTCAAGTACATAAAATACATAAAAGCTTGCTGCAACAAAACTGCAACAATTCCAAAGATTTCTAACCCCAGGAATTGCACAGAATGATTAAACTAATGCAGTCAGCCTTCAGTGTTGAACTGCTCAGAGAGATGGAATTTATGCAAATGATGGAAATCTAATTGGCCCGTGCCAATTTGAAACTGCTTCCCTTAGTAACTGCTGCACTCTGGGTGCTCCGATTCTTTACTCAACGTGCCAGTTAAGATGCCTCAGAGAGCTCTCCTCAACTCTCTATTATCTTCATTTGGCGATAAGTGACATTTTATTACTTTATTTTTACAATTGTCACCCATTTAGTTTAGTTTTGTTTAGTGTTTGGGTTGTTTTTAATAGTTTTTTCAGTTCCTCAATGGTTCTGTGAAACCGCGAGAACCGCTGTTTCTGAGGTGTTTTACATCAGAATTTATTTTTATTTCTTGACAGTTCCTCACAGGATCCATATAGAGTTTTAAGCTTTATCTTTATTTTATTTGGCTGGGTCCCTTTTCAGTCAGGGAACTGATAAGAGCTTGGTTCATCTTTACTTTTTGGGACCGATCGCTTTACTTTAAAATTGTATTTATCGGTTCCAGGAACTGAGATCTTGTATAATGGTTTAGCGATTTAATTTAAACCAATATCAGAGGTTCCTAAAGATAAACCTTATAAAAGGACAGGACCCACTGGTTTTAAGTACAGTGACAGTTGTGGTCAGATAATAGCCAAGGCAGACAGGCACATCCTGTACATTATTTGCCTAGGGACTAGACATATATTTTCCAACTATGCCATTTGTAAAACAATTTGCCCTAAAATGCTTAAAAAGAGGGCTAAAAAACTGGAAGAAATGACAACAGGTGCTGCTTCTTCAGAGGATGTCTCGCCCATCTCCTCTTCACAAAAGGATAAAGACGAGCCTAAGGAGGTAGTGGAGTCTAAATCTACAGAAAAATCTGATACTGGTAGATCAAAGAGGCCTGTGGAACCAGCTAGTGAACTGATTCCATCTAAGAAAAAACACAAAGAGAAACATGTTGCTGCACCTCTATCTGAGAAGGCTAAGGATCTCTCAGCAGACAAAGCTGTTATGCCCTCTCCTGAGGACATTGCTAAAGCCCTATAGGTATTGCAGGGTCTACAGGCAGTGGTCCCTGCTCCTGCACTGGTTCCACCAGTTCCTGCCCCAGTTTCAAGGAGTCAGGAACCATTATTTTTATTTGATAATCCTGAAGAGGAGGAGGAGGAAGATAAAGGGGAACCCGTAGAACCTGAGTAATCCCCTGAACAGGACTTTGGTTCCCCACCCAAGGGTCCTGAGGATTACACATTGCACTACGTATTTATGAAACAAATGGCAGAGACTCTGACTCTCCCCATCCAGAAGACAGAGGAAGATGGAGAGGAAGCTGATTTTTTGGAGATGATGGGTTTGGCACCTATAAAACCTTTTTTTTAAGTCATTATTTTCTCCTCCTTGCAGCGCAAGCATGGCAGGTCATCTGGCCACCAGCATCTGCACCCCTGGACCTGGTCTGGCCAGTGACACTCTCCTCCACAGGCTTGGTGTACACAGTGTCCCCCGCCCTTGGGACCTGGGCCAAAACCTGGGGTGCACCTCTCTGAGTCCGGGCGCGGTACGGCCATCAGCCACACTTAACCACCCTGCTATTTTTACGCCTTTTGGTGTTCCTCTGAGCCGGTGTGCAGTGATGTACAGCACACTTATGTGCCAACATCTGCCATGCTCCAACCCTCTTTCCGTGCACTGCAACTTTCATTGCACCAAACAGCTGCCAGATGCCGCTGCAGAGCAACGTGAGCCCCATGCCCACCCCAGAGAGAGGAGAGCTCTCCTCAGATGCTTGATCCTCTCCCTTTCCCTGCCAAACCCCGACATCTGGAGTCTGTTCCCAAACCCGGGTTGCCAGTGTGGCGTGAGGTGTGGCATCCAGCGCCTCAACCCTCAGCGCCACCGGGCCGGGCAGCACCTACAAAATGTTTGATGCTCTCCATGCACAAATCACTGAAAAAAAAGCAGTGCTGCACATCCTGAAACCCCCACCTTGGTGCCAGGAGTTGAAAAAAACATAAAGTAGATAAAAAAATATCAGTTAGATCCACTGCTGCATTTCTTTTTAACCATCCAGATCATGAAGGAATGGTCCAGGGAGCAGCTTGTGATAAAGCAAGGATTCCCTTGGCTTCTAATGCCCTGGATAAGGACTTCAGAAAACTGGATGGGATGGGATGGGAAAAAAGGGTATCTAGCTGCATCACTCTTAGTGAGACAGGCCAACTATATGGCCTATGCAGTACAATACCAAAAAGCCTTATGGAACACTATGCTGGCAATATCTGATAAGGTTCCAGGTAATGAGGCAGTGGGCCTGGCAGACATTGCAAGGGCAGCACTGGATGCCACCAAGAAAAAATACTCACTGCAGTGATCTTCTTTCTTCCAAGGGTCCTTTAGCATCAGTATCTTTTGCACTTAGCTGGCTAGGTGCAACTGCCCTGGAGGTGTGCCTTTAAGAGATATTTAAATGAGCTTAGGGCCAAGCCAATCAAAAGACAGGAGGGTAGGAGCTGAGTGAGAGCTGTTGAAGGCTTCAGAATTTTTGAGGAAAACGAGGCAAATGCCCCAAAAAGAATCAACAGGATTCAAAAACATGCAGATGTCCACAAAATGGAAATAGAAACAACAGCAACACGAGCTAAAACTCATCAGTAAGAAACTCCAAATTTGGTAGAAGGTGACATAAACAGCCCTTCTCCAACAGGTGAACTGGGGAGGAAGGGTGGGAGCTTATGATGCTAAAGGACCCCTTGAAAGAAAGAAGATTATTGCAGTGAGTATTTTTTTCTCTTTACCCCAAGAGTCCTTTAGCATCAGTAACTTTTTTGCAGACTATCAAGCAGTACCAAGTGGGAGGTATGCAGAGAACCTACTTAGGAAAGAGGCTCTGCAGAACCGCCCTGCCAAATTTGGCATCAGAACTGTTCTGCACATCCAAACTGTAGTGTTTCACAAAGGTATGCACAGATTTCCAGGTAGCTGCTTTGCAGACATCCAGTAAGGGAATGTCCCTTGCTGCTGCAAGTGAGGCTGCAGTGCCCCTGGTGGAGTGGGCTCTGAGTCCCACTGGAGGTTGTTGACCAGCTTTCTCATACCAGAGTCTAATATAAGAGACCAACCAATGAGAAATAGTTCTCTTGGTAGCCGATCTTCCTCTACCTACATCCCCGTAGGTAAGAAACAACTGAGTGGAACAGCCTCTGGACTGTCTAGTATGCTTTAGGTAGTGAAAGATGGCTCTTTTGACATCCATGCTGTGAAACTTTTGCTCACCAGGAATGAATGGCTCAGTAAAGAAGACAGGCAGCAAAATGAACTGATTCAAGCGAAACTCTGAAACCACCTTTAGCAGACATAACCTATTTGTCCTGAGCTCACCTTTATCGTTGTGAGGAATGATGTAATTGGCTCAGTGCACAGGGCTTGTAACTCTGAAATCCTCCTGGCAGACATAATGGCTACCAGGAAGAATGTCTTCCAAGTTACAAACTTGATGAGGACCGTGGTCATTGGCTCAAAGAGTGGATTCATGAGCCCATCTATGCATAGGTTCAGGCTCCAAGGAGGACAGGCTGCCTGGTTGGAGGCTTGAGGTGTAAGAGGCCTTTGAAAAACTGTTGAAAAATGTGCAAAAAAAATGATTTCTTCTTTCCCACCGAAAGGTAGGCCAACATTTCCACCAAGTGTAGCTTGAGTGAAGATGGTTTCAAGTCTGACACCTGTAGGAGTACCAGGTAGTCTAGCAGCTGAGGGTATGAAGCTGATAGAGGGTCAACCTTTTCGCTCTTGCACCAGAGGGAAAACCTTTTCCTTTTCACTGTATAAGTCTTCTTAGTGACTGTTTTTTTAGCCATCCTCAGTGTCTTAAGGACCTGTTCATAGTACTGTGAGGTTGGAAACTCTAACTCCTCAAGAACCAGGCCTTCAGGTGAAGAGTGTATGTCTGGGTACTGCTCTCCCATCTGAGGAAGGGTTGGCAGGGAGTGAGTTGGAGGCAGGCGAATGGGCCTGTTGCAGGACATTGAGAGAAGGAGAGAGTATCAGGCTTGTCTGGGTCAGTCCGAAGCCACTAGGATCATCGATGCAGGCTGCTGTCTAGAGTTTCAACAAAACTCTGAATATCAGGGAAAGGGAAGAAATGCATATAGGAACCTCCCTGACCAATCCAGGATCAGGACATCCAGAAAGTGTTCCCAGAACTGGGGCCTGCAACAGTACTGTTGAGGCTGAAAATTGAGAGGGGGCGAGCAGATCCATGTCTGGTGTGCCCCATCACCTGAACACTGTGGCTAGTACTTGCTTGTTCAGTGTCCATTCACTCTGGCCTTGACTGATGTGGCTTAGAGCATCTGCCAGAATACTGAGTTTGCCTGGGAGTTGAATAGCCAAGAGGCTGACTCCCAGGGAGAATGCTAGAGACCAGAGCTTCCAAACAGAGTATTTCTGATCTGGTATCACCCTGCTTGTTTATGTAGAACATTGCAGTGGTGTTGTCCATTCAAATTTGAACCACCTGCCCTTCTATGCTGGGAGCGAAAGCTGTGAGAGCTAGTAAGACTGCTCTGAGTTCCAAAAGATTTATGTGAAACTGTGATTCTTTTTGAGTCCAGTTGCCGCTTACTGAGGCACTGTCCAAATGAGCTCCCCAGCCCAAAGGAGGAGCATGTGGTGATCACCTTTGTTGGAAGAGAAGCTTGAAAGAGAACCCCTGCCTGAAAATTTGCAGGGTCCTTTACCACAGCAAGTTTTGGAAAACTGCTCCAACACAGGCATCAACTTTGAACATTTATTGCTTCTCTGAGACCAGCAAGCTCTGAGTTAGACTTGCAGGAGTCTCATCCTGTACCTGACCCTTGGCACTACTGCAGTCATAGAGGTCATATGTCCCAGAAGTTTGAGGAAACATCTGGCTGGTCTTGGCTGTCCCCGGGTGAAAGAATCTGGCACCGAAAGGAAACTCTGAATTCTTTCCTGTGGGAGGAAAGCATATCCCTTCTGAGTGTCCAGCTGGGCCCCTATGAAGGTGAACAGCTGGGTGGGTTCTGGGTGAGATTTCTTTAGACTTACCAGGAAACCCAGAGACCCAGACTATATTCTGTGAGGGAAAGAGATTCCATGACCTAGCAAGGAGACTTTGCTACTACGAGCCAGTCATCCAGATAGGGGTAGAGAGTCATACCCAGTCTCCTGAGATGTGCTGCTACCACTACAAGACACTTAGTAAAGACTCTTGGGGCCAAGGACAGACCGAAGGGCATTGCAGTGAACTGATAGTGACCCGAAGGAAGTTTGAACCTGAGAAACTTCCTGTGAGATCTCCTTATGGGTTTGTGGAAGTAGGCGTCCTTTAAGTCTAGGAAGGCTAGCCAGTCTCCCTGCTGTAAGGACTGTATGACCAGTGACAGAGTGACCATTTTGTATCTGTTTTCTTTTCAGATGTTTGTTTAAATATCTGAGATATAAGATTGGCCACCACTCCCCAGTTTTCTTTTGTGTCAGAAAATACCTGGAGTAGAGGTCCTTGCCCTTCTTGTGGGTGTGGACCCTTTCCACTGCTTGTAAAGCCAGAAGGTTTTGAACCTCCATTTCCAGCAGTGGTACTGTGTTGGGGACAGAGGTCTTGACACCTGGGTATGTTTGTGGTCTGGCAGCTGCTTGAACTGTAATGACAGACCCTTCTCCACTATCTCCAGCACCCACTTGTCTGACATGATGAGGGACCAGTGCTGAAGATAGTGGGAGAGTCTGCCTCCAACTGGAAGCGAGGAGGAGACTGGGAAACTCACATCAGGTCTTAGGCTGAGAGGCAAATGGCTGGGTAGAGGTGGTTCTTCTTTGGCCCCTTCTGCCCCTGCTTCTGAAAGACCCCCAGTGTACTGGCCAAAGTCAGATCGGGGACAGAAATTGTAAAGCCTGGGAACAAAACTTCTGCCCCTACCACCCCTGGGACAGGATATCTGAGGGGTGGCGGACTTAGGCTTGGATGAGTGCCTCTGCCAGGAGGCCTTGTATTCATTGACTTTTTTCATGTAGTCAGTGATTCTGTAATGAAACAACATACTTTGATCACAGGGAAAATCCATGGCCTTGTTCTCAGTGTCCGTGGTCAGACTGGTTGTTCTAAGCCAGGCGAAGTGTCTCAGGGCAATGGGCCATGAGAGATGGCATGGGCCATCGCCCTAGAGGCTGCAACATTGTTGTCATCTGCCATGTGGAACTGGTACATAATAGCTTCCAGGGTAGTTTTTGATGTATCCACTAGCTCCTGCACCATAGAATCTGATCCGTTGCAGGTGATAGCCTGGACAGATTTCCAAAGGGCTTTCTGATATTTGGCTATGAATGCTATGTAAGAAGAAAGTCTGAGAAGCAGGGAAGCTGTGGCATACATTTTCTTTGCTATAAAGTCAATTTTCTTAGAATCCTTGTCAGGAGGAGAGGGGGACAAGGAGACTCCAGCTTTCTCACAAGCAGCCTGCTGCACTATACTCTTGTGGCTAGGGTGTACAGACAGGAACTCGGTACCATTTTAGACAATTTATATTTTCTCTCAAGCTGTTTATCAACCCCTGATACTGAAGTGGGGTGTTGAAGCACCTGCATGGTATTTTTCTAAACGCATTATAGATAGGGATGACCAGGGTCTTTGAGGATGAAAGACCCTTCATCGCCCTATAATTTTCATCTTCATTGACATCCTGGTTGGGCTCCTGCATAGGGAGATCTAGGGTGTCCAGCATATTTTGTATAAATGTAAACATAGAGGAAGGATGCTTGTGGTCACCTGGGAGATCCCCAAGATGAGGGTCCGGGGACTCCTGGGGCTCAAGGCCCTCAAAATCCATGTCAGGGGCATCATAAAATAGATCATCATCTTCATCACCTTCACAGTCTACATCAGAGAGAACTGTGGAAGAGTGCTTGCCAGCCCCAGTAAATTGAGGACCCATCTTTTGAAGGGTCTGAAACAGTTATCATGCTTTTTCCATATTTTGCACTGAAGGAAGAACCTGCGCAGTTTCTAAGTGTTTTTTTTCTATATGCTTTAAGCTGCCTGTTGTCTCGCTATTGGCTTTCCCAGGAGCAACGGGAGCATATTTGTCTTGACAGAGTTTATTTTTAGCTGCTTCATTAGAGGCTTGATCAAGCTTCCTTTTTTGTCACTGTAAATATTTTTCAATTTGTGAGGAACTTCATCTTTGGAAGCTTTATTTTTTGGCTGGAATCTGGAGGGTTCCTCAGCACCTCTGCTTTTGGTATTAGTACTTTTGAATGGCGCCTCATTGGAAACCTTTGATTTATCCTCAGTCATAATAATCAAAGGTCTGTCTGCTATGTTTTCCAATTTAAGCAAAGCAAACCAGTCCTGGACCTACAAACTAAGTGCAAGTTTCTGTTAAAATGCCACCGGCCAGTCCTGCTCCAATTAATAAACTCAGTCTATTACTAGTGCCTTTTTTTTTTGGTTGTAGAACTGGGTTCTATAGCAGTGCCAGTGATAACAGAAACCCAGTAATACTCAACCGTGCACAAGTGGCTGCTGGACCCTTATGGACAGTCCTGACACAGATGATACCAAGGTCCAGTAATACAACAAAAAAGGTTTCCTCGTAATTGCCAATCTAGAGCGAAAACCCCCAGGCACTGTTTAAAGTTGAAATCCACTGCAGGTGCCTCGCGGTAAACCCTGTGAGGTCTGAGGTAAAAAACAAGGCAACTGTCTCTAATTCGAAAGTTCCCACAAGAATTTGCCCAAAAATTAAGGAAACCATCGAAAATAAGCACCGCCATAAAATTAGGCTTTAAACTAAATAGTCGCGGTCAAAATAAAGTCAAAATAGCAGGTAGTGCTAAAATAAAAATTTGTGCAGCACTAATGAAAAGTAAAACTTTCACTCAGCACACTAAAGAAATAATTTATGAGGAAAACTTTATCCAGATAAGCACTAGGAGGCTGTCAACAAGGAAAGTTGGGAGACACCTCAGAACAATATTGCTCAGTCCAGTGGAGAAAACATTCTGAAATCTTCAACAGCTCTCACTCAGCTCACACCCCTCCTGTCTTTTGATTGGCTTAGCCCTAAGCTCATTTAAATATATTTTAAAGGCACACCTCTGGGGAAGTTGTACCTAGCCAGCTAAGTGCAAAAAAGTTACTGATGCTAAAGGGCTCCTGGGGTAAGAAATACCAGTTCCACATGGCCGTGGATACAAATGACATCGTAGCCAGTTTCATGGTTCTCTGCATCTCCTTGAGGCAGTCTACATGGTTCAGGACCACTAATCTGACCCAGGACATGCAGACAAAGGCAATAGATTTTCCTTGTGAAAATGCCTCTTCTTGGACAAAACTGAGACCTACATGAAAAGGTGGAAGGTAAAGGCCACCTATAGGAGCAACTCTAAGAAAGGCCTTCAACCTCTTACAGATCCAAATACAGGTGAGGCAGGGGTAGGGATCCTACTCCAGGCCCTTTTGCAAGCACAAGCTAAGCCAGACAACCAACAGTCCAGGGGTACTTTAGAGGTAGAGGTAGGAGATTCACGAGGAGCCTTGCTCAGGTATCTCAAGTGCAGTCCCAGGCTAAACAGAATCCCTGATGGGCTGGTACAGGTCACCTCCCCCTTGCCAGCAGGTGGCAGATTGACTCACTACCTCCAAGCTTGGTACACCATCACCACAGACAAGTGGATCCTGGAGGTAGTGAGCCAAGGACTGTCTCTAAACTTCAATTCACTACCCAGACTAAGAGCCAGAAACTTTGCCCTAGTTATCTCTGCAGACAAGATACTCTTAGAAGCAGAGGTGGCAAACCTATTAGCAATCAGAGCAGTGGAACCTGTCCCCTTTCCTCAGAGGGGAAAGGGCTTCTACTCAAGATATTTTATCACTCGAAAGAAAAATGGGGACTGGTGATCCATTCTGGATCTGCGACTCCTAATCAAACACATTCTGAAATCAAAGTTCAAGATGGTGACTCTGGCCATGATCATCCTCACACTGCAAAAAGGGAATTGTTTGGCATCACTAGACCCGAAGGATGCATACTTCCATATTCCTATTGAACCAAGTGACAGAAAGTACCTGAGGTTCAGGTTACCCTCAGGTCACTACCAGTTTGCAGCACTGCCATTTTGGCTTAACCTCTGCCCCCAGGGCATTCACAAAGTGCCTGGCAGTGGTGGTGGCACACCTAAGCATGCAGGGGGTGACAGAGTTCCTATTCTTAGATGACTGGCTAGTCATAGGTCAGTCCCAGCAGCATACCAGAGAAGCTCTGGCCCTTACCAGGAGCACATTAGAGTCTCTGGGATTCCTCATAAATGAACAAAAGTCCCAGCAAGAACCTGTTCAGATTCTGGACTTCATCAGAGCAGAGCTGGGCACCAGCCTGGGCAGAGCATTTCTTCCTCAGGACACGGTGAACAGCATCCTGCTGGTAGCAGGATCATTCCAGCTAAACTGGCCCAGACCTGCAAGGGAGCTTTTATGTCTGCTGGGCCACATGGCAGCCACCACAGCAGTTGTTTCAGGATCCAGGTTTCAGATGAGGGACATATAGTTCAACTTAAGAGCTCACTGGTCCCAGAAAAAGAGATGCACTAGCCAAACTAGTTCTAGTCACAGGCACCATCCTGTAGGCCCTGTAGTGGTGGCTGGACAGAGACAACCTCAGGCAGGGAATCACATTTCTAAAGGAGAATCCCTCACTGGTGCTCACAACAGATGCTTCCCTGCTGGGGTGGGGGCACATGCTGGACTTAAAAGCTGGTGGGACATGGTCCTCAGGAATCACTTCTGCATATAAATCTGTTAGTGCTCAGGGCAGTATACCTGGCTCTACAAGCATTTGCTCCTCACTAAAGAAACAATGTGGTGCAGTTCAGAACAGACAACACAACCACCACATACTACATCAACAAGCAAGGAGGAACCAGATCCACCCCACTGTGCACAGCGGCAATGAAGCTGTGGAGTAGCAAGCCTACTCTGTACAGGTGTCCCTATCCACTGTCCACCTTCAGGGAAGGACAACATCCTGGCAGACTCCCTTAGCAGGATCAGCCGGATCATCATGAACAGATGCTGGATCCTTAAGTGCTGCAGGCAGTATTCAGAAGATGGGTTACACCAGAAATAGACCTCTTTGCCTCAAGGACAATCATCAGCTGCTACAGTTCTGTTGCAGGCCTCCAAACAAGTGCACAGTCCCTCTGGATGCACTTGCACTTGACTGGTCAGGAAGATTCCTGTATGCCTTCCCCCCCTTTTCCCATGTTGCTCAGGACCTTGGTGAAGTTGAGGTCACAGCCAGCAACAATGATCCTGGTGGCACTAGACTGGGCCAGGCAGCCGTGGTATTCTCTACTAGTAAACCGGTCTGTCTCTCCTCCAATTCACCTGCCCCAGAGGCACAATCTTCTGTTATCCTCTCGGGGCAGGATCCTGCATCTCAACCTCAGGTCCCTGTGACTGAAGGCCTGGCTCCTGAAGATCTAGAATTAGCTAGCCTAAACCTTTCAGAGAGGTTTTGACTGTGCTCAGAGGATCCAGGAATCCATTAGCCAGGAAAACCTATTCCTCAAAATGGAAAAGGTTTTCCATTTGGTGCTCAGGAGGACATTGTTCCCTCTGGGACAAGTCTTCCTATCTTGCTGGACTATCTGACACACTTGCATACCCTGGGCCTTCATCCTCGATGCGAGAGTGCCTCTAGCAGCAGTCTCAGCATACTGTAATGTGTCAGCTAGCAAAGACAGATCTATGGCCTCACCCTGTCTTTCACAAATTCAAGGGTCCCAATCACCTTTGTCCTCCTTTTAGGGAGCCAGTCACAGCCTGGGATCTCAACATTTGTATTGTCAAGCTCATGGAGCCACCCTTTGATCCCATGGCAACTGTAGACTTGAAATATGTCACATGGAAAACTGTCTTCTTGGTGGCCATCACTTCAGCCAGGAGAATAAGTGAACTGCAAGCCCTGTGCACAGATCTGGACTTTATTTCATTCCACAGGGACAAGGTGGTACTTACGAGCAATAGGAAATTTCTCCCTAAAGTGGTCTCAGACTTCCATTTGAATATTGCTATCACTTTGCCTGTTTTCTTCACTGACAGTTTCAGCTCACCTGAATGGAAACTGCATAGCCTGGATGTCAAGATGGCATTAAGCCACTACATTGACAGGACCAAGGTTCACAGACCAGACACATCCAGCTGTTCCTCACCTATGGATAAGTGGGTAAGGGAAAACCTGCATCAAAATGAACCATTGCATGCTGGATAGTGACCTGCATACAGTTCTGTTACAGTAAAGTTGGAAAACAAGCTCCCCTGGGCCTCCGGGCACCTTCTACCAGGGGTACAGCTGCATCAGCAGCAGCTGCAAGGGATATCCCACTCTTGGAGATCTGCAAAGCAGCTACACAAATTTACCAAACATTACAGCCTGGACATACAGTCCAGAAGTGATGCTCGATTTTGTACAGCAGTGCTGCAGAACCTGTTTTCTAGATAGGTTCTCAGCTCAACCTCCAAAGGTACTGCTTGGTAGTCTGCATTAGTTTAATCATACTGTGTGATTCCTGAGGTTAGAAGAAAAAAAATACTCACCATAGTAATCTTGTTCCTTCCTGGTGATCACACAGTATGATTAACACTCCCACCCTGCTTCCCCTACCTGAACCTATGATTTAAAAAAACAGGGGATAGACTTAGTTCTGCATCTCTGCTTTGACTTTTGTGTGGTTTATGACTAGATATTTCAGTTCTTTAACCAGCTGATTCACACTGTGGTCCCTACTTGGAACTTGTTTTTTTTGGGTGGGGAATATGATTGGGGGGGGCTTAATCTACATAGATAGTTAACTAAAGGTTATTTACCCTGTTAGGCTGTGTAATGAATCTGAGCACTCAGAGTGCAGCAGTTACTAAGGGCAGCAGTTTGAAATGGGCACAAGCCAATTAGAGTTCCATCATTTGCAGAAATTCCATCTCTCGGCAGTTCAACACTGAAGGCTGGCTGCATGGTTTAATCATACTGTGAGTCCTCTGGAAGAAACACAATTACTCTGGTGAGTAATTTTTATGGCTGTGGGCGGAACCTACAGCTGTCTTGCATTAGCTTTAAAAATGGAATACCAAAGCACAACTTTTTTGAGTTTTCAGCGTATCCTTTCACAACTACAAAACACTATGCCAGTTGAATGAAATACTCTATTCTCTCTGTTGAGTAGACCAGTTGCAGCACTATTTTTTCAGCTTGTTTGTCTCTATCTTGTCTCTCTCCTCCTGCCTGCTTTAAGTGACCTGACAGCTAGTACATATCTAATTATATGGGATTTTTGTTGATTTGCACCTCATTTATATTCTGATGATCCCTTCACAGCTTTTCTAGGCTGAGGACCTTGTGTTTAAGAATCACAGTTCTGCTGTGCTATGCTACTACTGTAGTCAGTGCACCTCCCCCTCATTACTGACATTCCAAAGTTGAAGTCAGTGAAGCACAAAGCAGAGAAGGGTCTATAGTCAAAGACCTAATAAAACAATTAGTTCAGTGCCATTTCTTTTCAATTCCTCTACTTTGCCTTGTGATGTGAAGATAAATAGTTCCTTGTGTGAATGGTTACTTCTGGTGTGGATGGTAAGGGGTGATCCCTGTGTTATAAATGCAGAGAGAGAGGGGAGAGGAGAGATGAGATGAGAGAGAGAGAGAGAGAGAGAGAGAGAGAGACTAGCATTTTTGCAGTTGCTAAGGTTAACCCATAGTTAACCTTACAAAACAGAGCACATGCCAGGTTGCAAGTGATTTCCCAAAACTGAATACAGTGGTTAAAAAAAGAGATCACAGATTGTAAGAAGCATTCTTGGCTGTGTCATTAGTATGTAGACAATGTATAGATTCTTAAAATAAATAAATAAAATCCAATAATGTAGATAACTCAACATTGGTATACAGCTGCATACCATCATAATGCAGTAACTTCATAAAATATGTACCTATAATAGAGTTCTGCTCACAGTTTTGGGAAGCTTTAAATATTACTATTACTAATAGAAAGACAATTGTATTTATTCAGAGGAAGGCAACACGAAGGGTTTGGAACATAAGACATTTATTTGTTTATTTATTCAAGAGTTTAACCAGGCAGGCATACTGAGCGGAGGACCACTCGTTTCCAGATGCGACCTGGGGGAAACATGGGGGGAACATAAGGGAAGGAACAATAATTACACAAGCATAACAATTACAGATGAGGAGGCACTGTTATGGAGCCTATACAGTAGGTAGCTAAGGTAGGCATGAGCTTAAATCCAGGTATTAAGTGCAACAGCAAGTTAGAACTTAGGTATGAGAGAGGTGAGTGCCACCATAGATTATTGCGTTAGAAGGAAGGTTAGGAGGGAGGGAGCCATATAAGGAACGTTTGAAACTCCTCAGACTACGTTATTTATTTTGTAAAGTTTACTGAGGCATATTGAGCTGCAATAGCTTGTTTCTAGATGTGTCTTGGGGAAAGGGGAAAAGGGAATACAATTTTGAATGCAAGATCCAAATAAAAAAAATACATAGTGCTAAGTCCGTACATACTACCGAATAAATTTAAAGCTATACCAAACATTTTTGTTGGGATAGGCAGGCAGCACTTGCCATCCAGAATGTAGTCTATATACATATACACATTATACATATACAAACATATATGTTTTTAAACATATACACAGGCACTTACTTTTATACTCATATACATATATGCAGTGTATACGCACAAAGCATTTCAACACAGATACATTTTGCTTATTTAGCACGTGGGGTAGTAAGTAGCAGTGTCAGTGGCTCAGCAGGTTGCACACTTGCCTCTGAGGCTGGAAGATTGGAAGACCCAGGGTTTGATCCCACACCAAGCACTTAGGTTAAATCCAAATACAGACACACAGGGCTCTCAGAACTACAGGGATTCTTGTATTTTACAGCAATTTGGAGCCATCTACTGGGGAATATTTCCCATAGACTTGCATTGGTTATACAGGAAAACAGAGCAATTCTGCTTTATTAGGAAATAATGTAGAATACAGGAAAATTGCCTTGGAGTTACAGGGAAGATGACAAATCAATCTGGGAGCATTA
Source organism: Neoceratodus forsteri (assembly GCA_016271365.2). Lineage (NCBI taxonomy): Eukaryota > Metazoa > Chordata > Ceratodontiformes > Ceratodontidae > Neoceratodus > Neoceratodus forsteri. The sequence continues at coordinate 926,449,782 of CM028137.1, forward strand.
CACTGTAGTGCAGCGTGAGGGGGGTGCTGCACTCCTGAAGTGCCGTCTTTCAGATGAGATGTTAAACAGAGGTCCTGCCTGCCTGTTCTGGTGGTCATTTAGGTGGATGTTAAAAGATCCCATAGCACTTCTCAAAAAGAGTAGAGGTGTTTTTTATTGAAGGGTACAAAACCATATACAGAAAAAAAAGGTGGAAGGAAAATATAATATTTACATAAAACAAAGTATTTGAAAAAAGAACAAAATATTTGTAGGGAAAAAAATACATCAAAGGAAACTAAAAACCCACATAATATCACCTACTGTCATTTATTGATATTCATTCTTTAGATATCAAGTCCTGTTAACAAATTCAAAAATTCATTCAAATTTTATAAAAAAGAAGAAGCCTCCACCACATGATTTAACTGTCTGTAAACCATATTTTCAACTTCTTTTCATAAATAGTATTTAATGGGTTCCATTTCATAACAGCGACCACTAAAAGCGATCACCGTTGAGGCGAAGTCATCACCGAAAATCAGTTTTGGCAAAGTGACTCCCAGTACTGCAACAAAAAGGGCACTGGGGACTTAGGTTTTCATTTTATGTGGAGGTTGCACCCCCACACCCCCTTACTAAAGGATTCTCAACCCAGGGGCACATGTCGAAGCAAAATCCAAGAAAAACTTTCAGGCTTGGAGCAACAAAATGTATGTGTGCTCAGACCTGAACCCAGCACCCTTGCAATCCCAGCCCACCACCTACCCACTATACCATGGAGCCAGCTCAGCAGCCCACTGTGGCACTGCACCTCACAAACCCTCCCTTCTGTCCCACTCCACAGTCAGCGTGCTCACTCCCCCCCCTTCACGTATGCATGTAGTGACATCCTGTCGCTATATGAATGAACCCCCCATCCGGTCACCCTCCTTCGTTGGTAGCCCCAATGACATGCGCTGTGATTGAGTCACTGTTTTTGCTTTCACTCAGTCGCAGTCATGCATGCACGGGCTACCATTTAGTGCATTCTCACAAATTACTCTAAATACTGTATAGGGCATGCTTTGCTGGTGAAGTACCCACCGTACTTGAGCATTCCAGAAATAAAACTTCAACACTGCAAAAAATACAGGTACTGTTCCAGCACTGTACTTAAGTAATCTATTTGTATAATTCCCCAAAATTACTGCCTCTTACAGTATGTAAGATTTTGAAGCCAGGGTAGGTTCCAGACTCTATCTAAGAATTCCCATAAATTTTGGGAAAAAGTACAATGTAGAACAAAGTGTTCCATTGATTCTTCTGGGGCTCTGCATGCTGTGCATGGATACATCTGTTCCTCCATTGGTTTATGTTTGTTGTTGCCCCAGCCACACATGTTGTAAATTAGTGCCTTCACCTTCTGCCTCTTCCACGCCACCTCCCATTCTCTTGTGCCCCTGTATTAATGCTGGAATGGCTGATAAGAGTCTTGGAACCTGGTTCTCCTCTGGCTCTGCCTGACCGGTCTCTCTTCTTCCTCCTCCACCTCTAAAAACACATCAGAGTCAGTGTCGGATGGACCCGATGTATAATCAAGCACTGTTCCTTCCCTGGTGCCTTCTGAGGGTGTGGATCTGGATTTCAAACTAGGCTTTAATTTTTTATCATATATTTTTACTAGTCTAGTCATAGACTCGATCGAGTTTCTAATCATTTCATCCCTTATAAACTTTTTATTTTCGCCTTCTGTAGTTGATTATCATATCTAGTTATTTTGTCCATAAGATTCTTGTTGTCTTCTTCAAATTCTTCTACAGTAGTATGCTCATTTACATTTTGTTCCATCTCTGCTATTTCCCTGGACAGTGCCTCCCAAACTGGTGTTGCTCTAGCCAAAATTAATTGTATGTTCTTAAAGGAGGCTTCTTCCATGTGTACTCCACATGGTCATAAATTCAGCATCATCAGTTCCCTAGGCAGGTTTATCTAATATGCAGAGTCCATGAGGGATTAGCTTTATTCCTAAGTAAGCCTCCAAAGTCACCTTATGCCAGTACATCCTTCATCCATGCATAAGCTTCTCCAATTTTTTATAAATATCTTTTACCTCAAGCACATTTTGTTGTTCATTAGCAGAGTTTGTGACTGCAAGAATGAGATTGATACCTCCTCGGGATTCAAATAAAGTTTCAGTAAAACTCCTTGTTGCTCCTGGGACATTACTCGGACCCCCAGCTGCCATATGTTCTTCGGCCATCTCACTTTGAAACAGTAAGCTGACAGGGGAACTAGAACACCATAACTTGGTAAAATTGTATAGCGTAACTCAAGTTAAAAAGTTTACTAGATGTAGGCTGCATATTATTGCTTGTGTAGCACCACAAAAATGAGCATATGGTGTCCAAACACTTTTACACCCTTAATAAGGAAACCTGTGCTCAAATAAATAGCCAGCACATACAAAGAAAAACATCGAGCACCAGGAAATTATGGTCGTGCACAAACAAGAATTGCAAAATAAAAAAGAAAAAATATTTGAACCCACCATTATGTATGGACACATAAATGACTTAAATGAATTACTTGAACACGTTCCTGATTTTAAATACCTAGGTGTCACATTGGACAGTTCACTCTCCTACCATCGGCACATAGATTCTGTTGCCAAAGCCACCAACATCTGTATAGGCCTGCTCTACAGGCACAAACACTGCATGACTCCTGACACTCTCCGGTTGGCTATCAACAGCTCTGTCACCTCCATCATTGATTACGGGCTAGCAATCTATGGCTCTGCCTCTGCCTCTGCCCTCTGCAGAATTACAGTTGCACTCAACAAGGTATGCAGGCTGCTAACTGGGGCTGACTGGCTTACACACACTTGTGACCTGTACACTCAGGCAGGATGGCTTCCTCTCATCAGCCAGATACAGTATCAAACCTGCCTCTTAGCAAAAAAAGTCCTCCTCGGGGTCACGCCCCCGGGCATTGAAAAGCTCCTCATTGACCACCACAGCACACAGCGAACTAGAAGTTCACAACAACTAACCTTCCTTGTCCCCAGATGCCGGACTACCATGGGCCAGAGGGCCTTTGTCCACAGAGCACCACAGTGGTACAATACTCTCAACAAAGAAACTCTTACTGCTGCTGCTCTGGCCTTTTAAGAGACAACTCCAACTTCATCTCATTTCAACTAGTCGTTGTGACTGCCTAGCCTAATCAGGGGCCTACTGCTCACTGCCTCAACTTCAATCTTGACAGCCTCCTCTCCCACCTTGCCCCCTTCTATCTGCCTCACCTGCCCACCCCTTGTCCCCTCCCTTTCCTCTCCCCCAGGAATTTCCTACCTTTTATCCCCCTCCCTTAGAGCTCTCACCTCACCTCTACCCTCTGACAATGGCCTTACTGCCTGCATACCCCTCCCTCACCTGCAACGCTTATTTCTAAGATTGCCCTTGGCTGGTATGTCATGCTACCTAACATTTGGCACATTTTGAATTACTGGAATTTCCTAAGCCACAGTCTCTTGCTTCTTTTTTGTGTAACTATGTATTATATATGCGACCTTTGTATGTATATATACCCCATTCCTTCGACCTGGAACCTTTGTAAATGAGGAGTTCCTGCTCAAAGGTATTTGTAATCCTAGATTTCAATAAAATAAAAAATAAAAAATGGTAATAGATTTATAAAACCATTTTATTTATCAAAAAAGTGGCACAGCACATCTATATTAAGTGTAAAAGCACACAGAGAAAAACATTAACATGACCTACAGTATGCACTTGGGGAACTAGAAAATTGGGTAAACAATAAGAAACTAACTTTTAATGTAGACAAGTGTACAGTGATGCACTTTGGGAGAAATAATCAGTATGCTAACTATATACTAAGTGGCGAAGTCTTAAAGGTGATCGATGACGAACGTGATCTGGGAGTTAGAGTAACAAATTATCTAAGTTCTAAACTTCATTGTCAGCAGGTAATTAAAAAGGCTGCAGGTATATTACATTGTATATTTAAACATATTAGAAGCAGAAGCAGCAAAGTTCTGTTGCCATTATACTCCTCCTTGGTAAGGCCCCATTTGGAATATTGTGCCCAGTTTTGGGCACCAGGAGATAGGGGCTCTATATTTGCTCTTGAAAAAATTCAGAAGATGGCTACCAGAAAAATGGAGGAATTGAAGGGCCTGGATTACACAGCCAGCCTGGGGAACTTGGACTGTATACCCTGGAATATCATAGAATGAGAGGGACCTAGGTTTGGTATTTAAAGCTTTGTATGATGACCATTTATGGGAACTGCTGGGTTTGGGACTTAGGAAGACAGTTTATGATACTAGGGTACACCCATTACAACTCACAGTAGATTACTGTAGAACAAAAAAAGGAGTTCATGGTTTTCTGTTAGAGTTTCTAAACTCTGGGACAATTTGCCATTGGATGTGGTAGACAGTGATAGCATGGATACCTTTAAAGTGCATTTGGATCAACATTTAGGTAAAAATTCTATAATGGGTTACAATTAATATTTGCGAGCATCATGGACATTAGTCTTTTAAGCTCTGATACCTATGATGGTGAATTGCTCTGTTTGGTAATCCACAGTATTGGAATATGTGTATTATACTTACTGCTATCCTTCTCAATCTAAGATGCAGGATTTGTGAAAATATTTTTAAATCTGCATTTGATAGACTTATTGGTCTCCAATTGTGAATAAGTGATCTGTCCGAAGTTTTGTATAAGTAAATTGTTAAGCTTTTTGAAAAATGTCCTGGGACAGAGTTCTGTGAAAAGAAAAAAGACTTGTTCTAGGCAAAGCGTTATTTCTGAAATAAAAGTTTTATAGAATTCAAAAAGTAGGCCATCCAGACCTGGGGCCACCCCCAATTTCCTTGTTTGTATTACCTATTTTATTTCTTGAGTTGTTATGGTATATGGTTTGAGTGAGAGAACAGGAATTTTGTTGTGATATTGTGTATTTGGAATATGGGCAAGATAATATAACATGTCTTGAGTAAGGTTTTTCCATTTCTCCCATGTCAGTGACTACACAAAATGTCCTGAACTGAGGTAACTGGGATCGCTTCTTGTTCTATAGGGTAGAGATTGTAGATGCTTGTATCCTTGCTTTACAGGCTGCACAATGGTCAAACACTGGGGATTTTGGGGTTCCATAAGAAAATTCTGCCCTAATTGAACTTGCCCTATCATATTGGAATGTCTGCATTTTGATTTTAATTTTGTTAATTTGGTACGTTAGGTTGCTCCCTTCTGTAGGTGTCTTTGGTAGTAAATATTGTTAGTGTTTTCTTAATGTCAGATACTTAAAATTTTGTGTCCTGGACTTTTTCTTCTTCCCATAATTTCGGAAGCATTGACTAATATCCTGTTTAGTTTGGTTCCACCAGTCTCCTATATCTTCGTATAAACTGATGACTAAAGCTCGTGCCACTAACAGTTGTTTAATGGCAAACTGCATACCCGGATCTGCCAGAGCTTGTGTGTTCAATTTCCACCGGGTCTTAGTAATGGGGTGTTTTGGGTCTGATCCCAAGGAGGAAATTATCATCTGGTAGTCTGAGAATTCAATTGGGCATACTTTTGTTGAACTTACTATGAAGTATTTGGATACAAATACATAATCAATAATGATAGTGTATTGGGCCCTTTTATAAGTTACGTATTTGGGATTTTGGATATGATTGTTACAATCTATGAAGTCTGCAACTGAAATACACTTTTTGAAACCTTGTAAATCACAATACATTTTAGATGGGGGATGCTGGCCTTTTGGAATGTTCAAACTACAATTAAAGTCACCTCCTTATATGACTGATCTAGCTATAGTTAGGTAAGGTTGTATGGTTGTAGTTAGTCAAATAGATTTACTCTTTTTGCTTTTGATTGTAGACCATAGATGTTAACTAACCAACATGGTTCCACATCCCAGTAACCATCTAGAATTAAGTCCCTCCCTGGTATAAGGTCCAATAGCCAAAAAGAGTGAGAATCGGCTACCTGTAAAGAGAATACCAGTACCATCTGCCCTATCTGCTCTGAAGGACCAATAGGATGGTTCCCAGGGCTGTTCTGATTTAAAGGTCATAAGTTAAGTCATTGATACCATCCATGATTCCTGGCGAAGTGATTTCTATCTTTAAATCAAAATTAGCTGAAATACAGCCTGCCATTTTTATCACTTAAGAGGCTGTGGCAATTAAGGGATGCCACCACTGTGCTGTGGATGTTAGTCAGTTTGTTATACAGCTGGATCTTATTATCATTTTTTCATCCCTTCTTCTTCTTTCCACTATATGATTTGTCAGAAGGTTGGGGAAAGAGTATTGTTACTTCCATTGTGTCCTTGGGGTCTTCTTCCAGCTCTGATTTCCCCCATATGGAGTTTGTCAGAATTTCATAAGGATTCTCAGTTTCCACTGGCTGTGATGATTCCTCTTTTTCAGTCTTCTGGATGATCTTCTGTGTGGTGGTGAAATGGGGTCCTTTGAAGATGTTAGTGATTCTGTTTTTCCTCTATCTGGTTCTGCTCTGGTAGATCTGTATAACAGACAGGTTGTAATAAAGGTGTTATTGCTTTCTCCATCTGTTTAGGCTTTATGTCCTCTCTAGGTGACTTCTTCTGTGCCTCTGGGGCCTTAGATGGAGGTTCTGGTGCTGGTGTTTTCTTTTCTTTTGGAGAAGCTGGTTCAGGGGGAGAAAGGGTCAGGATTTGAATTCACATCTGCTTGATCTTTGTTTATTAAGTCTTCTGGGTCTAGGGTCTGTGACTTATTTGCCAAAGCCCATGGACATTCTTTGTATAAGTGGCCATATGCCTCACAGAGATTGCAGCTGATATGATTTGTACATTGTGAGCTGATATGGCCAACTTCATTGCAGAGGCTGCACTGAAGCTTATCGCAGACACTTGACAAGTGTGTCCATGATCCACAATGGTAACAGGCCTTTGGCTGTCTGGGATAAAAGCACACCCCTCAATCTCATACCAAGAAAAAGCAGTTTGGGATGTGTGCTATCCCTTCTTCAGTCTAATGTAATTTTACTTTGAAACACCATCCTCCTGTCCAGAATTGTTCATCATCCAAAATTGCTTCAGGCACACTTAACACCTGACATTTTTACTGAAGCCAATGGTATATGTCCCCCACTGGGACACTTTCATTCTGAAACATAACTGTAACTGATTTTATAAGGGATTTTGTCAATGGGATAGCCACAAAGGGGTTCCAGAGGGGGAGGATTTGAGTTGAGTATATCTTGTCCAGAAGATTTCCAGAAGAGGGGCACAGTGAAAACTGATATCAAATGTTTCCTCCCCTGAGATATATATAAAGGCAAAGACATCTGCTGGGTAAAACCACAAGGAATCTTTGATTAGTGTTTTTCCAACATACTATCTGGGTGGAGGTCCAAACCACCTCTATATTTAAGTTGCACTGCATGCTTTCTGGGAAGTGGTTCTGCTTTGTTTTATTTAAACAGTTCTGAAAGTAATGGTCTCTGTGGTTGTTCAGACTGAGGGTCTAGGTCTGGAGAGGTGTGCTTCTGAGGTTCTGTATCCTCCTGTATCATGGGAGTTGTTTCTGGAGAGTATAAAGGACTTTGTGAGGAGATGGACTCATTCTCCTTTTTTGTTCTGATTTTTGCCCTCAGAATCAGAGGGTGTCTGCACAGGTTAAGGGTGCATAGTAGGAGTGACTGTGGTTTTGTCTGCCTTCTGGTGTACTATCATATGCCCAGAGGGGGTGTCCAGTGAAGTGAATCCCCTGGAAGTTACCAGGGCTGTGACCTTCCTTGAGTAAATATCACTAGAACTTGATGTAGTTTCTAACCCCAAATTTTTCAGTGGTGGGGGTATCATTCTGGGTTTGTAGAGTTCTGTGAGAAGATGTAATGTCCCACTTGGGATCTGGCACCCAGTTACCTGCACTATCTTGCATCAACCTGCTCTTTTGAGAGCATGGTCTGACAGGGTTTCTCAGCTGCAGTATCAGATGCTAACCCAAATGCTGTTTTAATTGCTGCTACTATAGACTCAAGTTGGGAAACTCGAATGGAATACAATCCTGTTGAGTAGTTGAGGTACTGGGCAAGTTACTACGCTTAATTTATTTGTCCTGTCGGAATGTTCTTATGCTGCAGAACCACACTGTCCTTTTTTTCTAAGCTCATCAGCTTTTGTTTATGTCCATTCTCTTCATCTGCCAAGATTTTAAGTAAAGCAGTTTTTTTCCTGATAATTCATGTTCCAGGACTGTCAAGGCAAGTTCTGATGATTGAGGTATTGTCAGTGCCATGGCTCATTTAAATTGCAATCAGTGTGGGCAAGTCTTAGGTCAAGGACAAGAACCCCTGTGTGTGCCATTCCCAACTCATTTCCCACCTCTGTTTTATGCTCCACAGCTGAAATCTGAGTTTGAGTTATGTCAGTATACTGTTTTGAGGCACCACCAGCAGGAATAGACAGCAAGCCATTCTGTGTCCCTGCTGGGTATTGTACAAGTTCCTTTAATTCCTCCACTGTGCCATGCCACATCATGAAAATATCATCTATAAATGACACCAGATATCAATCTTACTGTAAAACGGATTGGTCTGCTCATCATAGACACTTTCTTCCAAAGGCCCAGATAGAGATTGGCATAATTGGGGGCGAATGTAGCCCCCACTGCCGTTCCCTTAAAGAGATAGTGGTGCCAAAACAGGAAGACAGGAAAATAATACACATTATAAGCAGCAGTCAGTTGTAACTTTTTTGTTCTGAAGTATTTTTCTTTTTCCTTTTGCTCATCAGAAAGTCTTATATGTGATAAAATTGTGCTGGATGTGTGGAACAGCTCTTAGCCTGGCAGCTGACATGTCTAACTTTATTGCCTCACACTGCATCATCAGCATTATGATCTCACTGATAGTGACATCACATGTGAATGACCTGGCAGTCACTCACTTGCTGTTCCTAAGCAGCAGTGATGTCACAGTCAGTGAGGTCACAATCCTGATGATGTAATGTGGGGCAGTAGAGCAAGATATGTCGGCTGTCAAAGGCTAATTCACTACATCACACTATTAACATCAGGTAAACAATCTTCTAATTAAGCAAGGAAAGAAAAGTACCTCAGATATAAAAGGCACTGGTTGGTAGCTTTAAAATCTAATATTCATTTTAGGCAGTACACTAGCTTTTTAAGCTGCAGAATAAATTCTTCCTGAAACATAAAACAATTTTTTGTTAATACATGCTCAGTACAGCCCAATAGGAAGTTTTTATTTTTGTCCACATCCATACCAGGATCTTGGTTGAATCAATAGTCCAAAGCTTCTAAATCCACCTCATAGGGGATATTAGTGTACAAAGATACCATATCTAGAGAAACCAGTAGCCAATCATCCTTAATTTGCATACCCCCAGTATTTCTAATATTTGTGTGGTGTCATGAATGTAGGAAGTTAGGGCCTGTACATACTCTTTTATGTGGGCATCCACATATTTGGACAAAAGTTCCACAAGGGAGCCTATGCCTGCCACAGTGGGGCAGCTGGGTGGATTTTGAAGATTTTTGTGAATCTTCGGTAACATACCTAAGATTCACAAAAATCTTCAAAATCCCACGTAAAAGAATATGAATAGGCCCTTTGTGACACTGTACCACACACAGGTATTGAGGTATTCCAGCTGAGGAGTGCGGCTATTTGCTAGCTGTTTTGTGACTTTTCTCTGTGGCATGCATACTCCGGAGTGCAGCTGAGCTGTATTGCTGCTTTCACATCAGTTATGGAATGCATTCCACAGAAAAAATGCATTAATCTTGGAATGGCATTACACTGTTCCATGGTGGAATTCTCTATGTTTGCTTCTGGCAGAGTTCCACAGAATTAGTTGAACATTTGCAAACTTCCTCAGGATTCCAGTCTGTAAAATATAAATTTCCACACAGGTCTAGTCCCTGTAGATTTGACTGCAGTATTTGGGACAGATTAAAACTGACCCTCAGTTAAGCATTTTGAAGCATAAGACTGGAATTCACATACAGAATGAATGAAATGCAGTGGGCAAAGGCTGTGCTGCTGTAATCAAGAGTTCCCAAGTAACTTTAAAATTGCTGGGTCCAGAATATGAGTGTGGTGCCAAAAGGAGACAACGTGGTAAAAAAACATCTGAGAAAAAAAACTTGTTGGATTTACATACACCATGTCAACCTCAGGGCCTCAGTAGGGAACCTGTCTTTTTGTAGTTATAGCGTAACCTCTTGATGTGAAATTGTCATCTCTGTTCCATTTGACTTGGCTATATTTCATACTTCCAACTCAGGCACTCTTAAGCTATTTAGTTTTCATCAGCAAAATAGTGTCTGCTTCTATTACTTCATGTATTTTGCAAATAGTGCATATTTCTCTGCTGCACAGTCTCCTACTTTTATGTTGAATCTCATCTTTTCTGCAGTACGGGAGTTGTGGTCTTGCACCATTTCCTTGCCTAAGCACTTTAGAGGACTAGTAGTGCCACAAACGGTGGACAGAATGACATTCATTTTTAAAAGTAACTAGTTCTTACTATTTTCTTTTTTCTTTTGCTACTTAGAAGGTTGTCTATTTAATACTGTAGTTTGTGTGATACACAGAATAACACACTCCCTGAACACTGACATATCCAGTGCGATTCCCCTTCCCTTCTCATCAGCAGCGGGACCTTGCTCATTGTGAAATAACTAGTGACCAGTATGCAGCACAAAAACAGAACAGCAGACAACCACTTGAAATCCGGTGTCAAAATTCTCATTACTGCAAGACAATAGCATGAGAGCATGAGAGTAAACCACATACAGAAATGATAGATTTTTACTATAGGATCAGAACTGTTTCTCAATGATGTAAAGATATAATCTTAAAATTGTACATTTTAGTAAATAAAGATATCTGAAATTTTTAAAAAGCCTCTAAAGAGGGAGTGGAGAAGGAGGCCATTTTGTAATCACAATAAGATACTCCAGGATATGTGTTGTTGTGTGATAATGGCACTTACGGGGTGGCTGAACACACCTGAGTTGTGTCACTGCCTATTATCTAACAGTGCACACCCTATCATTTTATTGCTCAAATTCTACAATTGCTTCAAAATGACAATATTGATTAACATTTTTTAAATGTCAATTCATAGTTATCAGGCTCATCCTTATTGATGATGTCCATGCCTCACCACATTTGAGAGCATGAATACATGAGCCAGACCCTACCAGCCATGCGGTCTGGGGCTATAACCTACTATAAGCATTTACTGAATACTTGCCCTTTATTAACAGGTGCATTAATTACACTTTAGTATTCAACAGATTGACAGTTAACTGACAGCTATCTCTGTTAACCCCTTAAGCACTGGCTTTCTATATACATTATTCAAGAAAATTGCAATAAACAGAATATGCTCTGTTCCCACAGTGAACAGGTTAATGAAATGCAGCCCAAGCGTTGTCCTGCATTGCACTATATCATGAAACCTGACTGACTGATGACTATCTTTACCCACATTATCTTAGCACAGCAGCATTGGTAAAGATTTAGCGACCTCATTACTAAAAAATCGCTACTCTTAGGTAATGAAAGTTTTTTTCGACTATCAACATGACTTCTGTCTGTTAATTATTGACCCCTCTCCCAACCCAGTGACTTTCTTCTCTTTTGCACTCTGGTTGTTATTTTTAAATAATCACCACTTAGAATGGGGGGATGTTCTTAGGGGAGCACCCAAGGGGTTGGCTCTGGGTCTGTTGCTTAACATATTTATGAATGATCCAGAGGAGGAGGTCAACATCAGGATGAAGTCTGCTCATGGCATTTGTTTGGCAAGGAGCGTGGACACAACAGGGGAAATGCACTGCACAGGAGTCTACACACATAAGGCAAGTACTCTTAAAAGTAGGGCTTAGATTTAATGTGAGAAAGTGCTAGCTGATGCACTCAGAATGATGAATCTGAGTCACACACATTCCCAGTGTAGTGCAAGAGCAGACACCACAACCAAGGAAAAGGATCTAGAGATAATTGCCTGGAGTAAGTGGAAACTATGTCAGTAATGTAGAGTCACTGTTAAGACAGCAACTGCCCCATTGTGATGTATTAGGAGGGTGTAAGGAGCAGGAAATGGGAGGTAATCCTCTTGTACTAGACAGGGTGGAGTAGTCACAGATGTTTAGATTTTTGAGCTAGCGGGTGCAAGCAGAACTAAAAGACATGTAGTCTAACTGGGGGAAGTAGCAGGAGTATGGGAGAAATTTGAAAGCAATACATAGTGCCATAGCCTATCCAGTGAGGTTATGGAAGCTACTGTAGCACTGTTTAGACAGGACTAGGCAGAGTCCTCAAAGAGAATGGCATTGAAGGTTACACAGCCTGGGTAGGGGTAGCCTTCTGACTGATAAGCTTGGAGGTGTGTTCATACGGAAATGGATATAGTCACCACCAGGCAGTAAGCAGGTGGTAAAATTGGACTCCAAGTCCCTTCTGTCATCACAATATTATGTTACTATGTACCCCCCCTGCAACTTCTTTGAGGTCCCAATTGGGCCCGAAATTTCAGCAGCAGGGCAGCTGCTCCTTGGGCCTGTAATAGCAGCTGCTGTTATGGGCAGCACCATAAGACCCCAGTCAAGCCTATGATCTCATCCAGCTTAGTGAGGTCTTGCTTGAGCCTTTGGTCCAAGCTAGCTCAGTCATGCCCCAGTAGAGTCTTTGGCTCAAGCCAGTTCTGTGAGGCCTTCCTTCTCAGCCACTGACAACAGCAGTTTTGTGAGGACTCAATCCAATTTTTGAGATCAGCTATTGATAGCAGCAGTATGGTAAGGCCCAATCAAGCTTTTGAACTCAGCCACTGATGACAGCAGTTCTGTAATACCCCAATCAGGTCCTTTCTCCATTGACAGCAGCAAATCCATGAGACCTTGATTGGACCTGTTATCTCAATCACTGCTAGCAGAAAATCCCAGAGTCCCTGATTGGGCTTATCATTTTGGCCACTTATGGCAATAGTTTTGTCTTTGATCTCATCCATATCTGAACAACTGCTCTGTAGTAATGGCGACAGGGAAAAGGGGTGGTTTCTCTGCTGATGTGGTTGTCATGCGAGGGTTTGTTTAGGCTTCAGTTCAGCTGCTTTCACGAGATGGGGTGGTATTTGAAGAAGTTGGAGTAGCACGAGAGTAAACCACATATAGAAACGATAGAATTTTATTATAGGATCAGGACTATTTCTCAATAATGTAAAGATATAATCTTAAAATTGTGCATTTTAATAAATAAAGGTATCTGAAATTTTTGAAAAGCCTCTAAAGAGGGAATGGAGAAGGAAGCCATTTTGTAATTACAATATGATACTCCAGGATATGTGTTGTTGTGTGATAATGGCACTTATGGGGTGGCTGAACACACCTGAGTTGTGTCACTGCCAATTATCCAACAATGTACACCCTGTCACTTTATTGCTCATAGCTATCAGGCTCATCCTTATTGATGATGTCCATGCCTCACCACATTTGAGAGCATGAATGCATAGAAGCCCCAGACCCTATCAGCCATGTAATCTGGGGCTTCTGTCATTCATGCCCTCATATATGGTGAGGCATGGACATCGTTAGTAAGGACAAGCCTTTCTACTATGCAACAAATCCAGGAAAAATGGCATGGCGCTTCTGGGTACTGGGAAAGGGTTTATAAAATGTAAGAAAAACTATGCTGGAGTACAAGGTGCTCCAGCCTTTACTCATCTAGGGCTAGATTGGGTGGTAAGGGTCTTATATGATTAAATTGATCACTCTGGGTACACATTCTCTTCAAGTAATGTTGCTTACATTTTATTTTGTATTATATAAAAGGCAGTTGACTGACTTCTTTGTTGAACTCACACTTTACTTTAACAATTGCTCCCATATGGTAAGTTAAAAATGTAACACCTCTCTAAGTGGCTCAAAATATACTAGATTTTTCATTTTTACTGAACATCCACTGCCATACAAAGTCTCTTGATTAGTAAAGTAACACTGTATGAATTGTTTCTTCCATCAACGGGAGGGTGGGAGCAGGATTGAGCCACCCAACGGCAGCTCTCCTCTCCCAGGGAGGATGCTGTCCATCTCATAGTCCCGATTAAATCATCAATAAGGATGAGCCTGATAACTATGAATTGACATTTAATGATTTAATAGTCACAGAAGTCTGGTGGTGGTGTAGGGGGGTGAAAAGGGCAGCTAGCAGGGTGGGGCATCATGCAGTGTGTGACGTGCACGTGCCTCACAGGTGCACATCTGGCCAAGGACAAGCAGGTAGGGACAGGCGAAAATGGGAAAAAAATGAATAAAGAAATAAAAGAAAAAAAAGAAATGCTAATGGCCTCAAGGGCAGAACTGCGCATGAACTCAAGATTAATACTGTACTGTATGAATTAACAGACCTGTATATTCTCTTTTTAAGCCACAATGTCTATTATATGAAATGCTATCCTCTAAGTAAGATACGGGCTCCAATGAAGGGACCGTTTTGTTCTTGTTCTGTACAGTGTTGTATGTCATGTGTATCTATGACTGAACAATCCAGTAAAGGACATTTAATTAAAAGAAAAAGGTTTAATAAATGCTTTGGGGCGCATATTGCTTCCATGGTAGCTCATTGGTGGTCATCATTTATAACCTTCAGTTGCTGGGATTGATACAAAACCACAGTTTCCTTCTTAGCTTGGTAAATGATTATTTTTTTTCATCGGTGTACTGATTTATTCTGCATCACATCAGTTGTACTATTTATGTATCTTTGAATATTTATTAGAAACTTCTACAAAATAATCCGTTGATTTTCTTGCAGCCATCTGTAAGAAATTGTCATTACTGTACTTGCTCCAAAGTGACTGAAGTGAACTCCTTCAAATGTTACTGAATGCTTAGTCTTCATAATACAGGTATGGTAATTACATTTGGGCTAGGGCTAGTAATTTGCCACAAACTATATATGCTACGAGGATACTTATTGTATTTGAAGAGCAAATCTCTTGCCACTGCTTTTAAAGAATCTTCATGCTCTATTACTGTTTTAATTAACTTTGAAAACAGCAGAGTCTCATTTTGGCTAAAATGTGTATTCTCTGGCAGTGTGTGGGAAAGGTAATGTTATCCCCTTAGCATTTTCACTTCAGGTATAGCTAAAAATTATATTAATAAGCCACTTGGGGAGCAGATCCACCGCTACTCTGCTTGCACGTTTCTCCAGTTTACATTGCATACCTGTAAGCTCCCAGGTTAATACAACTGATTCCCAAGTTGTACCTGGACCTAATGAAGCCAGGCTGAAGTTCTAAAGCTCTAGTGTATGTCTCTACTGCCTCCTCAGTCCGATCTCCATTTGCCAGAGTTGCACCCAAGCGGTTCCACAGCAGATAATCCTGAAAAAATATAATTGTATTTTAAGTTAGTTCTAGCTTGGTGCAGGAGTTGTTGATTTTTGATGGCAACTATGAAAATGAGCCATGATGCCCAGAGCCTCACTAGGTCTATAGTAAATTATAGGTCATGCTTTATTTTGAATTTCAGTTTCAGTGTAATTGCGTGGTGGGCAATCATTAATTACATGCAACAGGGGTAATTACATTGTGGTTATATGTTTGTTGCATGTAACTATATTGCAGTTGCAGTGCAGTTACTGTGTAGCTACACTGCAACTACAGTGTACTTAAAGAAACCTAAAATGTTGCCAAATTATATAGTTCAGAGGAACAGTTTTTTCTTCCACCACAAAAAACAATGTTTTGTGGCTTTGCCACTTCATCAGGACTGATGGTTTCTCCAAAGATAACACATAAATCATGCTGTAAAGTACTGTACTATCTGGATTTCCTTATAAGATAAACCAGCTATCCAGACCTCCTGGGCACCTATACATTAATCACTGCTACTACAAAATTTGCTGCACAATTATTGTCAAAAGGATTCCCAGGACCTGCTCACTTCCCACTGTGTGTACGTGTGTGTGTGTGTGTGTGTTAGTGGAAGAAAAATAAAAAACAACTACATTTGGAACTGTATAGTTGAACCTTCATTTTTCCAATATTGTTGATTTTGACGGCACATATTTGTTCTGCTGTAAGACCGAGAAGGTTATTTGTATAAGCAACTGACAGATAGGGGTGGCTTTCATTCACATGGATTACATTTCAGATAGCTTTCTCAGGAACCCTTTCTTATACATTAAAAAGTACAATTACTTATTTTGCTATAAATTGCATTTAGACTACTGTGTGTATGTTTACCCATAGAATTAAAGACAAAATCTTATGAACAGTAATACTGTAAGTAATAATTACTGTAAGTAATACAGTAAGGCTGTGGAGTATTTCATCTCTAAATCAGTTGTTTGAATCTGGGCTTAAGTCAACATGGGCCAAAAACCCTGTTCCCACTGTACAACTGTTTAATGCTATATTGTGTGTTAAATGAGTTGTGGTGGTCTCATCCTAGTTCTCACTGGTCAGGTGTTCACATCACAAATAACTGTGATTTCATTTGGCAGCCACTGCCCCCAGTAGTTTCACATGAGAAACCAAGGACTGAGTGCACATGGGCTCAGTAGTACTTTTTCCACAGCAATACTGGTGGCCCCCTAGAGCAGGTTTGAGGCACATTGGTTGCCCCTCTAGAGCAGATTTGAGGCACACTGGCTGAACCATGTGTGGAAACTCATAGTGTAACTGCCCACGTGCCACCTTTCATGTGGATAGTGAGAAAGTAAGTCTTCACTGCCATCAATCTGGTATCTCTCACAGCAAATAAAACAGGGACAAATCAACAAAATGAGCTACAGTATCTATTTGTCTGTCTGTCCATCAGTCTGTCCACCTGCCTGTCTGTCTTAGATACAGATGGAAAGAAAGAGAGCTACTTTCAACTGGAGTGGGAATAAACAGAATATAATACATTCTGATATCTACATACATAAGAAATAACTTGATATTTTTATGTACTGTATGTATTCATGTCATCAAAGACATCTTAAATTAAAAGAAATTATATTTCCTATATAAGTATGTCATAATGATATGGCTAAGTGTGAACTGATGGGAGAGCAGATTTGACAATGTTAGATGACACCAAAAAGGTTTTACTGCTTTCAAATCTTTCCACACCTGAACTCATGCAAACAGTTAAATATTCATTACAGAGTTTATTTAAAAACTATGTCTTTTAAAATGGCATTGTATAAACAGCATAGGTAATGGACTGCATTGGGATAATCACATTCATCAAAGTGAAATAAGGAAGGTTATACTCCTGATTAGATTAGCTAGAGTTCATACAGAGTGCTACTAGAGCATACAACAACACTGAATCAGCTACTTCAGTTTAAGTAAGGGTGGCAGACAATAAACAAAATTAGAGAGGACCCCTAGGAGGCCATATTTAGCTAAGGACCTTATAAGAAAGTAAGCAGGAAATGTTGAACAGTCCTAGCTGGATACTAGAAAACATACAAGTTACCACAGCTTCCCCAATAAAGTAGCGATGGCCATGAATGTTGGCATGCATATCTGGTGTGTCTATGGCAATCAGGAAAATCAATTAACATAATTTAATCAGAAGCAGAAACTATCTTTTTACACTTTGGAACATTTCTCTGCATACAAACATATGTGTATTTATAGAGAATGAATGATGGCAAAGTATGGTATATGAGGAAATAATACCATTGAGGGGTTAAACAAACCATAAAGTGACTCGCTCAAAGGGTGAGTGGCCTTTGTAAGCTTTTTCAGCCCCAAGGAGTGAGTGGCCTTTATGAGCTTGTTCAACCCCAAGGAGTGAGTGGCCTTTGTAAGCTTGTTCAACCCCAAGGAGTGAGTGGCCTTTATGAGCTTGTTCAACCTCAAGGAGTGAGTGGCCTTTATGAGCTTGTTCAACCCAAGAGTGAGTGGCCTTTATGAGCTTGTTCAACCCCAAGGAGTGAGTGGCCTTTATGAGCTTGTTCAACCCCAAGGAGTGAGTGGCCTTTATGAGCTTGTTCAACCCCAAGGAGTGAGTGGCCTTTATGAGCTTGTTCAACCCCAAGGAGTGAGTGGCCTTTATGAGCTTGTTCAACCCCAAGGAGTGAGTGGCCTTATGAGCTTGTTCAACCCCAAGGAGTGAGTGGCTCTTATGAGCTTGTTCAGCCCCAAGGAGTGAGTGGCCTTTATGAGCTTGTTCAACCCCAAGGAGTGAGTGGCCTTTATGAGCTTGTTCAACCCCAAGGAGTGAGTGGCCTTTATGAGCTTGTTCAACCCCAAGGAGTGAGTGGCCTTTATGAGCTTGTTCAACCCCAAGGAGGAGTGGCCTTGTGAGCTTGTTCAACCCTAAGGAGGAGTGGCCTTTATGAGCTTGTTCAACCCCAAGGAGGAGTGGGGTCTTTATGAGCTTGTTCAACCCCAAGGAGTGAGTGGCCTTTATGAGCTTGTTCAACCCCAAGGAGTGAGTGGCCTTTATGAGCTTGTTCAACCCCAAGGAGTGAGTGGCCTTTATGAGCTTGTTCAACCCCAAGGGTGAGTGGCCTTTATGAGCTTGTTCAACCCTAAGGAGTGAGTGGCCTTTATGAGCTTGTTCAACCCCAAGGAGTGAGTGGCCTTTATGAGCTTGTTCAACCCCAAGGAGTGAGTGGCCTTTATGAGCTTGTTCAACCCCAAGGAGTGAGTGGCCTTTATGAGCTTGTTCAACCCCAAGGAGTGAGTGGCCTTTATGAGCTTGTTCAACCCCAAGGAGTGAGTGGCCTTATGAGCTTTGTTCAACCCTCGAGGAGGAGTGGCCTTTATGAGTTTGTTCCAAACCTCAAGGAGTGAGTGGCCTTTGCGAGTTTGTTCAACCCCAGGTGGCATTATTTTATGAGTATGCGGACCTTGCCATCTTTTATCTTATATAATACATAAGGTTGGTAGGTTTTGCTTTAACAGAAAGCATGCTGATTTTTTGGAGGTATATCTTGCTTATGTTAGACTGTTTTTGTAGTTCTCTAGTGTTCCCTCCAGTGCTTGTTAGTAGTATTGTTCCGTATTGTAAGGCATTTTAAGTTTTGCATAGTTTTGTCCTTTTCTGGTTTCCATAGTGCACTGGCCTATAAAAGGAAGGCTGGTTCAACTGATTTTGTCTTTAGTGTGACTGAAGACTATATCATGCAAGGAAGCAGGTGAAATGTTTGGTGAGTTTTTCAGTAGGCCTGTTTGACACAGTTAGGGAAATACAGCACAGCATGTGAAATGTTTGATGAGTTTGTCAGTTGGCCTGTTTGACACAGAGAAATGCAGGACAGCATGTGAAATGTTTGGAAAGTGTTTCTGAAGGCTTTTGTTTTATACAGTTTAACTTTGATTTTCTTGCATGGTTGATAGTTTGGCAAGTGATATGGAGGGAGCCATAAAAGTGGTTCATATTGATTTGGGGGAACTTTTTTTTGCAGGGGCTGTTAGGGCTGTAATGTGGGTGGTTGGTAGGTTGTTGTTACATGTATTATTCAGGTGGTTGTTACACATGTTAATTGCTCTGTAATAACATGTATATCTTTTGTCCACACTTGTAATAGTGTTAATTACAATGTTATAGCATGTTGTAATTACTTAATGTTAGTTAATTACCATCAGTTATGGATGATGTTGGTGTCATATATGCTAACTAGCTACTATCAGATATAAAAAAATAAATGATAGCTTTTTCTATGGAGACAAGGGCCTAACCACGTACTACACATAAGTGTGTGTGTGTGTGTATATATATATATATATATATATATATATATATATATATATATATAAAATGCATGCAAGAGAGCAGGTCCTACTGGAAGCATTCCAGAACAGCTTCCTGGCACAGAAGGTTAATGAGCCAACTCAGTTGGGATAAACTCTAGACCTAGTACTGTCTAATGGGGAGGCTGTAAGGGAGCTGGGTGTGGAGAACCCACTGGCTGGGAGTGACCATCACTTGGTATGGTTCATGTTCAACATAGGCAAGGAAGCTGTAGGTACAGGAACCAGGGTGGTTGACTTCAGAAAGGCTGACTTTGATAAGATGGGAGAAATTTTGGAGAGGCACCTAGCAGGAATTCATCCATGCTTGGATGTAAGCCAAAAATGGGAAATCATCAAACTGGGGCTGGTGGAGGCTACTGGGTCATGCACCAAGACATAGAGCAAGAAGGGAAGGGCCAAGAAACCAAGCTGGTTGAATCGGGAAGTCTTGGAAGGGGTGAGGGCAACCCCCCCAAAAAACAGTATTTACGAGGTTCAAGAAATCTGGGAGGGAGGAGGACAGGGAAGTGTATGTGAAGAAGTCCAAAGAGGTAACCAGACTAATCAGGATGGCTAAGGTTTCAAGAGAGCTGAGGCTGGCACAGGGCATAAAGGATGGGGAAAAGGACTTTTTCAGGTACATAAGGGAGAGAATGAGCTGTAAGGACCAGATAGTGAGGATTAGGAAGGACAGGGGGTGGTTGGAGAAAGGGGCGGGGCAGGCAGAAGCACTAAATGAGTACTTCTGCTCTGTATTCATGAAGAGAAGGGCAGAAAGCTACCCCAGGGGATGGGGATGTGGGTGAGGGGGTGACAGATAAGATCATTATGGAGGGCAGGGTGCTGGAGGGTTTGAAGACTCTGAAGGTGCATAAGGCACCAGGACCAGATGGCATTCACCCCAAGGTGCTGAAAGAACTGGTGGAGGTCCTGGCAGGGCCACTGGCAGACCTGTTCAATACCTCATTGGACACAGGATGTGTACCACAGGACTGGAGGATGACTCACATGGTGCCCCTCCACAAAAAAGCCCAAAGGATGAACCAGGCAATCATAGACCAGTAAACCTCACATCCATTGTAGGAAAACTAATGGAGACAATCCTGAAAGAGAGGTGGTGACCTTTTGGAAGACAACAGACTCCAGGATGGTCACAACATGAGTTCATCTCAGGGAGATCCTGCCAGATCAACCTAGTTGAGTAGTACATCTGGGTGATGAGGGAATTAGACAAGGGCCATGTAGTGGATGTCCTGTATTTAGACTTCAGCAAGGCCTTTGAATTGGTGCCTCATGGGTGGTTGGGGGAAAGTTGGAGTATGTGGTGGTAGTGACAAAGATGGTGAACTGGATTGTGAACTGGCTGAAGGGGAGGCAGCAAAAGGTGGTAATGGTGGTGGGGAACTCTCATCCCCAAGGGCTGTGATGAGTGAGGTTCCATGGGCATGGTACTGGGCCGGTGCTGCTTGGGATTTTATATTGGATATCTCACATGGCATCAAGAGTAAGATCAGTCTGTTCATTGATGATACTAAGATGGAGGTGGTGGTGGATGACACAGTAGGGTGGCAGGGGCTACAGGACAACCTAACCAAACTAGAGGAGTGGTCAGAAACATGGCAGTTGGGGTTCAATGCTAAGTGGTGCAATGAACCCTGGGAGGAGCTACCAGTTGGGCAGGGTTCAGTTAGGTACCACTGAGGAGGAAAAGGATCTAGGGGTGGTTATAATGGGAAATATGAACAACTCAGCTCAGTGCAGGAAGGTGGCAGCTAAAGCTAACAGGATGCTGGGGTGTATTGTGAGAGGAATTGCCTCCAGACATAGGGAGGTGATCCTGCCTCTGTACAGGTCACTGGTCAGGCCACACTTTGAGTACTGTGTGCAGTACTGGCACCCATTTCTGAAGAAGGATGTCAGATTACTGAAGGGGGTACAGCACAGGGCAATGATGATACAGGGTTTGGAGGACAAATCTTATGAGGACAGGCTGAGGGTGTTGAATACATACTCACTGGAGAAGAGGAAGGATTGGGGGATATGACTGAGACCTTTAAATACCTGATGGATCAGCAAAATTGGAGAATGACGTAACAAATCTCCCAATTATGAGTAAGCCCGAGGAGAGAAATTTAGAACCTATTAACGACAAGGAATCCTGGGAAGAGATACTAGAATTACATGATAAGGGAATTATAGAATCAGGAACAGAAGGTAAATCAAAGGATATCTCCCATTCAAAGGAAAAGATCGGGTCTGAGACAGAAAAAGAAATTGGACAAGGGCAGGAGATAGATAACAGGCAAGCAAATGATCATTGGATGCTGACAGGAGAGGAGGTGTGTTTAAGGATAGATGGAATTTTTGAGAAGCACTGTGAAACTGGGGAGACTCTTAAAGAACTCATGGACTACCTATTGTTTGTAGAACTTGGTATCCCTCAGAATTTGAGTAAGACTATATTGTCTATCAGGGATGATGTTAATAAATCCAAATCAGTATATATTCTTCTTACTAACATGAGTTTAGCTAAGAGTCTTTGGTTTAAGCAATCCAGACTAAACAATTTAGGGCTTGAACTCTGGGCACCTATAATGTGGAAAACAATAATCCTACATTCACCATATGATAAAGTTTCTACTGTACCTATAAACAGAGATACTTTTAGAAATACATTAACATCCTTAAATTGGAAATTTAGTTCCCCCTGTCCAACTAATAATGAAAGAACTCACTGTATTCTTTCATTATTTGGAATTGATAAATTGCCTGGTGAGAATGAGGTTGTCCTGCTTTCTTATCTTAACTCTCTGCTTGCCTCAAAATTGAATTTAGAAGTAGGGAAGAACTATATAAAGTATGATGTGAGAGCAGTATTGGAAAACCAAGGAACACAACTTGATCTGTATTGTGAGAGTTCTACAATTTATTATTTAATGTTAAGTAATAAGGAAATCTTTGATAATAAGGTTTTTTTTCTAGTTGATATGAATGAACCTCCAATTGAGAAGCAGAACTCCCTGTCAACAAATGAATGACATGAGGTAATGGATAATCCTACCCTGGAGATAAAAATTGGGTTAGAAGATACTCAGTTTAATGAACGGGATTGTAATTTTGTTTATCATGGAATGTAGCAGGTCTTTCAGTTATTATGACTGATCAGGAATGTTATGCTTTTATAAAATCTCATATAATAATTTTTTTCAAGGGACTTGGTACTGACTGGGAGAGATTTGTCTCAATGGATACCAGACTATTACAAACCCAGCTAAAAAGTGTAAAAACTGGGAGACCATGTGGAGGTCTGGCAATTAATGTTAAAATTAACCACACTAGTTTGATTATAGAAACATTCAAAAATACTAGACATTATATTATTATTATTCTAGTCTCTTGGGATCAATATACCTTTATTCTTCTGAATGTTTACTTACCCCAAAAATTCTGTATCTAGTGATTCAAGTATTTGGAACTTATGTACAAATATTAATTCTGCATTTTTACAATACTCACAAGGTATTATTGTGGTAGCAGGAGATTTTAATGCTTGTATAGCCAAATATGATAATCTAAGCACTTTTGAAACCCAGTTGTATTTTCAGGATTGTAATTATAGAGAAAGTAAAGATAAAGGGTCTAATGAACAAGGGAAAGAGCTGATTAAACTGATTGAGGAGAATGCGTTACTAATATTAAATGGCAGATTGAAGGGTGATGAACAGGTAGAAACTACTTTTTTCTCCCCAAATGGACAAAGCACTATTGACTATGTTCTAATTAGCCCTGAAGCCTATGAGATGTTTAAGTTCCTTAAAATCCAAATGAGAACAGAAAGCAATCATGCCCCTTAAGTTTATACATAAAACAAATAAAGAACATAATATCCCTTAGAAATTAGTATGCCTTTGGCACAACTTATCTCTATGGGTAAACAACAATTAAAATACAATCATATTATAGGATGGAAAGTTTGTGAAATGTTAGAGAACTGTGATGAATTCCTCTTTCTGGAAGAATCATCCTTCTTGATTACTGCTCAAATTTTGATTTAAAACTTGAACAATTAAATCAACAGATTAGGGATTTAATTTATATCACTAGGATAATTTTATCCCAGAATCAACGTCATGGTTTGACTCTGATTGTAGGAAAGAAAAGGGCAAACTTAGGAAACTAATCAAGAGGATTAAAAAAACCCACTAGGGAAAATCATAATATACTAAATAAGGCCAGAAAGCTATATAATAGATTTCTACAAAATAAGAGACAGGAGTTTTTATATAAAAACTCGGATGTGATGTATAATATTATTATTATCCAGAAAGACTCAAAAGTCTTCTGGAGAATGGTGGCTTTGGGAACAAATTTATTTCAGCCTTCATTGGCAGTGTATGTACTGAAGGAAAAATGGGTGAAGCATTTTGAGGACATTTTCTTCAAAGTTCAATGCTGACATCAACAGTCATTGAAACTAAGGAATCTGATAGGTTAATAGAACATCTGATTGTTTTACAACAGATGAAGTAGAAATACAATAGCAACATTAAAAACAAGAAAGCCCCATGTCCAGACTTTATCCTCCAGAATTTTATAAAGAACATAAAGATTTCTGGGTTCCAGTCCTGACCCTTTTTTAATGTGTGTGCTCTCAGAATTATGTCCCAGTTTCATGGAAGCAGAATATAATTTGTCCTGATTCATAAAAGGTTCTGTCTATTTACCCAATAATTTTAGACCCATTAGTCTTTTGGATATAAGCTCTAAGATTTTCTCCAGATTATTGTTGAATAGATTAATAAAGTGGCAGACTCTTCTAATCAAATTTCTGTATTTCAAGCAGGATTTTGGGAAGGTTTTCAGCAATTGATAATGTTTTTTGTTTATGTCACCTTATTGAAAAATATGTTTTTGAGGGGACTAAATTATTCACACTTTTGTCAATTTTCATCAGTTTTTGATTCGATAGACAAATATTGTGTGATTCTCCTGGGACAAAATTGGTCCCTCATTATTTAAGTTAATAAAACTTTTGTACTCCGACACCTAGGCAGCAGTAAGATTGACAATAAAGGTTCATTAACTCCCTTTTCCCCACAAATAGAGGGTGAAACAGAATGTTTGTTAGCCCCAATATTGTTCAACCTACATAAATTCATTACATGAACATCCAGAAAATGATATTCTGGACTCTCTAAAATAGATATATTATTGGTCCACTCGCTAGCATATGCTGATGATTTGGTGATTTTTTCATTAACTAAAATAGGAATAAAAAAAAAATATTTTGCTCAGAAATGTAATACCTTCAATTAAAAATAAATATTAATAAGGCATTAAGACATTAATAAGATAAGACATAAGTCTCTGTGAAAAATCTTAGAAATTCTAATAAATCTAAGTTTCTGATGGGTCATGAAAAGATTGAGGTTATAAAGGAATATTGTTATCTAGGGGTAAAATTGGTTTCTTCAACATCATGGGCAAGTCATATTAAAGAACAGATTATAAAAGCTAAATTTGTAGCAAACGCCCTTATAAAGTTTAATTATAAATATGGGGGAAACACCATCATCCCTGCATTAAAAGCAGGGGAGGCTAAAATTAACCCTCTGCTATTATATGGAGCAGAAGTCTGGGGGTATGTAAAAGCTGAGGCCCTAGAAAAATCCTGTCTTTTTTTTATAAAGCCCTCCTCAAAACACCCTCCTCAACTTCAAATGCTATAGTTGAGGGCTGAATTGGAAGGTTCCCAATTAGGTGTTTAAAAGAATTATCCATATTTCATATTTGCTAAAAATAGTGAATAATAATACAAATATTATCCCTAAGAAATGTTTGTTAGAAAAGATTAGATGGCATCAAGAAGGCCTGTCCTTATCATGGCTTACTGTATTAAAAAATAGTCTGGAGAAGATTAAAATGCTTCATCTTTGAAATGATAATCAAAAACAGATCTTAATTTCAACTTACTTTAGGACAAGCATTAAAAACAAATTGGTTCATGTGTGCAAAAATCAGAACATGAAAATTATTATAGAACAAAAACATGCCCAGTGGCTGAAAAAAACAAACAAAATTGACCATTCATTAGAGACTTACTTAAAAGTACCATTGGACCCAGAATAAAGGAAATTAATAATGTGGGCTAGGTTTGAAATTATTAACTCAGAGTATACCTACTTTAATAAAATAAAGAAGAGTTCAGAATTGGAAGAAATCTGCCCTTGTAATAAAGGTCATGTTGAAACATTAGAGCATATAATACTGCTTTGTCCATTATTTAATAAAATAAGGAAACTTTACTTATAAAGCTGCCTAGAAATTTATGCAAGTGCCAACTATGATGGGGTTTTTATATTAATACATCCTCAAACTCTTGTAGAGGCAGAACAAATTTCCCAATTTCGTGCATCAGTAGTGAAAGCTAAAAAAAGCGATTTGGGATTTGGAAAAATAGAGAAGCTTAGAAAAGAAAGAAATGGAAAGGGAAATAATATGTATTTGGAAAGTCTTGATTGGAAAGTATTTATGCTAGGATTATGATATTAAGACATGCAATGTTGAAACAGCTGGGGTTAACCTATTTTAGATATGGCATATTTATTACAGTATTTTTTAAACCTTAATTGTGATGCATTATGCTGGATTACTAGTAACAAAAAATGCTGCTCTTGTATGTATTAATGTATTGACATGTATGTAATTGATGTGTTGTATGTCCTTTTTCTTTTTTTTATTGAAATAACCATGATGTTTGTATCATCATGATTGATCAAATAAACTAAACTGAACTGAACTGTACCAGATGGGGATGAATAAGACAGGTACAGAAGGGGTATTTAAGCTGAGGAGGGGGGATAGACATGAGATAGCATGGCCTCAGATTGGAGGGGGTAAGATAAAGTAGAGAGATGAGGAGACATTTTTTCACAGAGAGGGTGGTGACTAAATGGAACACTGTACCTGAGGAGGTGGTATCCTGTAAGATGGTGGGCAGTTTTAAAAGGGGATGGGACAGGTTGAGGGGGGTAACTGTGAAAGGGAGGGGAAGGGAGGCTGGGGCAGCTGCAATGTTAATGGGTTAGCTGTACATTCGAGCAGACTTGACGGACCATGAGGCCTGTTTCTGCTAACAGATTTGTGTGTGTGTGTGTGTGTGTGTGTGTGTGTGTGTATATATATATATATATATATTATGTTAATGAAACATTTAGGTTTAACTTAAATCAGCAAAGTAGGAAAATGTGGTGTTATGGTTTCTAACCTAAAACCCACCTCTGAAGCAAATTGAGTGCAGTCTTCCTTGGGTTGTCAACACTAACGCTCACCCCATTCTATACACTTCTGAAACATACATACCTGTGTCCATCACATCTGAGCTTTCTTGATAGCACAGTGGGGTGAGCGTTAGAGTTGAGAACCCTAAGGAAGACTGCAACCCTTATTTGCTTCAGAGGAGGATGTGGGTGGGGTTTAGGGTTGAAACCCTAAACCACATTTTCCTACTTTTGTCACTTTAGGCTGACCTTAAATGTTGCATTAATGCAGTTTTTGCAAAGAATTTCCCTACTTTTGAGATAGTATAATTGTATCCTCATTTGTCTATGGGAACACAGGGTCCTCTGAGTCCTGCCCTCCCATTCCACCAGAGATGAGTATATATATGTTGTTCTGGAAGTGCAGAGCCCTTGCATTTGTAGCAAAACTGCAACCAAATTGTTAGCATAGCCTTCTTATTACTTCACTTCATGAACCCCGTACTGAAAATGTTGAAATCCCTATTGAAATGTTATTCTGCCACCACAATGTCATTCCATGTCACAGGTGTGAAAACACAGTTTGGCCAGGATTTGAAAAATGATAGCTGTCATGTTCATGAGGTGGTGTAAAAAATGCCTATGTTGAAAATTTGGTGTCAAAATATTTAACATTTCCAAAGTTACAAGTGAGCATAGCAAAATTTCAACGGATATGCATAACTTTGCAATTTTTACATATTTTGACCCCAAATTTTTAACATTGCCTTCTTATGATCCCACATCATGAACAAGGGTGGTGAAGAATTTCAAATCCCGCCTGAAAGGTAATGTCAACAATCAACCACAAAATTTGCCTTTCAGACTAGATTTGTGAAATTTCACCACCATTGGTCATGTGATGTGGTTCCAAAAGGTCATGTTGAAAAGTTTGTCTCAAAATATGTAACAATGACAAAGTTATGCATCAAAGTTAAACCCCCATTGAAATACATTGAACTGCACTTCCTTAGATTCTCATACTGCATTCCACAGTTCCAGAAGCAAGACATGTCTTCAATTGGAGTGGATCTTCACTCTGTATCAGTTCAGGTGAGTGAGGGTGTGTGGAGGGTGTGGGGTGGGATGGTGGGTACTCAGTGGCAGGTTGGGGTGGTAGGGGTAGGATCAGTGAGGGACCATTTCTTTTTTACAGGTGTGAAAAAAGACATAGAGGAACAGTTTTCTTTATTATAGCTTATACTGAAATATGGGTATGGTGATTGGAGGCGTGGGGTGCTACTAGACACCAGGAAAATTAAAAAATACAAGGATAGAGATCAGAGGGTGTAGGTGCCACTAGACACCAGGAAAGATTTAAAGAATATGAGGACTGCAATCAGAGGGTGGAGGGTGCTACTAGACACCAGGAAACATTACAAAGTTATCAGGACAGCAATTGGAGGGTGGGTGGATTACATTAGACACCAGGAAACATTCAAGAATATGGGGACAGTGATCGAGGCGTGGTTGGGTGCCACTAGACACCAGGAAACATTTAAAAATATGGAGATGGCATTTGGAGGTGGGGTGCCACTAGACACAAGAAAAACATTCCAGGGAATCAACCAACCAAGGTATGCATATATCAGAGCGTAACCACATGCCCTATAGTGGATTATCTGTCTTACAAAATAGCCAAAATTGTTTTGAAGGGGCTGAAAATGGAAAGAACTGCAGGTGTGAGGTTGTTATGGGATAATGCACGGTCATGTAACGAAGTTTTATCCAATCAGAAGAGAACATTTTAATAATTTTTTTAACCATTTTATAAATGCATACACATGTATGTATTTATGCATGTATAATGCATATACATATGTATGTCACATAATTTTTCTGCTTAATGTAAGGGTCTTGATGCTACTTTGCACCATCACAATATGAAAAGGAGACTATAAAATGTATTTTTTCTTAATGAGTATTTACTTAATTAGTTGCAAATATTACTTTTACCTCTGGTCTCACTGTCAAAGCAGCATTGAATGCATCTACAGCTCTGTCAAACTCTTCACTCAGGTTAAAAAGGACACCAAGTCCTGTCTGTAAGTCAGGATCTATCACCTCAGGTTTCTGCCGAGCTGCCTCCAAATATAGATCTTTCACTTCTGCCAGGAAGGAGCTGAAACACAGAAATACAGACAATGACGGCAGAAAAAGACCAGTGGGCCATCCACTCTGCCCGAATTCCCTATTCAGCCTGGCACCTACTGTTCCTCCAGGGTGCTAGTCCTCCTCACCCCCATCCCCATTCTCTCCTAATTTAGTCTACCTGAGCAACCACTGTATATCCTTCATTCGGTCCCATTCATGCTTGACACCACAAACAGTTTTTGCTCCCACCACCTCAGCTGAAAGACTGTTCCATGGCTTAACAACCCTTTCAGTAAAATAGTACTTCCTCATTTGTCTCCTGAACCTCCCTCCTGCTAGTTTCCACTTAAGTCCACATGATCTTGAATTAGTATTCAAGCTAAACAGTTTTTTTCAGTTCACCTTGTTGATTCCTTTTAGGAACCTGAAGGTCTCTGCCACATATCCCTGCTCCCTTCTGGTCTCTAGTAAGTACATGCTCAGTGCCTTGAGGTGTTCCACATAGGACCTACCCTGCTTGCCCTGAATTAGTTTTGTTTCTCTGTGCAGCGCTGTCTCCAGCATGTCCCTATCTTTCCTGAAGAAAAAATAAGGAAAATACAACACTCTGTTCACTGGTCTGTTTTGACAGTACCACTTTGCAATAAACCATCCTAGAGTGATAAGATCATTTGTTTACGCTCTGCCATTTGACTGGGATAATTAACATTAAAAAAAGTATTAGAATCTCTTGCCAGTGTTGCTGTTTAATCTCTGTGAATCAGCACAGTTGCTGAATCTACGGAGGTGTGATTAGAGTTATAAATTAATTCTAACCTGTTTCAGTATTATATTAATAGTTGCCTAAAGCAAAGAAGCAAACTGAATGCAATCTTTTATAAAAAGTTGTATGTTGTGCCAGTGTAGTTTTTAATATAATAACAACTCTAAGGCAGAGCTAACAGGCATTGCACTTATTTAAAAGAAATTGCTCTTTTTTATGAGATCTAGTATGCATTTTATTCCCGGAGTATTGTTTCACAGGAACACTGGAACTGTAAAAGATAATGACAGACTCATCATCTAGAAAACCTCAGAGGAATCAAACTGCTATCTGGAGTACTTATAATAATCAGTAAAGTGGCCTAAGTAGAAAGGTACATTTCAGATCTGCTATTACTTGCAGCATAATTTTTTTTCTCATTAGCTTACAGTTACTAGTTGCTATTGAAGTAAACTTGTTATACCATAAAAAAATTATGTAACATCAGTCTCCCCATCATTATAGCACAGTCTCCACAGTAGGAATACTTTTGCATGTAGCTAAATACACAGTTGTGGCTTACAGGTACAGTAGGTTCAATAACAGCAAGGGTGAAAAGGTAAACTAATAAGTTCTGCTCCAATTTGATGGTCTGCAACCTTAAATCCTTGTACCGTTAGAGTTTACATATGAAGGTGGCATGGTAAATGCACACGAGGCAAAGCTCGTTACACATGGGTCATGCTGCTGGTGGTCCATGGAACTTAACGATGCACGTCTTCTCATTATGTGTGTCACACAATAAATTGAAATTATCACATGGTTCTCAATAACAATGTTTTCTGTGTCAGTGAGGAAAGTAGAAGGCCAACCCAAACACAGTTAATAAAAAAAAGATATTAGAAAGAAAACAAATTTAGTGCTTTTGCCAGTAGGGCTTCATCAGGAAGTAACTACTGAAAGAACAAGATATTTTAACTACTGGCTCTCTAGCCATTTTCCATTGGTATCTGCTGACAAAGGGCTAGCAGCCAAAGTATTATTATTTTGCACAAAAATGATGAAAGCTTTGTGTCAGACTAATTTCAATAGTACAGTACTGTATCTTGTATCACACAGTATTTCCTTTAGCTTTATTATGCAGCTGTTAATTACCATTATTTAGAATAGCTTGACAGCTATTAATTTGTGAATGGTAAATCTATAAATTTGTTGTCCTCTGTGACACTGACAGCAAGATGGAGGTAACTTGATTACATCAAGCTGGTGCTGCATTACTGTTGCAGTATCCACATCACAAAAATACATCAAAGTCCATCATTTATAGCGATACAAATTTAGCTTTTTTTTGATAATGGGATACATAATAAAATGCTTTCTTGTGTTGTTGAATCATCCTTCTGTTTTTAGAAGAAGTTATGTTGGAATTCCCCATGATCAAAAATAACTAATTCTTTTGCAATACATGTGTTGAAAAACTTCTGAACTATTTTTCAAGCACATGTCTGTGAAGCTCATGGAAGTGACAAACTAAAGAGACTCATGCTACTGAAAGTAATGATAGAGATTGGGTGGTGCAGGAGATAATGAACTTGCCTTTAACAGTTGGCACCCCAG
This sequence comes from Neoceratodus forsteri, assembly GCA_016271365.2. Taxonomy (NCBI): domain Eukaryota; kingdom Metazoa; phylum Chordata; order Ceratodontiformes; family Ceratodontidae; genus Neoceratodus; species Neoceratodus forsteri. Next base: position 926,481,306 of record CM028137.1, read on the forward strand.
GTTCGACTTCTGGCACAGGCCATAAGTGTAATGAGTTTGTCTCGGGTCAGTTCCTAAAAGGACAGCAGTCCACATCACAAAACCACCCCACATAGTTGGGCAAAACTGGAGGTCTACCTTTCAAAACCCTGTATTGTATACACTGGAAGAATAGCTACCCTCTCAGTCTGAAGTGCACTAAGCACTGAACCAGTGCATCCACCTGCCCTTTGTAGCTTCTGACCAAAGAGTCAATGAAACATTTTTATACCATGATAAACAGAATAACAGGCGGGGACATGAAATATGGTTAATGATGGATAAGAATCAGAAATTATTTGAACTTTGTCAGCATCTTAAAAATTCAGTCTGGTATATTAAAACTGAAGACATGCAGGGGTCAAATTTAATTGGAAACTACTTGGACTCTGTTCCACCTCCTCATACAAAATTGAGTAACAGTTCCTGCTCATCTGTCCCCTCTCTCTCTGTTAAAAGCTACACAAGAAATTCACCTCCTAGAGGAAACAGCCCCATTCTCCGTGCATCTTGAGACAACAGTTCCCTGTCCAAAAGTATTCCAATTTAACCATTAAAGATGTCCGGCTAATCCATAGTATCTTAAGGTTACTCATGATAATTATCATTTTAGCCATGTATTTTTAGGCATGGATATTTTTTTATGTCAGGAGTGGAATATTAAGTGCTGTATCTGGGACATAATCTTGATAAAGCATCCGATTACCTAGGACTATCTGGGCAAATTAGCTGTCATACTGGTCTAGCAACCCCAAACATAGATAGTGATCTGGAGCAACTGTTGAACTATCCGAGCACATTATCCACAGAATATATACAGAGTAAAATACATCTTAGTGTACATCATAATGCCATAATTTGGCACTGAGTGGTTATGGTGATTATATATACACACACACACACACACACACACACACACACACACACACACACACACGTGGTTTGTACTTGTCACCAAGATCACCGGGCTGCAATTACAGTTTTTTATGTACATGTAGGACCCATTCCACAGAGGCACCCCAGATATGCATGAATCATACACATTTGGGGGTGCTTACCTCTACACTTGCAGGCATTCACAATCCCCATCTCCCCAGGGGCTGCACACGATTGGTGTGTAGAGGGCCATGGACAGGAAAGGGTGAGGTTCAGTGCTGCACATCTGACATCCATTTGGATTCACAGGCCATCTCCAGAGTGGATCCTGAGGCATGAATGGAGCAAGGGCTAGTGGAATATGGTAGTCCTTCAAGGACTGCCATATCTCTCTTGGGATAGTCATTGTTATTCATTCACTGCTGGATTGTTCTTGTACAACTCTGATCCATCCGTACAGACTCCAAAGTCTAGGATGGGTGGGTGGTAAAGCTGCCAATCAGGCCCTGGGGACTGCCCTGCAGCTTGGCTGAATGGGACATGTAAGCATTATGGCAGTCCCTTAGACTGTACAGTCTCTGTCTGCAAAGCCCTACACATCATGGAGTTCATCCACTAAATTGGGAACATGAAGACCCCTACTCCAACTGGGCTGCACATGTAGGAGCACTGATGGCACAGGATTGTTTGTGCTAGGGGCACCTAAAAAGGGGCTGTGGCTGCACAAAGACCAGCGCATGTGCTGAACAGGACCTTTGCACTCCACAAGCCCATGCAAGCACCCCTCCACTGGTGCATATCCACTTCTGGGTTGGGACTCTGGATGAATTTTTTTTGTTATAATACAGTATTTTTGTTCAAGTCCCACCAACCTGTACCTGCTTTGGTGCTGGGTTACTCTCATGTTAGGTGGTTTAGGCTGCAGTGACATAGAAAGTTACCTTTCCAATTTTCTTACTAGTGAATTCCTACACCAGAACCCACCAATAATTAGGAATGATGTAGAAACCCACCGATAATAATACAGTAAATGCCTGGAGTATGTATGTATGGAAATTAACATTAAAAAATATAAATACATTAAAAGAAGGCTAGTACAGATTATACTACTCTGATTTTTATCCTTCAAAGCTGGTACAATGAGCAGATGGTTTAGCCACACTATGGCATTGCTTTTTAAGTCATACCCAATGGGGGCACTTTATGTTTATATAAACCTCTGTAGGCTGACCACAGAACAGCTTTAGTAATATCTGTATAGGCAGTTCTCCAGGACAAGGTGCACTATAGCCAACCCTAATGTTGGAATGGAAGACTTGGGAAATCTGCAGAAAAATAGGGGCTTGGACCACAAAAGAACCAGTACAATATACCCTATGCAGGACACCTACTACAGAAAACATTTCCCCACTGTCCTTGCTGAAGCAGTAAGACCCAAACCTGAGTTGACACACTGCACTAATCATATAGTGAATGATCATTCATCATTTATTCCTGGACCCAAATTTGTGTTAAAGGCACATGACCATATAAGTAACATAGGATAGCTGTAATAAATGGCAGAATTCTGCTTCCATGGGATATCACTATGAAAAGCATAGTTTTAGTGATGTCTGTGTTATAGTAGTTTTACAGAAAGTACTAAACTTAGATTTACACAACAAATAAAAAAAATTCATAAATGTTCTATAGAACTCTGCATCATCTAGCTTGTAGAATCAGATTTCTACCACTTTTTAAGTTTTCTTACATTTTCAAAATTTTGGAAAATGCAGTTCTACAATTCCAGAATTCAGAAAATACAGTTTGTGGGGGACAAATTTTCTTTGAAAGAACTCTGTGGTGTTACTAATTTCCTACCAAAGAATAAAATTCCAGGTCTGGAAGGACTCACAAATTAGTTCCTCCAGGTATTTAAAGAAGATTATGGTTCATGGATGCTGGAAATGGCATAGGAATTGGTGGATGGAGTGTGGGACCTTTCAGAGTCTATGGAGAAGGCAAAAGTGGTATTTCTGTTAAAAGATGGAGAACCTAAGGAATTGGCTGATAGCTATAGACCAATAGATTACTTAATGCTGATCATAAGATGGTTAAGTAAATTGATGGCAAACAGAGTCTAAACTTCCCACGCCATCCACCAAGACCAAAATGGAGTTGTACAAGGAAGAACTATAGTGGGGGCTCTTAAAAGGCTCAATCCCTGTTTGAATATATTCAAAGGTATGATGAAAAAAAATGCTCTGACATTAGATGCCAGTAAAGCTTTCCATTTGGTTAATAGGTCTCATATGATTAGAACCCTAAGAGAATGAAGTATTCCTGAAACACACATTAGAATTATAACCCAGCTGTATAAAAACTCTGTGGCAAAAATTTGCTATTAATGGGTCTCTTACCACAAAGTTAAAAATGTTTAATGGGTAGGAAGGGCTGCCACCTCTCCCAAATTTTATTTACATTGTGTCCAGAACCATTATTGCAGGTCCTAAGAGCTAATCAACAAATTAAAGCAGTTAAAACTAGAAATGAAAAAATAAAATTAAATGTTTTTGCTGATGATACCCTGTTGCTGTATCCTCTATTCTAGACATCTTAAGTGATATAAATTATTTTTACCAGTTTGCAGGGTATACGTTTAATCAGCAGAAATCAGTATTAATACAAGTATCTCAATGTGGCAAAGGCAAGGACTATGAGAACTTAAATCTTTTTACCAAAGCAGACCAAACTAAATACTTAGGATTAATTTTAACAAATAAAGCTGTGATAAACTTTGGAATTAATTTTGGTATTGTGAAGGAAAAAATTAAGATCAGATTGAACAACTACAAGAATTTGTCTCTGTTACTCTGGGCGGAGTGGAGATTTAAAAATGATGGCCTTCCTTATTTGATATTTCCTACTGAGCAATGTTTGGAGGACATTCATCTAGATGGTTCTTGGACTTGAAACACATTTTTAAATATTTTTGTGGAGAGAGGAAAAAAACGATATTGCATTGAGTCACATGGTGGCTCTTAGAAACATGGGGGGATTTGGCTTTCTGGATCAGTATCTACACTTTTTAAGTGATTTGACGGTATGTGCATGGGAATGGGCTTTTTTTGTTAAACCAGACCATATAGTCTTACAGAAGATATTAAAGATGGAACTGGTATTGAACTAAATGATACTTTATTTAAACAAAATCTAAACAGACTGAAAAAAGCTACATTTTTTAGTTCATTTTTGTTCAGTTTAAACAAGCAAAGAGTAGAATGGGATAGAAGAATACACAAAAGCCATGTTTCCAATAGGGGCCTAAACAGTTTGAAGACCTCAATAAAGATCTTACAAAATAAAGGAATTAAGAGTCAGATAGATCTCTTAGTAGATAGATTTATATCTTGTATAAACTTCAGGGAAAGATTAGGTGTAGGACTGGCTAGTAAGTTCTTATTGTAGTCTGCCCTTTATGAGCATTTTAAATTGTTAGCAAATAAGTTTAATATTAAAGGGCCAGATTGTTCTAGCGCAGTTTCTAAAGAACAAGTTTTGATTGGTCCATCACTAAAAAGGCTCTTTCAAAAATGTATAAGAGACTAATGAACACACATCAGGATAGAAGATCTTCAATAAACAAAAATGGAATTGGAAATGGGACTAAATTTAAATTAGGACAAATGGAAAAATGTTCATGTACAAGCCAAGAAAAGTTTTATAACTTAAAAGAATAAATCAATTAAAATTAAAATAATTAGAGCTTATTTGACAACAGTGGTACTAAACAAAATAAGTCCTAACTATGACTTCCCTTACTGGCATAAACGTGGTTTGAAGTTAACTTATTTCATAATTTATGGAACTGCCCACAAGTTCTGGATTGGTGGAAGTTAACTGCTAGACTTCTTAAGTCTCTATTGACAATCATTACTCCATGCAATCCTTTAACAATGATATTTAATGAACTAGAGTCTCTATCATTATGTAAGAATCAGTACAGAGTTTTTATGCCAGGGGACAATGGCATTTAAAATAATTATTTTGGACCACTGGCACAGCCAATCTCTCCCATACCAAATAGAGTAGAAATTGTGGCATATACTAAAGACAAGAAATTGTGGTACAACTGTAAATGTCAAGATGATTTAGTAAGCTTATCTTTGAAAGAATTAATGGATGTATTTCCTCTCTTGTTGAAAATAATGCCCTTTTCTCTCTCCACTATATCTAATCTTGTCAAAGAGGGAAGGGTGGGGGTGGGGGAAGATTTGGATATTTGTACTATCTTTGTACTGGCTCAGTAATATATATGTTTGTGTATGATTAAAAGCTTAAACGATTTTGAAAAAAAGGTGGGAAATGCAATTCTGTGCAATTCCGCTAGCAGAAAAATTATTTTGCACAGCTGTACCACACAAGTACTTCAGTACCATCTGTTTGGGCAAGCTCATATTGCAAATATTTTTTCCCCTATGAAAAAAAGATCTTAGGATGAAACTGAATCATAGGAAGGTGTAAACAGAAAAAGACTCACTGTCTGTCTTAACTGCCCAGTTTCCTGCCTGAGTCATATCAACCTGTCTTGTCTTGCCTAGGCTGAATGCCTGTTAGTAGTTTATCGCTTTCCTCCTGCTCTTCATCCTCTTCACTGTCTTAGGTTTCATCAAGCTCTCATAGCTGTTCCATACTGTCCTGAAACCTATAACCATCTTGGTGTTTACCACCTCCCTTGGAAAACTGGTCAATCTATCCACCACCTTTTCTGTGCAGAAATACTTCATTGTGTCCTTACTGAATCTACTCTCCATCAGTTTTCACTCATATCCCCTCATTGTTGATACTACACTATGCTTAAACAGATCATGAAATGTAACTAGTTTTACCCCTTTTTAGATTCTTAAAGGTTTTTATCATGTCCCCTCCTTTTCCTCCTTGCCTCCAGCAAGTATACTGTATGTTCTGAGCTGGCTAAATGATAGCAAATAAATTTAATATTAATTATACAATTTTTCTTTCTGGCCCTGTATCATGTTTGTTTTTTTAATTTTTTTTGTGTGTGTGAGCAGGGAAAGGTACACTGTGTTGAAGCTGATTTACAGGCATGACCCAGAAGCACAGGGATGTTAAGTGACTTGCTCAGGGTCACACAGAAGGTAACTAGCAGATTTGAGATCCAAACCAGATCTGTTGAGTCCTCATGCTCACTGTTTGGTGCTCTAACCTCTTGGCTGTACTGTCTCCATCCCTTTGCATCCACCTCTGGACAGATTCGTGTGGTCTTTTCAGGCCCAGGCTCTAGAACTGGAAATAATACTTCAAGTGCAGCCTCACTAGAGATCCATAGAGGGGAAACAGTGCTGCTTTTTTCATACTGGTGGACTTTCCCTAAACATCTCAGCATCCTGTTTACCTTCCCAAGTGCTCTGGTCCATGGGGCCATTAACTTTAGGCTATTACTAATGATGATTCCCAATCACTTTTCTCAGTCATTAGAATGATTTTTTCACCCCCTAGCCAATAACCTGTCTTTGAGTTACCCTTTGAATTATCATTATCTTTAACTGTATGTTGATAGTAAAACTCAAAACTGAACAGTAACATGAATACAGTAAGGCTTTATTCTCTGATCTTGACTCCAGAGCACAACAGAATACACTGACCTCTAACAGCTTACTGGTACACACTTCCTGTCTCTTTCTGTTGACCTCAGAACAGAGGTAGACTATCTCTTCCAGTTCTCCAAAATAGCTTATACACAGAGGAGATGTTAGGCACAAGCAAACCACAAGGCTGCTTGGGATGCCAGCATGGGGGGGGGCACTACATTAAAAGAAACATGCAGCGATCTACTTGTGATGCAAAGTGTTATAAAAACCAAGATTGTTGTTGCCACCTTTGTAATCATAGCATACTTACCACTTTTCAGATGTGGGGTGGGGCAAAAGGGAGGAGAGGGTGGTGGTGGGAGCAATGAAAGGGGCCCCACAAATATTTCTGCTTGGGGTGCCATTAGGTCTAAAATTGGTCCTGCTAGTGCATGCATTTAAAGACACAGCACATTTTTAAACATATTATGCAGTTAAGCTGTATATGAGCCACAATTACATAACACCCTTGTTTGTGTGCATAGCTTGGCACTTTTACATTAAACTTTAGTTACCATACCATGGACCACCCTTCAACTTTTCTAGGCCCATATTCATGTCCTTTACCTCACCTTAGAGTCCACTGTGCCACAGAGATTAGTGCTGTCTCATCTGCAGAGTTATTTGTTTCCTCTGATACCCTTCTCTGTGTTACAGATCAACACCTTAAGCAGAACTGGTTCCAGCACCAACTCTTGCAGTATCCCACTTGTGGCCTCTTTGACCTCTGAATGTTCCCCATTTACAGTTGCTCTCTGGGTCCTTTCATCTAGCCAGTTTGCTGCCCACCTTGTTAATTTTGCCTCAACAACTAGATCACCCAGCATCTTAATAAGCTGTCTATGGGGTACAGAGTCGAAGACCTTACTGAGATCTAGGTACAGCACTTCATCTGCCTGGCCCTTGTCCACTGCTCTCATTACAGTCAAGGAACAGTCAAGATTAGTCTAGCATGACATTCCCTTCATGAAACTGTGCTGCCTTCTGTCCTGGAGTCCATTAACATCAAAAAATTCCAGTAGCTGTTCTTTGAAGATAGTCTCCAAGTGTTTTCTCATCATTGATGTTAAATTAACTGGTCTGTCATTTTCTGGGTCCTCTCTGCTCCCAGTCTTGTGCAGAGGACCATGTTTGCCCTCCACCAGTCAGTAGCAGGTGAATACCATTAATGGCCATGCAAGTTCCTGCCCAATTCCCTTACCACTCCGAGGTGTTACCCATCTGGTCCTAGAGACTTATCCACCCTAGGTGTTCACAGTTCCTTAAATACCTGATTTCCTAATACCAGTCTCAAGTTCAGTTCCCTCTGCACTCCTCCCATAGCCCACCTACTGCAGTCAGGGAGTGGGCCCCCTGCCCTTACCATGAGTACTGAGCGAACACACTCACAGAGGATGTCAGCCTTTTCCTTATCCATCTCTACCTGTACATTTCTTGAGTTTAGCCTTATAATACTCTCCTTAGTATTACTTTTCTCTGTGATATATTCAAAGAAGTCTTTTCATTACCCTCACAGCTATCTGTAATTTCATCTCTCCCTTTGCCCTTCTGATGGCTCTGCTTACCTTCTTCATTTTCACTAAATATGCCTCTCAGTTGCCCTCAGATTGATCCCCTTTTTACTTTTTTAATGCAGCTCTCTTTCTCTGGACTGTATCTCTCATGTGCCTGGAGAACCAGGATGGCTTCATTTGTTTTCTAAACCACCTCAAAAGACTACCCTTAAAAAGTCCCCACATTTCCTCTACTTCTTCAACCCTTTCTGCCCTCCTCAGTTTGTCTAGGAGGGTCTCCCCCACCCCCATTTTCCTAAAATCTGTCCTCCTGAAATCCAAGATCTTTGTCCTAGACTTTGTCTTCTGGTCATTCAGGGGCCAGATGAACCAAATTAAGTTGTAATCATGGGTTCCTGTACCCTAACCTTTTCTGTCATGTCCTGGTTCATTGGCACCATAATAAATGCTGCAAGTAAGCAATAACACATGACAGAGTGTGCGGTAATGCTTAATTACTGCACACCCCAGGTGGGTTGTGAGGCATGAGGTGCAGCTGAGTGTCTTCAACCACCTGGGAAGTGCAGTAATTTATGGCATTACTTTGCACACTGGAGTGTGTTACTGTACTTATAAAATGGTTTTAAGAGTTGCAAAAGCAGGAAAAAAGAAAGTAAAATTAAATCAGTCATGTGAGCAGTCATGTGACCAGTTTTGACAAATCAGATTGCTTGTTTAATTCAAGACATTTTATAATTGTAATTTTTTTCTTTGACTTCTACAGTAACTCTCTTATGTCATGCCTGAAAATAGGCATGTGTAAGCACAGCATAGCGCAGAGGTTTATGGCCCTGAGCTGCAAACCTCAAGACATGGGTTTGAATCCCACAGCCCCCACTTGCATACTGTGTGACCCAGAGCAAGTCACTTAACTTCTGTGCTCCCAGGTCACACCTGGAAACAAGGTTTGGCTTAGTGTGTCTTTCCTGGTTAAACAATGTCCCCTTTCCCTAGTCTATAAACACATAAATAAATATAGATGGTGGCTTCCTCTGTGGTGGGTTCCTTTTCTCACTGTACAAGGAAGCCCTCTTATAATGCATCTTCAAAAGGTTGGTGTCTGTGTACTCCTAGGGGTTGATGACTTTTGAGATTTAAGCTGCATTATAATCTTTAATCAGTCTGAAGATAGCATCACATTTATGTAACTGTTTTTACTAACATAATCACTTAATGAACTAGTAGGCACTCTATGAGTTATTTGCTTTTACCTGCCGGTTGTTGCACGGGACATTCTCCGAGTGAGTGCTGGTGATCCTGATTTGCTCCTTAGGATGTGCTTGTACTTAGGGTTGTACCTAATCCAGTTCTTTAGGGCCTCACATGCATCCTGCTGCTGTCCTGTGTTGGTAAGACTCACAGCCAGAGCCATTAGAGCAGTTAGATTGTTGGGCTGTATATCCAGACACCTGAGAAAAAAGAAAAAAAATCTCTTAATGTCTGATTGCTATGCATGAGACCCTTGATCTATTCCATTGCTACACTGGTATAAACTAATGTGGGTTACTGTATTTTTTTAATTTCTGTTTCCCAGGAAAGTGGACTGGATCAAAGACCATTTTCATCCATGCCTGAATAGTAGGGTACAATAATAGGAAGAACAAGCAATATTACAAGACATAATCAGTATATAAAATATAATAAAAATATACATACAAGATTTGCATCTTACAAAGACCATATTGAAACTAGTAAAACTAATATATACCACTTTGTTTCGTTGCAATTACAAGAACATTTTTTATACAGACATTCTCTGAACTTTTGAACTAAATATAGAGGATAATGTATGGTCCATGTGTTGTCATTGAGAAGTTGACAATGGCAACCGTTTAAACCTCAAGAGCGAAGCTTGAGAGGTTTTGGTCACCATGGCAACCTAGAGATGGCAACTCATGGTTGTTATAGATAGAGGACCATACATTGTCTTTCATAGTGTATGGCCCGCTATCGCTAATAAAAGGAGCAAGGAGGTGCACAGCTGTGTCCTTATGTTTGGATTTTTTTGCATCTGCGCTGCTCTCCTCATCTTCTGCTCTTGCCGCTGCCACTGCTTCCTGATTGGTGGAGGTTCACATAATGTGCATGCGTGAAGGCGTTCGTTGTTGTTATGCTGCAGTCACTACACAGCTAGTGCAGCATAACAGCTACGATGACGTAGCGACTGCAGCATAACAATGCTATTCTAGGGATGGATTTCCATCCCTAATAGTTTTCCACCACACTATACAGCTCTTGTTAGATGGATCACATTCCAATTTATCAGACTTGTTTAAAAACATAGGTCCATAATGAGAATAGGAGCATTCAGTAATTTTGTCAGTTTTTTCTGATAGCAGTTTAACAGCTGCCTGAGTGCTACAAACTGGGAGATTTCTGTTCAAGCTCCAGCACCCTGTCCCAATGCTAAAGAGGCTGGACATGTTGTGGAAGTGCTGTGTTCACATGTCAGTCACCAGAAAAATGGCATTATCTGTCCCATCCAATCAGGGACTGGAATATGCATTGGCTGTGAACATAGCTTATTGCAGTATTTATTCACAGCACAGCTTTCACCTGACCTCACCATGCATGTTGCTGTATAGGTTTTCAGCCTATCAGATTCAAGAACAAGCAGTCAGAATAGCTTTTAGTGCTTGATTTTGAACTGCCCTGAATTAACAAAAAAAAAAGCAAGAAGTAAAACACACCTTTTTTTAGACCAATTTTCCCTTCATTTTTAAGAGTACTGTGTACATTTTTTCAGACTGTAGGCAGGTCAACATTTTCTTCCTTACAGTGAAAAGTACCATGGGGGTGGGGATGGGGTGATTCTACAAAATCAGCACATAAGGTTCTCCGACATGGAAACTTTTTAAATGAATACAATTTATTCTGTTAAAAATCATGTGGGGACTACTGGGCCTCTGAGTGGGGAGGGGTATATCATAGAAGGGACAATACTTATGTAAAAAGTGGTACATGGACCGGCCCAGTAATGTGGAAGCAGCACATTGTATTACTGTTTGGAAGATCATGTATGAGACCCTGAATCCCAGTGTAGGGCTGACTGGGGGCTGAACATTTCATGTAGGTACAGGCCTGAATTTTCCAAATGTACTGACGCAGCACTTGAGGCAGTTTTACTGCTATTGCTGTGTCACTGTTAGTGCAACAGAATGTCTGTGGCCAAATTTCAAACATTCTGATGCATTTGACACTTTACTCCACAAATATGCAGATGCAGCAGAAGTTTGATGCATGTATCATTTTTGATGCACATCTTTCGGTAATTCCGACAAGACATTACACCATTTTTTTTGTGGTCTAACAGTCTTGGCACAGTTACCACAATTATGGCAAAATCATGCTGCAGAGCTATAAACATCTAGCCCATAGTGTTTGGCTTCTGTGGAGGGAAGGCATGGGGCACAAAGCAACTGTGCATTGCCTTCTGGCCAGTCAAGAAGTTGAAATGATGTCTGTGGTGACTGTGTAGTAGTTTCTTGTTGCTATCCCAGCTTTAGGAAGGGTTTAGCTGTGCAGATACCAATGTTGGGGTTTATGACAGGAGAAAACAAGGGAAAAATGGGTTAGACATGGCTTCAGAATGTTGACTATCGTGATATAACTGGCGGATTGTTTTGGTGGCAGGAACTATTTATTTATTTGAATTTTTGTGGCTGAGTGAGCCCGCTGGGACCATGCAGTCCCTTTTTCAGGGGTGACTCAGTTGGCAATACAAACAATGAATTACAATGTAACAATACAATAAATAATAATTACAGAAATTGCACAGTGATATCAAATTGTACAAAGGTTCATTTAGCAGGTTTCTCTAGGATATATTCAGCATTAAAACAACAGTAGTGGTATTAGTGTGTACAAAAGTAAAATGAAAGAGAATATGCTAGGAGGAATGCCCGAGATGGTTAAAATGATAGCAAATAGGATACTTAAATAAGGAGATTAGCAAAAGCAGGTGCGAGCAGATGTATATCTGGCAACTTTTTAAATAGTGTTAAGGAGGGACACGAGAGGAGAATGCTGGGAATAAGAGTGGAGATATTTTCATGGAAGATATAAAAGTGCCAGAGAAATGGCGTGGAGGGCTAAGGGGCTGACACTTCATCTGCCCCACATGTGACCTGGGTTTGAGAATGGACCTGCAATGCCTGGGGTCAGCTGGGGTGGGAGAGGATTGAGTATCTGCAGGATTGATGTCATCTCTCAGGGAGGAGGGTTACAGCATCTGGCATTATTCTGGCCCCTCTGATTGGCTGGGGAGTCACGGCAGCCAGAGACTGTTTGGGGTGGAGTAGCAGCTGCCAATGTCCCACATGTGGTAGCGTGTGTGGAGAAGTCTGGGCTAGGGAGAAAATGGGAAACATTGATTCTTTGGTGGCTGCCAATGTCCAATTCCCCAGCAGCCCTGCACCTGACAAATACCTAGGCCATGCTGCCTTCATGTGATGTAAGTCCTGGTGGAGAATTGATGAGATGGGGCTGGGTGTCTGGCTTCTGGAAGGCTCCTCATGACTGGGGAGAAACAGAACTAACTGCAAAAGAAAGATATGAAGAAGTATTTCTTTACAGAAAGGGTTGTGGATAGATAGAACAAGCTGCTTAATAATGTAGTCAATGGCAGTGCAGTCTTAAGGTTCAAAACCCAATGGGATGGTTGTGGTAGGTAACCAGAAACAAGCAGAATGTTGCTGGGAAACTGGGAACTTCAGTATTATCAAATAAGCCTTGTTGGGTGAAAGAGGGCATACTGGATGGACTCTTGTATTTATCTGTCTTCAGCCATTTATTGGAAGGATTCAGTATGTACTATATTTATGACATACAAACAGCCATTACATGAACTTTCCCTATTTGTAGTAGAAGAAGCTTGGTGCCGAAGAGCTTTTGAGGGTAGTCATTAATATGCTCTTCTGATATGTAAGGAGTAGGGGTTGCTAGAGGGAGGAGGGAAATGTGTGGAATGCGACTAAAAGTATAAGATAAAGGTATAGGAGGCTAAAAATGGCACACTTTCCTCATGATATACGCTGAGGTGGAAACAACATTTAGAAAAGTTTGAATCTGTTTTTTTTAATTGTTTCCTAAAACCATCTTAGTTTTTACATAACATATGGCAACTATAACTACATCATATATTTATGAAACGTGTGTCAATATATTATTATCTTCCGATGCGAAAGTGAAGAAGAATTGGTACTGATGGCGAGGAGAGTGAAATGTCAGCCACACAATTTAAGGTATAAATTGAATATTTATGGGTATTACACTTATATAGATACCAATTAAATTATGTGAACTAATATCAAAAATCAGAAAAAGTCCAAACATTTTTTAATTTTATTTTTTTTAAACCATCATGACATTTTCCATGTCAGTGTTAAAAAGTATATTGAGATACAGTATCATTATGGAAAAAGTATATCAATAACATTTATTTTACAAAACAGCAGTTCTGTCATGATGTAAAGATGTATAACAATATTGCTAGAGAAAAATGCATGTTTTAGTGTCGATAACATAAAAACTACTATTACATAATAACAATATAATAATGACACTGTTTCTTAATGGCTGGACTCCAAGCTTTCATTTAAAAAAATTAAATTTCTAGCCCAAACAGTTCCAGAGTTAGACCTTTCAAAATATATTTTCTTTAAAATATGATAACTTTGGAACTGTTAGAGTTAGAGACTTGTTTTTTAATGAAGATTGGAGTCGATCAGCTAGGTATATCATTAATATATCACTACAGTGACCATACATCGATATAAAGAAACAAAATATTTCATATTCATATAAGCAAGTTCTGGCCAGAGTCGATAGGGCTGCAGTCGAGGAATTTGGGGTAAAAATATTGAAAGCTACCAAAGTTAAAAGCCTGCATTCCCAAAATGTAATGTAGGCTCATTAAATTTGTTGTTTTGCAATATTTTTACACTAAATTTCAACATAGCCTTGTTATGACTGCCTCATAAAAAAGGGCAGAGAAAATGTTCAAGTTCTGGCCTAAAGGTGATTTCATGCAGGGACTGTGAAATCAACTTTTGGGATGCAAAAACACATTTTGCTAAGGAGTTGCAAAATGACCATGGTCACATTCATGAGAAGCTGTACTGAAGTGGCTATGTTGAAAATCTGGGGTAAAAAAATATAGAATATTACCAAACTTACAATACTGCATTTGCAAAATTCAACATAGCCTCATCATTTTTTATTTTTAAATATTTGTACACCAAATTTAGAACATAACCTTCATGTGACCTCACCTCATGAACAAAGGCAGAAAAATGTTCAACTCCTACAGGTGATTTCTTGCAGGGACCACAAAATTACCTTGGGATGTAAAAAAAAACAATTTTAACCTGAATTTGAAAGATTACATCTGTCACATTCATGAGGTGCTGTAAAGATATGGCTATGTGTGAATTTAGGGTAAAAATATTGAAACTTACCAAAGTTAAGAGCCTGCGTTCACAAAATTCAACATAGGCTCATAACTTAGTTGCTTTTTTAATATTTTTACACCACATTTTCTACCTAGCCTTCTTATGATCCCACCTCATGAACAAGGGCAGAGAAAATTTTCAACTCCTGCCTGAAAGCTGATTTTGTGCAGGAACCACATAATCACCTTTTGGGACAGATTTGCCTAATGTCAGTGCAACTGTTCATGAGGAAGGTCCCCAAAAAGGCATGTTGAAAATTTGGGCCAAAAATATGCTCAAAATGGCTTGAAATTCATTGAATTGCATATCTGTTTCTTCAGTTTTTGGCCTCACTTTGAAGAGTGAAGACGTGTCTGTGGTCCAGAGAGGTTTACAGCATTGGACCCTGATGGGAAGGGCTTTGGGAGGTGCAGGTGGGTGGGTGTTGAGTTTGAAGGTCAGGTGGGGGAGAATAGCAGCCACAAAAGACATCAATGGGCAGTTTTCTTTTACAGGGTTAAGAAAAATGGATTGAGGAGTTCTGATTGTGATACTGAGTTAGGCACCCCAGTGTCACTGTTATGTTTCTGGGGGAGGTGGGTGCTGAGAGGGAGGGTCAGTTGGGTGTGAGGCAAATCCATCTATCCACCTATCTATCTATCTATTGAAAACAAACAAACAAAAAACCCACAAACAACCGCACATGCGTGGTACTGGGGGGGCACTAAAAGAAACAAGGATTGCTGATCGCGACACTGGGGGATTGGGCACCTCCAGTGTCATTGTGGGGAGGAGTGGGTGCTGAAAGGGAAGGTCGATTGGGTGGGAGGAAACACTATATATACATAAAAACACACAAAACAAGACATTCTTGTACACAGTGGTCACGGCTGAACACGGCACAGTCCACTGTGTCCAAGATAGCCACCAACCTGTATTGTGCATGCACAAGTACGTGTGCATGCACAGTGGAGTTTGATTGCCTCTTGGACACAGTGGATTGTGCCGTGTTCCGCTGTGACTGCGGACTGAATTAAAATAGTGCAATGCGACTGCTAATGGACAGTGTGGAGTGCTTCATGGACACAGAGGTGACTGTGAAGCAACTCCACACTGTTGTTCAGTCAGAAAAGTCTCCCTTTTTTTGATCACAGGAGATCTGCAGGGCTCTGCCCACTGCAGCCCTAAAAACATAAAATAGTTCACTGCATTTTTAAAGTCCTCTCATTTTTAGCACATTATTTTGACATGTATATGTAAGCAGCAACACAAGAGAACTGTATTATCTGTTCAAATGTTACAGCTCTGAAAATGTAGTTTCAAGCCTTATGAAAATAAATGAGATTATTTTTGGAAATGGTTGGAAGATGTTAGTGGTTCTGTCTAGGGATAAACACATTCTATTCTAGTTATATTTATTTACTGAGCATGATTCATAAAAGTATCAATATGTACATTATAAAATACAAAATCATCACTACAAGTAAAAAAAATTACAGAATAGGAATAAAACTAATATAAATTGATAAATTGAAGACTGTACTTGCTTTTCCATTTACTGTCTTTAATGATTAACATATTGCATAAATACAAACATTTGCACATTGTGAAAAAAGTCCTTTTGACAAAAAAAATCCATTCGCAAATTCTTTTATTGTTGGGGGGGTGCGACTCATTCTGCAAATGAGACTGAAAATCTGAGGAGTAACATGAAACACGCACTGACAAGAAAAGTAAGTCCACAAACATATGTTTTATTTTCTACTGTGGTACTTCCCAAACTTTGTGGCAACCGTATATTGAAAGGTTTTTGTATTGAGAGTAGAGACTTTGTAACATGCAACTTACGAAATGGTAGTTTGTTTATGTGACTTAAAAGCACATGGGGAAGTAGCTTTTTTACTTGAATGGGTTTGATTGACAGGTATGCACTAATACTCGGAAAAAAAAAACTAGACAAACAGCTGAATCCTATGGTGTGCTACAGACAACCACATACTGTAACTGAAAAAAAACAAAAAATACGAAAATGAGCTCCACTATGCAGTTTGGAAAATAGATTTAAAAATTACTTATTTACTCGTGATATCCCAGGTTGAAATCATCCATCTCAGACTTATACAACACGTCAGTCAGCTCCATCGTTAAATGATTTGTTGAGTACAAACTGCAGCATGCTCGTGCTGTATGCTACATACTTTAAAAGGAGAGGATGATGGGAAAAACACACTCTGACCGGTTTTGCTTGTTAGCCTCATCAGGGAGTCATGCTGTAGTTTGTACACAGCAAAGCATCTGTTTAACAATGGTTCTGACTCAGTTTTTATATATTTTTATATATTTTATATATTTTCCAAGCTGTATGGTGGTGCTCATTGTTTTTATGCCATAATAACTGGCTGGTTATTGTGGCTAAAGCCAATCATTATGGCATCTGAAAGTGTTGCCAACCCAGTTATTAAACAACCTAATTAGTAATTATTGAAAAAGAAAGGAATCTTAGAGCAGTAATTTCAGACAGCCACAAATCTTCTGTATAATGCAACAAAACTATAGTGAAGGCAAATAGGATGCTGGGTTGCATGGGGAGAGAATTTGGCAGCAAGAAAAAAAAAGAATGTCATTGTGCCCCTGCGTAGATCCCTGGTGTGGCCTCTACTGGGGTACTGCAAACAATTTTGGCATCCCCACCTAAAGAATGACATCTACAAATTGGGATCAGGGCAGAGGAGGGTGACTAAGATGATACATGGTAGCAAGGTGAGTCATATGAGCAGATACTGGAAAGCTCTGTTATATACTCACTGGTAGTCAGGAGGAGAAGGGGAGGACATGATTGAACTATTTAAATACATGCAGGGAATAAACAAAGTGAACAATATCAAACTGTTTACTAATAGTGGCAACAATAATACCAAGGGCAGTAGTAGGACATTATGGTGTGTGTGTATCTATGGAGGGTGTTGTTTAAAAGGATATCAGAAGTATTTTTTCATAGACCAGGTGGTGTTAAAGCAGAGGATGTCAATGTGAATGTGTGTGTGTGTGGGGGGATTTAAAAGGGGATGGGAGAGGCACCGTTGACTGGTTAAGTGCACTGGGAAGGACAAGGTGTGGGAGGACTGATATAGATCATTAGGGTTCATGGAGCGACCTCACATATGTAGACAACAAGACAGACTGGACAGAACATGGGGCCTTTTTCTGCTGTTAATTTTCTGTTTCTAAGTTTCTAAAACAAGCCATACTCATTTGGAAGACACAGGCTGAACAACCTAGATTTGTGGTTTGTAGAATTTACTTTGTTTGGGGCTAGCACCCACTATCCCTGATAGCCCCCCACTTTGTGCTGTGATAACTTAGTCTTTTGCGCTGTGTATGGTTTGTTTTTCCTTTTTATTGTGACAAGTGATCCTCTTCCTTAGGTTGTATGAGCATGTCACACACTGAGGTTCCTGCAGCTGCGGCTTTTTGAATGATCAATCCCACTGTAGGAGAGAGCAGAGAAAGCATGATTTATTGATTTTTTAGGCAGCATGTTTGAAGAAGAAAGAAAATATTTGCAAGTGTTATTTAAACACTGTTAAGCATTCACTGCTCTGAACTACAGAAGAAGCTGCATGTGATAAGGGTAATGCCGGGTGATTGCTGAACCCTTCTGTTGTATGACTAATGCACTTACAGTACTTTAATGTTAGTGCTGCTGTCAGTGATGAAGCCCATTGTTGACTGAGTGAATCTTTGTTGGGAAAAGCTACTGGTAATAAATAAATAAATATATCAGCAACAGCTCATTTCCAGGTAGGTCCTGGAGGGGAAACAATTACACACACATGCAGGGAAATGCAAGGTACTGCACCTGGGAGCCAGAAACCCGGGCCAAGTGTACACCCTAGGGGGGATGCTACAAGTCTCGATGGCTGAGAGGGACCTTGGGGTGGTGGTGGATGTTAAGATGAACAACTCAGAGACTTGTAGTAGGGCAGCGGCCAAGGCCAACAGGATGCTGGGATGCATCACCAGGGGGATCACCTCCAGAAGGAGGGAAGTGATGCTCCCTCTGTATAACTGCTTGGTGAGGCTGCACCTAGAGTACTGCATGCAGTTTTGAAGGCCACACTTAAAGAGGGACATTGAACTCCTGGAGAGGGTCCAGAGGAGGGCAACCAAAATGATCTGGGGCTTGGGGACAGGACCTATGGGAGAGACATAAAGACTGTGTATGCACACACTGGAAGAGAGAAGGGACCGGGGGGACATGATAGAGGTCTTCAGGTACATGAAGGGGGTAAATAGGGGAGGAGCAGTCAGGGTGCTCTGAAGGAAGCAGGGGGGCAACTAGAGGGCATGGGTGGAAGCTGGAGGGAGGAGATTCAGGGGAGAAAGGAGGAGGTGCTACTTCACTGAGAGGGTGGTGGAGCCATGGAATGTACTGCCCAGGGGGCTGGTGGAGGCAGAGATGGTGGAGGGGTTCAAGAGGGGGTGGGACAGGTACAGGGGAAGGGTTCTGGAAGCAAAGTCCAGTGCAGCGAGAATATCCGGGACTGGGAAGGGAGAAGCCAGAGAGGGAGAGGGGCAGCAAGGTCAGCTCCCAGGATGGGGGCTGACCAAGCAGGCTGAACACAAAAGACCGTTAGGCCTATTCTGCTGGCATTTTAGTATGTTAGTATAAAACTAGGAGTAACAAGAAATATATCTGGTACAGAAGAAACCTATAGTCCATAACTGCTAAAAATGGCTAAACAACAATAAAACTGTAGTGTATAGTTGGCCCTTGTTCTGTGTGTTCCATCTCAGCTGCAATGTTGTTGTAGCACAGTTCAAAGGTCATGGAACATCACTGTACCTTCTGTGGTACAGCAACATTCCAACTGATTGGAAATCCTCACGAGTGCCTGGTGTTTGATTCTGGAGGAGAAAACAGCACACACCAATTTCTTTTCTGGGCTAACAGTTTTATTTGGTGCAAAAGCAAACAAAAGTGATGGTCAGTACCTCTGCATATCGCCACACAAAGTGGCTTACTCAGGGGGGGCGTGCCTGTTAGTTAACGTGCACCCTTAAATACTCCTACATATTAATGTGCAAATAATTTGTGATTACAGACAATTAGGAAAACCATGCTACTAAAGTGTACTCTAATAGTCAATAAATACACAATCAGAATGTTAAAACCTTGAACTGAATAGACCGCACATGCAAATATGTTAACATTCTAGATCCTATTCTGTATGAAATATATAATTTTATCTTAAAACACCTTTTTGACAGAAAAAAGCATATGGTCCATGAACAAGCAGCACAGCTAAGTTCTGAACAATGGCAGAATCACTCATTAGTTTTATTTATTTGAATTTTGGTGACTGGGTAGGCCCACTGAGACAGGAGTGCCTCTTTTTCAGAGGTGACCCATACTTAGTTGCATACATTAAGTGAGAAACAAATACACACGCTTTACAGAGTAGTCACATAAATGTAAGGGAAGTCGTCATACATACAAGGCACAGCTTATTAGATACAACCAGTAGAATCAAGAAATGCACATTCAGAAACAAGATGCAGGTTAAAGCAGGCATAATTAGAGGTGTCCAAGGGCCATTCAGAGGATGGTGAACACCCTGGCATGGCCCAGGGAGATAATGTAGCTGAGGATGCAACTGGTCATTGATTACACTTGCAAGGGGTCACTCCATTGGAGAAGGCTTTGAGCCTCTTCTTAAATTGTGTGAGAGTGGGGCAGCTCATTAATTTAACATTTACATGATTTCTTATTTTAAAGCAATGCTGACCAAGGAATAGTGATGCCAGGCTAGCAAACTTAGATGGCAAGAAAGAAAAACATGGACAAACAAACAGAAAGACAAAAAAGAAAGGGGGGAAGAATGGAGCTTAGGTATTGTCTGAAAATTGTTCTTTAGTGGTTTAATTAACAGCAAGTCCATCTCTGAAGGACAAGTCATGCATGACAACTTGTCCATAGCTCTATACATGAGAGTTAAGAAAACCAACCTACGGGTATTCACTTTACCAGCTGGTTGTAAATCGTCACGTAACATATGGTCCCAGAAAAAGGGCACATGAAGTTTTTAAGGTCTGAGCTACGAAAAACTATGGGTCCATTTCACAAAGTCCCAGGAATGGTGCAAGGTGCTTGTGTGTGAAATATGATGCAAGGGCCCATTGCACTGCACCTTTAGTCATTCCTGATTCAGGAACACAGCCTGCACTACTTGGGGACCTCCTGCACCTGCTGGCTTGCACTGTTCTTGCAATGGACACACGGGTGCATAGCGGATTAGGGCTTGTGATGGGGAAGTGCTGCAGCATCCCGTAAATGTGATTCAGGAGTCCCTCCCATTGGACACATGGTCTGCAACAGACCAGTCTGGGACCAGTCTAACAGCCTGTACACCACTCCCAGAGCTGTCATTGGGTGGGAGGGAACCTGATCCTCAGTTGCCACTGCTCTCTTGCAGTATCCTGAACCCTCAAAGCACCCAGAGATGTCCATGGAATGGTGCCCTCAGGTCACCCCCTTGATGCCAGCCATGTGGTGGCCCATCCTGACATGGACTGCACTGTCCTGGTGGCAGCCATGCATTATCCCTATCTGGGTTTGTTGCCACCCCTCTACCCCATCTCATACCAACCTACCCACCATCTACAGTACTCTGTTCTGGCCCCATGACCCTGCCAACCTCCATGATGACCAGCTGGTGGGTCTCCATCCATGGGCACCAATGCCACCCAACTGGCCTGAAGCTTATGGCATTCCCTTCTCATGTACCTTGACTTTGCCGCACAGCACTGCTTGCTGCAAACTGTGGGACTTTGGCACCAGGACCCCTCCCGATAGTGAATTGGGTGCAGGGTCCCTGGCACATCGGAGATCAACACAAGCTGCTTTTTCTGCAGCTTGCATCGTTCCAGGTGGCACTTTATGAATCCAGCCGCCTTGTTCAAAATATACAGTTTGAGCCTCTATGGCCACAGAGACAAATGGGGGAGGCAAAATGAAGAAAGACATTAACAATATCATATGTGTCTGGAGTGGGTGTTTTGAGTCAGTGACAGTTTGTGGGATGGCGAAACCTCAATGAATGGAATTTGAAGTGCACAAGCCATTTTGACAACCATGTAATTGGCTTCTTGGACATTACTCTGGGAGATTCAGAAGGCTTGACAGTCTGTAGTGCCCTCTACATAAAACCTACAGTGGGGAATAATGTACTTGGAGCTGACAGTTCCTCCTGAAGCCTTAAATAGACAGTAAACCCTATGGAGAATTTTTAAGGCTAAGGAGTAATTATTACCTTAGATGCTTTCTTTTATTTGGAGGCTTCAAAAATGGCCAGTAGCTTCAAAAGATTGGGCTATGCCGGTAACACAGTGGAAATGGCCCTAGCAAAAGTGAATCAGATTACAGATCATCCCTTTTGGTC
This sequence comes from Neoceratodus forsteri, assembly GCA_016271365.2. Classification (NCBI taxonomy): domain Eukaryota; kingdom Metazoa; phylum Chordata; order Ceratodontiformes; family Ceratodontidae; genus Neoceratodus; species Neoceratodus forsteri. Next base: position 926,503,256 of record CM028137.1, read on the forward strand.
CCCAAGCCTGGGAGATAATGTCATGTAGAAAATCCTCAGTCCCAATAACTGATACCATTGGTCACCAGCTATCACACCCATGCAGGGGAGATTAAACAAATAATACAAATTCAATAGTGAATACTTACAGCAGACCAGGAATTGAAGCCCTTAGCTGGAGTCACTCCCTGCATTTCTTTCAGGAAGGACAAGAGCATTTTGGAGTTTGTGACTAGTACTGTAGTCATTAAGAGCCCAATGCCAAACCACAGAGTATACAAAGGGATTTAACAAATGGAGTAGATGTAATATTTGCAACTTTACTGACTGGGAAGTATTTGAACACCGACTACTAAAAGTGTTATAATCTAAATATATATATATATATATATATATGGATTATCAGACCCTTTACTAAGGTTCATACTAAGGTTAGAAGAAAGAGCTAGTAGGCCAAAGCCCATAATGCTCCTATGCTAGGCCATAGAGTAGAATGTTAAGTCATACCCAGACATAATTAGCGTGTCGAGATGATGTTTAAAAATATCTTTAGCATTGCTTGTTACTACATCAGATGGAAGTCTATTCCAAGGCCCAATAGTCCTTACAGAAAAGAAAAACTTACGATTATTATGTTTAAAAGATTTACCAGTTAACTGGAGGACATGACCTCTAGTATTATGTATTGATGACTTAAAAGAAAATCCTAACTCAGTCATGATATAGGGGTCATGAATAATGTCAGATAGGAGAGAAGGTCACCTCTAGCGTCCGATAGTAAGAGGCATTAGTTTCAATGTATCCAACCTAAACTCAAAAGATGAGGATTCGAGACCAGATATTTTTAGTGTATTTTCGCTGAACTCTTTCAAGAGAGTGACTATCTGATTTTTTAAAAGGACACCACAACTGTGAAGCGTATTCAAGATGGGGACGGACATAGGACCTGAATGGGGTAACAACACCTCCTGATCTCGAGAGCTGATATTACTCAAAATAGACCAAATAATTTTATTAGATGTATTAATAACCAAATACATATGCTTGGAATATGTTAAGTCATCTGAAATGTTTATACGCAAATCCTTCTCATCATTAGTGGCACACGATAGTAAATCGTCCATAATATACTGGAAATTTAAATTATTAGAACCCAAATGCATTACTTTGCATTTTGTAGAGTTTAACTTCATACCCCATTTATTAACCCAGGTACTGATAATATCAAGATCATGCTGAATACAAGATATTTGGTCTAAATTAGAACATGGTCCTCCAATCTTCATATCATCTGCATATTTAATTGTAAATGAAAGGCAGGAATTAGTTAAATCAGATATAAAAGCCTGAAAAGACAAGGGCCGAGAATGAGGCCTACTGGAACACCACATAAAACTTTACCAGAGTTAGAAAATGCCCCATTAATCATCACCTTTTGAGTTCTGTTTGAAAGCCAATTATGAATCCAAGTAATTATATGACTACTAACACCAAGACCTGTGAGTTTTTGAATTAAAGCCCAGTGTGGCATGGTGTCAAAAGCTTTACTGAAATCAATAAAGACAATGTCACAGGCTAACCGGTTATCCAAACAAGAACTAAAATGTTCATAAAAGCAGAGCAAATTTGTCAGACAGCTTCTACCCTTCATAAAGCCATGTTGTTCCAAATCAGATGCATCAATAATAAGGGCAATAATATCCTTTAGTAGACTTTCTAACACCTTACATATGGATGAAGTCAAACTAATCGGCCAATAATTTTCCCATAGATGTTTTGATCACTTCTTATGTATTGGTACCACAAACGCCTCTTTCCATTCACAAGGGATAAAATTGTATTGTAAAAAAAGGTCGAATAAAAGTTTGAGTGGAAAGGCAATATGTTTAGATAATAGGTAAAGTAAATGCCCTGCTATATTGTCTGGGCCTGAACAAAATTTCCTTTAGTAAGTGTAGTTTTTAAGAATAGACTCAACTGAGAATGTGATAAAAGTATCTGATGGTGAAATCATAGGTACAGGTGATTGAACTTCTGATATAGAGAAAACTTTGCAAAATTCATTATTAAATACATCAGCCATGGCTTTCGGCTCATGAATAAGTATGTTTTCTGTTGTAAGAGGCCCCACCACACTTGGACTTTTCCTGAGGGAGTTTATATAAGAGTAAAATTGTTTGGAATTAGACTTACTGGTTGCTGTTGCCAATTTCATTTCCCATCTAGATTTGGCCCTACGGATGACTAATTTACACTTCCTACTTGATTTTAAATAGGATTCCCAATTAGAAGTTGTCCTATTCTTTAGGTAGTTACGATGTTTTTTATATTTATTAAACGTTTTATGTTTTTATTCATCCATCTAGGAGTCTGTTTCTCATTAGAATTCTTATTTTTTGATGGAATATAAGTATCACGAAGAGTTGAAATAAGTGATTTGAAAAGTACCCAACTTTGATATAAGGACTGGTTATCAAAAAAAGATAACCACTTTATTTTTTCAAGGTATAGATTGATACTGTGAAGATCAGCTTTGTCATACAGATATATAATCGAAGAATTAGTATTAAAGACAATATGTCTCTGCAAGTTAAATAAAATAGAATTATGATCACTGCTGCCAATTGGTGATGAAATATGCACATCCCTAATATCTAAGGTGGTACTACTCAGAACAAGATCTAATATACTATTACCTCGGGTTGCAGAAGTTATCCATTGTTGTAAGTCCAATTCCGAACAAGTGGAAAAAAATTTATTACTAATACTGCTAGATGTTGTGAATGACTTCCAATTTATATCAGGGAGATTGAAATCCCCTGTAATAATAACATAACCCATTTGAGTAGCTATTTCAAATTCAGAAAGAATGGCGTCCGTAATTAAACTAGATGAATCTGGGGGAACATAACATGTCCCAAGGATAATAAAAGCCTGTTTGGATAGGAACATTTTAAGCCAAAGGCTCTCAGTCGGGAGATTATGAATTTTTATAGAACTAGAAATATTGACTGAGTTGATTTTATTGTTAATAAATGAGGCAACACCTCTACCCTTTCTTTCACTTCGATTCAGATAAAAAGAGATATATCCAGGGAGTTGCTTGATCCAGTGGGAGTTATAATCACCCCATGTTTCACAAACTGTAATAATATTAAAATCCTTATTCGAAATTACAGTTTGTAACTCATCGGATTTCTGTGTCAAACTTCTTGCATTAAAACTAAGAAACTGTAATTGTTTACTGGAGACTTTATAAGAGTGAGATGAAGAGGTGTGCACATTTGCATTCCCCACCCCACTATTTAGTTTAAATTTATGTTAATTGTAGATAGGCATTGTTGGCTCAGCAATGCATTCCTAGTTTAAGATGCAAGCCGTCAGGACAGTAAAGCTCAGATCTATCAGAGAACTCTTCCCAATGGGTCATGCACTGAATATTCTGTCATAAACACCATTGCCTAAGCCAGTTGTTAATAATTTAAATTTTATGATTAAGAAACCGGAGTACCGTGGTATGGGTAGAATCTCTGAAAAATAATATCACACCCAAGATCAATCATTTTATTAGTCATAGAAACATAGGCTAATTTGATATTCTGAACAGAGTCCTGTAGATGTTGTTGGCTCAACATGGATAATACAGTGGATTTATGTCTTGAGAGCTAATAATATTATTGACCATATATGTTAGATCTGAGATCTTAGCACCACTGAAACTAGAACAAGTTCTATTATGTTTGTCAGGCTCATAAATCCTATCCAGATGTTTAACTAAGGAATCACCCAGAACAAATATTTGTCTGGTATGTGAATTATCAGTATTAGGAACACACATAGAGGGTGCCTCTTCACCAGTTTAAATAGTAGCAAAATCAATCAAAGGAATATCAGTCGTGGAATTAGGTGGTGGAGTTGAAGAATTTGGCATATCAACCATGACTTGGGAAGTGTTTTTAGAATTTAATCCTTCATTGGGGACTCAATAGGAATACAATTAGAATCGACAGGGGCAGTGGACACTGGGTCAAAACTACTATGTAGTGGAATGCTAAAATACTCAGCCTTTCTCCTTCTTTTTTTAGTAACTTTAGACCCTTGCACATTATACCAAGTTGTATCTTCTATGCTGTTTACCAAACTGTTCTCATCTTCTCTAGCTCTTTTTTTAGAGACATCAGATGGATAAATCACTGAACTACTCATAGTAGCGTGATTATTCTCACTAGATACTATTTTGTCAGAAGGGATGCTGTAAGTAGAGGTAGAGGAAGTCTCATTTAAAGGGGATATTTGTTACATGTAAAGCATCTTGAACTGTTATAGGTTCGGAATAATTTCTTGATTCGAATGCCAATATTTGTTTATAGTATAAGCTATTCTCACATTGTAATACAATGTTGTCAGTACATTTGCACATTGAAGGGAGATTATCAGCAATATCAGCTGATAAGCTAAACATATAACAAGATGTGCATTGTATACCTGTTTCCCTTTAGTAGTGGTTACAAACACATTAATATTGCTTGGTAGATTTAAGGAGGATGCCATTATCAGCGTTAGAGGTGAAACAACAGAACCACGTAATGTAATAGTACTCACAAGTATAAGTGTAGGTGACAACACGACTATAATTATTACACCTAACACCGCCTAACATGTTTAACGCTGAACGTAGGTGTCTAGGCACGTCTTCGTGCACGTAGTCATGCACACCCTGCCCTTGCTCACCCTGCTCACATAAGAAGTGCAATAAATGGAGAGGTGACCTGGAAGTACTCAAACAAGGTCACAGAGCCCCTCGAGATTTAATGTTTTTAATGCCTTTTTAAAACTCCACGAAAACCACTCATGTGTGGAGCTGGTGGAGTATAAGTGTATGCTAGTCCCCAAATTTAAAATGAAAAGTCCCTTTTTGAACTGTAGTTCTTGAGTCTGGTCAAAAGAACTACAGTCCCTCTTCCTGCTTCCTGCCAAAATGTCAGCAGGGCTCAGTCACACACTCGTAGTATGCATAAACACAAACACAGAACAGAATCACAGTAATTTTTTAAATAGCTTGTAGTTTTAAAGCAAAGAGCCTGCAGAGAGATACACACACTGCTTAGGTTTAAAACAAAAAAAAAAATGCCAGAACAGAACAAACAAACCAGGAGGTTTAAATAGGATGTCATGACCTGGAAGTACTCAAACAAGGTCACAGAGCCCCTCGAGATTTAATATTTTTAATGCCCTTTCAAAACTCCATGAAAACCACTCATGCGTGGAGCTGGTGGAGTATAAGTGTATGTTAGTCCCCAAATTTCAAATGAAAAGTCCCTTTTTGAACTGTAGTTCTTGAGTCTGGTCAAAAGAACTACAGTCCCTCTTCTTGCTTCCTGACAAAATGTCAGCAGGGCTCAGTCACACACTCGTAGTATGCACAAACACAAACACAGAACAGAATCACAGTATTTTTTAAAATAGCTTGTATTTTTAAAGCAAAGAGCCTGCAGAGAGATCCACACACTGCTTAGGTTTTAAAAAAAAATGGCTGTATGTCTGTTGGTGTGAGCATGGACTCATTTATGTAGAGTGTACCATCTGCTCCCTGAAGTGTCATATCCAGGAGGCATACATGCAAAATTTTGAACCAAAATATTAACAATGCCCTAGTTGTGCACTTCAGGTATGCCCATGGGTCCAGAACTCAAAACTTTAAGTTTATAACCCTTGAACATGTCCCCCCCCCATGGTTGGGGGTAGAGACACAGTGAAGTTTAAATCCCTTAGCAAAGTGCAGGTGAAGTGGCCACTTTGCATTTGTTTATGGCTACGCAAAGTCCTCATCATAATGAGTGACTTCGCATTGCCAACTTCCGCGATGACTTCACCTTATTGTCACACAAAGGCGAAGTAAGTGATAATGAAACAGCCCACAGATCATGAGTCACAGACTCACAGTCTGCAGGTCACATGCTGCAGACAGGAAGTTAATCAGCCAGACAGTAAATTAGTTTCACTTTTGCCTTGCCTAGACTTGGTGAAGGAGCTTTTGTCTGCAGCAGAGAGAGAGAGAGAGAGTTATATCTTGAATATTTCCTCGAATTTAGAGCTTTTTTTGGTAGTTTAGTTGCCTATTTGTTGCTTTTAGTTGTGCCCCTTTTGATTTTGATTCCTTATTCCATGTCCCGATTCCTTAGTTTACGTCTTTTGTTTTGTATCAGTAGTTGATCTTAACAGTGATTTTTTTATGAGTGTGTGTGTGTAAAGTGGAGAAAGGTGGTTTTGTAACCTCTGGGGCATGCAGAGGACAGTGTGTGGGGCCACGTATGCATGGTGGCATCCCGCATATCAATCACAGCACTGTATTTAGTGCTGCTAGTAGTGCTCCCTGAAAGAGGAAGCACTGGTGAAATGCAAGCACCCCCACTGGTGGCACCTACCACTGCACCCCCACTGCCTGCCATTGCCCCTGTGGATCAGCAGCAGCAACAGGAGCTGGAAGACATGCAGGTGCCACAGCGGCATCAGCAAGTTGTCCTGCCAATCCTGCACCAGCAGCAGGCCATAACCATAACACCTGGAGCCCCCCCGCCTGTGCTTGGTCCTCTCTGCAGCTCTGTTAGGTTGGAGTTCTTCACTTCACTGCCTGGTGACCCCAGTGTTGTGAAGTATAAGATACTGTATGCGATGTGCTTGTGTGTCATGGGCCCAGGGGTAGTCATCTGGGGACAGGTGAGCAGTGCAAGCACCTCGGTAACCACCACCGTGTGGAGTGGGAGGCCAAGGTGGCAGAACTTGGAGGGGAATGCACCTGCTGAACAGGTGGCAGCACGGTCTCCACCTGCATGGGGTGTGAAGCGTAGAAGGCCCAGGGAGCAAGTGACTGCTCCACAACCTGCACCTGCATGTGATGACCCTGGAGGAAACCCTGCAACAACGTTTGCAACCCAGGCTGATTTGGGTGTTACGTGGTGTGTGGTAGACCACCTTACTAACAGGGTGGAGAACCTTGAGGAGCAGTTGGAGTGTATGGAGGGTCACCAATTGCAGATTATGTCCATGCTCTAACTGCTGCTGTCTCACTACAACCTAGAACCTTGAGATTTTGTTTGCTGTATAATTTTCATTTTGTGGTCTTTCTTTCTCAGTCCTAACCTTGTTCCCCCCCAAAATTAAAAAAAAAACATCCTGAAACCAGTTTAAAGAAAGTAACACAAAAATATGCTGTCCTTCCCTTCCTTATATTGCTAATCCTAGTCAATAATCTCTGTTTTTTGGCAGTAGTGTTTTCTTCCTGTCGTGTTGTTTGTATTAAAGCAGCACTGCAATCATCTGTCAAAGAGCAGGTGTGCACTGTCAGGTACCCAGCTCCCTGCAAATATATGCGATAGATGATGTTGTCCATTGTTGATGGTATTAATAATATACCATGCGATCCCATCTATTGAAGTATGAATAGTCAGTATGGCTCTCAGTCCCCTATCCACAGCTTAGTAATCCACAGCAATTGCAGTAGAATACATTTCCCAAAAGTTTATTTTATCAGCACACAGATGGAGGTGTCCCTCCCCACATAGCAATCCAAACCTTGATGCACGGTACTTGCGCTGTGTCAAGGTGGAAGTGGTAAATAATGTTATGTGGAATTTATGCTACTGCAATGATTGTGGATCATTAAGCTGTGGACAGTGACTGAGAGCCATACTGACTGATCTTCCTCTTCCAGTGAAACAGTTCTAGCACTCCAAATGTGTACCCACAGAAAAACAGAGACATTTCTGGAACCTGCTGACATGCCACCATGCAGGCAGGCACGCGCATGTTAATTCTGTGATGTTGGAAAATGAATGGTTAGTGTGCACTCACCTGGCCTGTATGGGTGCAATCTTTCTTTAGCTGTTAGTGGTAGTTTCAGCTGCAATTTAGAAAGCTGAAAGTGACTGCTGTAGTAAGAATGTGTGTTACTCCACTCCTGTGATTGCTTTTATTTCTGTAAATTGCAACACTAAGTAGTACGAGACACTCTAGAAAAATCATGCCCACACATGTCAGTGGAGTGCATACTCTCAGAGTCTCAATTCATTTACTGACGTCCCCAAATTAACATTGTTGTGCCTGCCTGGGAGTTGTGTCAGCTGGTTTTGGACACTGCTGAGTTTTTCTGTGGGTACACATTTGGGGTGCTCTAACTTTGTTACTAGACAGGTCCACATGGTATTAATGCCCCTCAACACTGGAGCACGTCAGCTATCATATATGTTTGAGGGTCGCTGGGTAATAACCACCTAACAATGCACACCTGCTCTTGAACAATTTTGACCTATACAGTTTTATTCTATATTCTGTTGTCCCTTATTTACTGACTTGTTTGTATGATACCTTTACCTTTTTTCAGATATGAAAGAACATTAGTGCTCCTTTTAATCTTGTTTTGTACCGTTGTTTTAATCAGTTGACCCAGCTGTTTTTGTACACCTGCTGCTCTGTTATGTAACGGTGGTGTCCCATGTCCTACTGGATAGCATGGTACTTTGTCATAGTCTCAACAGAAAGGATTTGAAATGATAGATGTACCAAAACTGGTGTGAATACTGATGAAAACCTGCGCAAGCAAGATTAAAAGGAGCGCTGTTTGTTATGTCATATGGGAAAAAAGGTAGTCCAGCAGATCTAAATTGTGGAAATAAGGGTATCGTATAGACAAGTAAATATTAAATACTGCCAACAGTTCCATTCTAGATGTGGTACTAACCACCCATCCACACAAAATATCTCATTTGGCAGTGTTTCACAACGACATGAGCGATCATGGAATTGTTGCTTGCATAAGATCTCAAATTAAGGCCCGTCCGCAACCCATCTTTATAACAAAAGAACCTTTCACAAATTCAGTGCAGTAAACTTCCTATCTGACCTGAGCATGATCAGATGGCAAGATCTTTACCTAGCCAAAGATGTCAACAAGGCAGCTTGCATCCTTAATGACAAACTCACTACAATAATAAATAAGCATGCCCTTTCATCAAAGTAAGGTGCGAACAATTCCAATCCCTGGTTCACCTCAGATCTCAAGGCAGTCCTTATAGCTCAAGATAAGCTCTGGGCTAAAGCTAGACATTCCAAAGAATCTTTGGATTGGCAGGCCTTTAGAACAGCCAGGAATAACTGTGTGAAAAACATGCTCTGCTAAAGCTAACTATTATATTTCTACTCTCGAACAAGCTAAAGGTAACCCTCATAAAATATGGAAGACTATCAAAGCTACAGAAGGACTGACCCATGGCCCTCTATCCCAACAAAGATAGTTGCAAGTGGCAAGATTGTGGAAAACAAGTCCCTAATCCTGGAGGAACTTAACTCCCACTTTGCCACAGCTGGATTAGCTTTTGACTCGTCACCTTATGCTGGTGCTGCGGTGAGCCAGCATACCCATCCCACTACATCTAGTCCTGCTCCCAGCACCTTCCAACTGCGCGAGATAACTTATAAAGAAGTAGAAGATTCTCTTCTTAACTTAGACACCAAAAAAAGCGCAGGGGATGATGGCTTGGAACCTTTTTTCCTAAGGTCAGGCTATGCCCATCACACTGCCCCAATTCTCCACATCTTCAATCTTTCCATTACATCTGCTACTGTGCCATCCTGCTGGAAATCAGCACATATCCTCCCTCTATTTAAATCTGGTGACCCATGCAATGTAAACAACTATAGGCCTATCTCCATATTGCCTATCCTTTCTAAAGTTCTCGAAAAACTGATCCATATTCAGTTAAAATCTCACTTGGAAACCTTCTCTCATTAACCCAGCTCAATCTGGCTTCGGGCTAATCATAGCACAATCACTGCACTAGCAAAAGTAACCAATGATTGGATCTCTGCTATAGATGCTAAGAAGGTAACTGGCGCGATCTTTTTGGACCTAAGCAAAGCTTTTGATACTGTTGATCACAAACTATTAGTCAATTGCCTTGCAAAGTTGGGTGCCACATACCATAGCACCAGTGGTTCTCTAGCTATCTAACTGGAAGATTCCAAAAAGTAAAGGTGGAAGGCTTTTTTGCTGCTGCCAGTTGCAGAGGAGTCCCCAAGGATCCATCTTAGGCCCTATCTTGTTTCTCTGTACATTAATGACTTAGATGCTAACATATCTCGTCCAATCTGCACTTTTGCAGATGATACTGTGTTGTATACTTCTGGCTCATCGTTATCTGAAGTCAAGAGTGCTTCAAGCGGACTGCACAACAGGCATAATCTAATAAAGGCAAAGCTTCTGCTCAATGCTAAGAAGACTAAGCGATGATATTCTCCCGCAGTGCTGTCTCAGGCCCCCCCCAATACCCTTGCCCAAGACTTCAATGTCACCACGCTAAACGAGCCTCTGGAAGTTGTAACCAAATTTAAATATCTAGGTATCTGGATCGACAATAAATTATCTTTCAGTGACCACGTCGAAGATGTCTCTAGAAGGTTAAAAGCAAGGTTAGGTTTCTTCTACAGAAATAGGCCCCTTTTCCCCCTTGAAACTTGAAACAAGCTTGTACAGGCCACTTTTCTCCCCCTACTCGACTATAGCGATGTAATCTATTCCTCCACCACTCTTGCAAATCTAAGTAAACTGGACATCCTTTATCACCGTGCATTACAGTTCATTACCAACTCCCCTTACCGTTCGCACCACTGTGACTTATATGCAGCTGTTGGTTGGACATCCTTACTACTAGGCGCCTGCTCCATGCTGGGCTATGGACTCTTAAACTGCTCCTGCAGAAATTGCCAAGCTATCTCTCTTCCTTATTAGTATCTCACATAGTCATACTGGTAAGAAAATCTGACTTTATTATGCTTGACATACCAAGGGCCGGACTTCCTTTAGTAACGTGCTATTGCATATGCCCTTCCCTCCATTTGGAACCAATTACAAACCGTACTGAAACTAACTAGCACAGTTTCGATAAACTTCTACAATCGCTAAGTTCAGCCAAAATAAATGACACCTGTAACTGTCATTAAGTCTCTTCGTTCCCATGTGTGCCATATTTATCCACTGGTAAGGTATAATTGATTTGTCATATTAACTGCTTTCCTTCCCTTCTACTCCTGGCTTTATCTTTGCTTACGCTCCACTGCTACTCTATCAAATCACTCCTCCCCCATATCAGTTGTAGACTGTTGTTTGTTCTAGCTGCAAAATACTGTATATGTATTGCAAACACCAGTCATCATGTTTCATCTGTCAGTATGCAACCTGTAAGTCGCTTCCCTGTCTCATATCAATGTTTACCACCTGCGATCACCCTATGTGGTACCCTTGTATGTATATCCAGCCTGTATCATGTAACGTGCATTTCATGTATATATTGTTATTACCTATCTGTGTTTGTACTTTAAGTGTTTATGTCACAGGACCTCCTTGTGAATGAGCTTGCTCAATGGAGTTTTCCTGCAATAAACTTGAACTTGAACTTGAACAAGTCAATAGATAAGTACTAGCAATCGAAAATCGTATGGAAAAGTACAGATAGAAACATAGAAACATAGAATTTGATGGCAGATAAGGACCACTTGGCCCACCTAGTCTGCCCATTTTCCTACCTAACTGATAAGCTGCAGATCCTAGTTAACCAACAGCTTACTTCCTCTTACCCCCACTAGGACTGCCTTATGCCTGTCCCATGCATTCTTGAAGTCCCCCACTGTTCTTGACTCCACAACCTCCTCAGGGAGGCTGTTCCATGCATCCACAACCCTCTCAGTGAAAAAATACTTCCTCACATTACCCCTGAGCCATCCCCCCTCTATCTTCAAAGTGTGCCCCCTTCTTCTTGCACATCTCTTTTTCTGATGCTACCCTCTTGGACTTTGTTAATTCCCTTGAGGCACTTGAAAGTTTCTATCATGTCCCCTCTCTCCCTTCTTTCCTCAAGAGTATACATATTAAGCTCCTTTAGTCTTTCTTATTATGTCTTCTGGTGCAGACCCTGCACCATTTTGATTACCCTCCTCTGGACAGCCTCCCTCTGTCTATGTCTTTCGGAGATGGGGTCTCCAGAACTGCACACAGTATCTCAGATGGGGTCTCACCAACTGTCTGTACAGAGGGATAACAACTTCCTGTTTTCTACTATTGATGCCTCTTCCTATGCATCCCAGTATCCCCCAGCCTTCCTTACTGCCTTCTCACATTGCTTGTCCACCTTTAGGTCATCTGATATAATTACCCCAGGTCCCTTTCTATTTTTACTGTTGTCAGTATCTCACCCCCCATTGTGTACGCTTCCCCTGGGTTTTTGTTTCCCATGTGTATTACCTTACACTTCTTTGCATTGAATCTGAGCTGCCATACATTTGACCATTCCTCCAACCTTGCCAAGTCCCTTCTCATCCTTTCCACTCCATCTTGTGTATCAACCCTGTTGCAGATCTTTGTGTCATCTGCAAAGAGACATACTTTTCCTTCCAGTTCCTCTGCAATGTCACTTATAAAGACATTAAAAAGGACCGGTCCCAGTACTGAACCCTGCGGTACCCCGCTAGTAACCCTCCTTTCTTCACTGTGTGCTCCATTTACTACTACCCTTTACGTCCTGTTGTCTAGCCAATTTTTTATCCAGGCTACCACCTTGGGACCCAATCCAAGGCTGGCTATCTTGTGTATTAATCTTTTGTGTGGGACTGTATCAAATGCCTTGCTAAAATCTAGGTAGGCCATGCCCACAGCCCCTCCCTGGTCTACTACTTTGGTCACCCAGCCAAATGCAAATTTTCAACTGCTTATTGCACTGCTGTGGTAGCTGTCATGCAATATAAGATTTTGGTTACTGTTCATTGTGTTCTGTTTTCTTAGAATATCCACAACAACCACAATCAAAATACCCTATCATCACACAACAACACAATTACTGCTCCCCACCAAAAAACAAAATAACTATGATATGTGAATGTAGCTTGCTTATACTGTTATCTTGCTACGTCATTCAGCATGCACTATTATTGGCCCGACCCCAGATGAAGAATAATCACATGAGAAAATGTGCTGAAAAGTCACACTTATTTCAGGACACATTGATTAGAGTGTGCACTAACAGCCACAACCCTGGTGCCTGCTGCTGTCAGACTTCTGTTTCCTGCTGCTGCCGCTGACCTAGCTGATGCACAACACACTGCCAAATGACGATAGCCAAAGTTGACCATTGGGTGAACCATACTGAGATGTTCTGGAGGACCATTAATCTGCTGTGCTGATGGAAACATACTGCCCTATGTCATGGATTCATACCACCATTGGTAGGTTACTGTACATTTCATGTTCATGTTTTTTCAGAGACCCTGACATTAACTTTATATCTATCTATCTATCTATCTATCTATCTATCTACCGATATGTAATCTATTTTTTTTTTCTGTCAAAGGTTATCGAGTCCTTCTTTTGTTGAGCACATTTCCGTATCACCCCTTGTGGTTGACACCCCGACGGCGAAACACAGAAAAAGACCATTATGGCGACATTCGCGGTAATAGTCCCTTTTCTGTGTTTCACCTTCCCCCAGTGTTCCACCCCCTCCTTGGACCAACTCTGATCCAAAGTTGGAATCCTGGAGTCCAAGGGGTGTGGGGGGCAAAGCCCACCACATGGGGATGTGGGGGACACAGCCCCACCTCAGAAAACAGTGATGCAAGAGGTGGCACAATACCTGTGTTGGTATTGTGCCGTCACTGTGAGGGAGGACGGCATTCTCGCGAGATATCTTGGTGCTTCTGCACATTTCAGCTTGCTGTTGACTTTTGCTCTATGAAAACTAGTGTCAAGCCATGAAAGGTAAGTATTTTTTTGGGAGGCATCATTTGAAAACAAGTTTCAATAATGGTTTTGTCTTCTTTGCAGGTTTTATGTGTATCCTCCAGATTCACACAAGTTGCACGTGTTCTGATTTGAAGAAAGCACCGAAGGCAGCACACAACATTTAAATGTTACCTGCAAAAAGATGAAGAAGAAATTATTCAGACTTCATTGCACTAAAACATTCTGTTACAAGTGTGAATGTTCCTGTCTGTTATATCCAGCTTAAAATACCAAACTATTAGTAAGCTACCACAAGACCAACTGGCAGGTTTAGCGTGTATGACATGCACTGGCACACTCTATTAAATTAAGTTACATTACATGACATGACATGTTGTCATAGTGACCAGGATAAAACTTAGTACAACCATGTCATGCTGAAGTAAGTCAGTGACAGATGTGCATGAAAAATATAGTATCTGGCCTGTATCTCACCTCCGTTGTATGCTTTATACCTGCTTTAAAAAATGAAAGACAAAAAGCACAGATGAAATATGATTGATACTTACCTGAAAATGATATTCTTTAGGTGGTGGTTGTGTGATACTACAGTAATCCAAGTCCTGTCCTGTTACACTGTTTGTATGTCGAACCTGTGAAAAAAAATTCACTTGCTGGTATTTGGTGCCAAAGTCTTCTATAAAATGGTTAAGGAAGCATTCACACATTTCTTGGAAAAAACATAGTATAACAAATTAGTACATACTCACTGTAAAATAATGATAATATGAAGAATGGTGGCTGTGTCTGGCTGAGCCTGTGGGTTCCTTTGGGGCATGGGATCAAGTACACATTCCCTGTCTCTCACTCTCATCAAGATGGGTGGCTGTGGCTGGCTGTAGGATCGTTCATTGGGCATGGGCACAGGTACACTTTCTCTGTCTCACTCTCATCAAGATGGGTGGCTGTGGCTGGCTGCAGGATTGTTCATTGGGCGTGGGCACAGGTACACAGTCTGTCTCATTCTCATCAAGACGGACGGCTATGGCTGGCTGTGGGATCATTCATTGGGCGTGGGCACAGGTACACATTTTCTGTCTCTCACTCTCGTTAAGACGGGTGGCTGGATATGGTGTGTTACAGTCAGTGAGTACTCCGGAGGAGGCTATCTGTCATTCAATCAGCATGATTTAAGTGGCTACAAAAACTGGACAGTTGTGTTTATGATGCTGCTGACGGTGTTTGCTAATGACATCAGTGCACATTCCATTAACTGTACTTTGAAAATCTACTAATGGGAAGGTGAAATACAATGATGGGTCATTATTTGTGCATATCTGCCATATGGAATGAATGAGAGTCAAGGACACTGTTTTTCTTTTACAAAAGAAAAAAAGGTAACATTGCAGAAATGTGACAGCTTTTAAACCCATTACACAGTTCCAGCACCATCCTCCTGATCAAAGAGGAAGCTGCCCTCACAGTCAAGGTCAGAATTGTGCCCACTCAGGAATTCTTTTTTCATGACTGAATCATCAGCCTCAGTGGTAGACCGTTTGATGCTGCCGCCTGGATGGTCTGCTTCACCCGCATCATCAGCACAACCATCATCATGAGGGGGTACAAACACAGATGTGGTAGTTCGACTCGGTATGTGACCTTGATTCATTTTTATGTTTGCTTGAATGCATGTGCAAGAAACATAGTGCCATCATCCGAGTTTTCATAGGTATGGCACCCTGTCTTCCAATGCAGTCAGTGTGTTTGCAGGCGTGGCCACAGTTCACCAATGAATGCTGCAACTGTCTATGACAGCAGTTGAAAATGCAGTGCCGTACAGTTGAAAGGAGAGCTCCGCTTCAGTGAGCAGCAGAAGATACCTGCATGCGCATCGTTTGCCCCCACACATGCATATTGCGTGCTGTCGCTCCCCATGTGCACTGTATGTTGCTGGGTGCCTAATCCCTGTCGGCTCTGCTGCACTCCCCCAACAGAGTTCCAGGTGCCACGCTGGGAGCCCACCCCAGCATAGCAACAGTCCTCACGGCTGACGGGGTACCCAATCTCCCGTCAGCTCCACTGCCCCCCCAAACAGGCTTCCAGCTGCCACACCGGGAGCCCACCCCAGCGTGGCACAAGTCCTGCATCATCCAAGAAAGAAAAAAAAAAAAACCTGTAAGAAAAAAACCTTCCCTTGCTGACTGTCCTGACCCCCCTTTCCCCATCTGCACCCACCCTCTGTGCACCCTGCCTCCCCACATCCCCACCTCACCTCATACTTACCTCCGCAGTCCGGCGCGATGATCTTTTGTGGATCGGGAACACGTCTGCACTCTTCAAAGCCGACCGCAAACCGAGAAAATGCCGGTAAGCTGTATAAAGGAATAGAGTTTTTTCAACTTTGATGCGTATCTCAGGCATTTTTGGGAATTTTTTCACCAAATTTTTAACATGGGGTTTTTGGGACCCCACCTCATGAATTCTGTCACTGTCATTTTGTTAATTGGCCCTGAAAGGTGATTTCGTGGTCACTGCATGGAACCACCTTTCAGGACCAATTATGAAATGACAGTGTCACAGTTCATGAGGTAGGCCCCAAAAACCCTATGTTGAAAATTTGGTAAAATAATTCCTAAAAATGACTGTTTTATGAGCATACATTGCACTGTTCCTACGCACGCTTGTAAGTTCACAAATTTTCAATATTTTGACTCCAGATTTTCAACATTGCCATTTTACCACACCTCCTTAAGAGCAGTACAGCTGTCATTTTTCACATTTTGCCCAAAATGTGCTTCCGTGCATGTAGAGCACAATGGCGCAGTCAGTGTGCGAAATCAATGTTTGGGACAGGTTAAGAAAGTCACAGTGACACTGTTCATGAGCAGAGGTGTTAAAATGGCTATGTTAAAAATTTGGTGAAAAAATACCCAAAATGACTGTTTTACGAGCATGCGTATGTTGTTCCTAGGCAAACTCAAGTTTGCAAATTTTCACTATTTTCACTCCAGATTTTCAACATTGCCATTTTACCACCCTCCTTATGAGAAGTACAGCTGTCATTTTTCACATCTTGCCCAAAACATGTTTCCCGTGCATGTAGCGCACAATGGGCGCGGTCGATTGTCTTGAAATCACTGTTCAGGACAAATTAAGAAAATCACAGTGACACTGTTCATGAGCAGAGGTGTTACAATGGCTATGTTAAAAATTTGGTGAAAAAAGTCCATAAAATGACTGTGTTATGAGCGACCATTGCTCAGTTTCCACACACCCTCGTAAGTTCATGGATTTCTAATATTTTCAGTCCAGATTTTCACCACTGGCATTTTTCCACACTTCCTTATGAACAATACAGCTATCATTTTTCACACCATGGCCGAAATGTGTTTTCGCACTTCCAGCTCAGAAATGTCTGGTAGGCTGTGGGAAATCACTGTTCGGGACAGATTAAGAAAATCACAGTGACACTGTTCATGAGCGGAGGTTCCAAAATGCCTGTGTTGACAATCTGCTGTAAAAAATCCCCAGACTAATTGCATTATGGATGCGCATTGCGCAGCTTCTACATACGCTCGTGACTTCACCAGTTTTTTTAATATTTTTATTGCAGATTTTCAACATTGCCATTTTTTGCACCTCCCCATGAACAGTATAGCTGTCATTTTTCACATCCTGTTCAAAATGTGTTTTCACACCTGTGGTGCCAAATGGCATAGTCACTGTGCAAAATCAGCTTTCGGCTAACAAACTGATATTGCCACTGTTCATAAGGTGGGGGTCACAAAAAACCCACATTGACAATTTGGAGTGAAAATGCCAACGAATGCCTGAGACATTAGGGTTTCCGACCATAGCACCCCACCCTGTACAGACTGACAGGCATCATGGGTGTGACTTGAGATTCTTGCCTGTAATGCTCATACCACTCCACACCCTGCAGCCAGTGAGAGGCATTGAGGTGTGCCTTGGACTCTTCGGCCCCAGAGTTCACCCCATTCTCCTATGTAGCACCCATCTCACTGTATTTCCTGATGGAATGGGGTGAGCATAAGGGCCAAAGACCCCAAGGCACACCGTGACACTTGTCGGTGTCTGCAGGGTAGGGTGTAGTGAAATGGCATGGCCGTTATGCCTGACGACCCAAAGGCACACCCCAATGCCTGTCAGTCTCTGCAGGGTGGGGACGGGGTTGGCTTCAGTTCAATACTTCACTGCCATTCCTATTATGCAGCTCTCTAACTCCTACACTACCAATGCCGTTGCCAGCAAGCAAACATTCGGCATTGACAAATGCTTGTTATAAATGTCAGCATGCTGACATTTGTGGGTGAGAGGTTAGTATGACGGTCACACACTATTGCCTCTGCAGAACTGAATACCCTCTGGTGAGGTACTTCAGTGCTACTAAAGTCAGCTTGGGCCATTCATTGACCTTACCACTCCAGTACAGCAGAGATCGTCAAATACTGAGAGATGCTTATTTTATGCCAAATAGGCATAGAAACATAGAATTTGACGGCAGATAAGGACCGCTTGGCCCACCCAGTCTGCCCATTTCCCTACCTGATGGATAAGCTGCAGGTCCTAGTTAACCAGCAGCCTACTTCTTCCTACCCCCAACCCCTAGAATTGCCTTATGACTGTCCCATGCATGCTTGAATTCCACCACTGTTTTTGACTCCACAACCTCCTCTGGAAGGCCGTTCCATACATCACAACCCTCTCTGTGAAAAATATCTTAAATTACCTCTTGAGCCGCTTCTTCTATCATCTTCTTCAAATTGTGCCCTTGTTCTGCACAATTCTCTTTTTTGAAAGATGCTACCCTCTTGGACTTTGTTGATTCCCTTGAGGTACTTGAAAGTTTCTATCATGTCTCCCCTCTCCTCCTTTCCTCGAGGCTATACATATTAAGCTCCTAAGTCTCTCTTCATATGTCTTCGGTCGCAGACCCTGCACCATTTAGCTTCTCCCTCTCTGGACAGCTTCCATCCTGTCTATGTCTTTGTGGAGATTGGGTCTCCAGAACTGCACGTAGTACTCCAGATGGGGTCTCACTAGCTGTCTGTACAGAGGATAATAACTTCCTGTTTTCTACTGGTGATGCCTCTTCCTATGCATCCCAGTATCTCCCAGCCCTCCTTGCTGCCCTCTCACATTGCTTGCCCACCTTTAGGTCATCTGATATGACTACCCCAGGTCCCTTTCCATTTTGTTGTTGTTAGTAGCTCACCCCATTGTGTACTCTTCCCTAGGTTTTTGTTTCCCAGGTGCATTACCTTGCACTTCTTAGCATTGAATCTAAGCTGCCATACATTTGACCATTCCTCTAACCTGCAAGTCCCTTCTCATCCTTTCCACTCCACCTTGTGCATCAACTCTGTTGCAGATCTTTGTGTCATCTGCAAAGAGACATACTTTTCCTTCCAGTCCCTCTGCAATGTCGCTATAAAGACATTGAAGAGGACTGGTCCTAATACTGAACCCTCGCGTGCCCCACTACCTCCCCTTTTTCAGAGTGGACCCATTTACTATTACTCTCTGTGACCTATTCTCCAGCCAATTCTTTACCCAGGCTGTCATCTTGGGACCCA
Source organism: Neoceratodus forsteri (assembly GCA_016271365.2). Lineage (NCBI taxonomy): Eukaryota > Metazoa > Chordata > Ceratodontiformes > Ceratodontidae > Neoceratodus > Neoceratodus forsteri. The sequence continues at coordinate 926,522,597 of CM028137.1, forward strand.
CTCCCAGGCTGGCTAACTTGTATATTAATCTTTTGTGTGGGACTGTGTCAAATGCCTTGCTAAAGTCTAGGTAGGCCATGTCCACAGCCCCTCCCTGATCAACTACTTTGGTCACCCAGTCAAAGAAATCTATCAGATTTGTCTGGCATGACCTTCCCACTGTGAATCCATGCTGCCTTGGGTCCTGTGCCCCTCTAGCCTCAAGATACTCAACAATTCTTTCCTTCAGAAGTGATTCCATCATTTTCCCTACCACTGAGGTTAAACTAACAGGTCTGTAGTTTCCTGCTTCTGCCTTTGCTCCCACTTTTGTGAAGGGAATCACATCTGCCCTCCTCCAGTCCTCAGTACCACCCCATACTCCCATGATTTGTTAAGAGGGTAGTCAGTGGTGTCACTAGTTCTACCCTTAGTTCTTTTAGAATTCTGGGATGAATCCATCAGGCCCCATTGCTTTGTCCACCTTCAGTTTTAAGAGTTCTTCAGAACCCTTTCTTCTGTAAATGGGCTGGTATCAACTTCTGTATCCAGAGTGTTTCTACTGTTTGTTTTAGTACCTCCCTCTTCCTTTGTAAATACTGAGCAAAATATTTGTTTAGTATCTCTGCCTTTTCACAGTCACCCTCTGCCCACCCTCCCTCCCTTTATTAAGCCTCACTGTCCCTCCCTTGGTCTTCCTTCGCTCCTGATGTACCTATAAGGGTTTTATCCCCTTGTTAACTGAGTTGGCTATCTTTTCCTCAGTTTGGGCCTTTGCTGCTCTGACTGCCTTCCCAGCTTCCTTTTGCTTTAACTGATACAGTTCGCTGTCCTGTTCCTTCTATGATTCCTTGTACTTCCTGAATGCTTTCTTTTTCTCTTGAACCTTCACTGTCACTTCCTTTGAGAACCATAGTGGTTTCTTACCTCGTTTCATTTTGTTTATTTGCTTTACACAAAGGCTTGTTACCTCTGTGATGGCAATTTTTATTATTCCCCATTGTTCTTCCACCCCTCCTTCCTGCCCATTTACTAGTGCATTCCTTAGGCACTCACCCATTTTGACAAAGTCAGCCCTCTAAAATCCAGTACCTTTGTCTTTGTATGGCTTGACTCTATTGCTGTGTTTATTGTGAACCATACTGTTCGATGGTCGCTAGTTCCCAGATGGCTACCCACTTCTATCTGTGATCCTCTCTTCATCTCCATTTGAGAGAACCAGGTCTAAGATTGCTTCCTCTCGAGTGGGCTCCAATACTAGTTGTCTAAGGCATGCCCGCTGTAGGGCATCTAGAATAACCCCACTCTTAGAAGTGGCTGCTGCAACTGCACTCCAGTTAACATCTGGCATATTCAGATCACCCATCATCAATATCTCCCCTTTTTCTGCCATGCTAAGTATACTTTCTATCATTTTCTTGTCCATTTCCTCCCCCTGAGAAGGGGGTCTGTCTGATTGTGGTGCCATTGCCCGTCTCCAAATTTACCCACAGTGCTTCTTCTCCTCCCTGTTTACTCTTTTGTTCTGTTGCTTTGATTCCTTCCCTTATGTAAAGAGCTACTCCTCCTCCTCTTTACTCTCCTGTCCCTCCTGTAGATAGTGTATCCTGGTATGTTTACATCCCAGTCATGGTTTTGTGTGTACCATGTTTCTGTGACTGCCACAATATCCAGATGTTCCTCCTCCATCAAGGCCACTAATTCAGGAAGCTTGTTACTCAGACTACGGGCATTGGTACTCATTGCTCTCCATTTTTGATGGCTTTACTTTCTGTTGCAGCATCCCCACTGACCTTTCTACCTTGGTCTTTTCCCATTTAGTACCCTGTTTTGTAGGAGAGGTTGGGATTTTCTGCTACTTATCAGTGCCTCCCCCTTGACTAGTTTAAAAGCTTGCCAATGAAGCATTTAAACCGATTGCTCAAAAGACTTGTTCCTTCCTGGACAGATGCAGACCATCCTGCCAGTATAGGCTGAGTGTCCCTCCAGGTGGAACCCCAGTCCCCAATGAAGCCAAACCCCTGTGCTCCACACCATTTTTTCAACCACTCATTAAACTGCATGGTGTAAAGTACCCTTGCCTCACTCATGCCATTTACAGGCAGCCTCTGAGAAGATACTGTGTGTGCTACTTGTCTTAGGCCTCTCCCCAGTTCTACAAAGTCCTTCTGCACTGCTCTATGCTCATGTTGAGCCAAGTCATTTGTCCCTAGGTGGACAATGACATCCAGCTCAGACTCTGTGCAGGTGTTCTCGTGATCCTGAGGATGCGCTTCCTGTCCCTACAAGCCATGGCACCAGGCAGGCACTTTACTTCAGTTTTCCCTGCTCCCCCCTGTTCTATCCCCCTAATAATTGAGTCCCCCACCAGGAGCTGCTTCCTTTCCTTGTGGCATCCTCTGCCTCCTTCCTGTGGGCCTCCCTTGTGACAGGTGTCCTCAGCCTCCTTAATCTCCTCCGTGAGTGCATCCATAGGGGAGCTGTGCTCCCCCAGAATGGTGTATGGATTGTGGAGTGGAATAACTGACTGGGTGTGCCTCTGTTCCAGCCTCCTCACCCTCCCTGAGCCCACTGTGGTCCAACTGCTGTGCTTTCTTTGCAACCTCTGAGGTAGTGGTGGTGGCTCTGGTGCTCCCTGGATGGGGGGGCATCAGCCATTCTCCGTGCTGCATGTAGTCCTGATGATGAGTCATCCACTGGGTAACATGCTTCTTCAAGGTCACAGATTCCTACTTGAGACATGGCACCCCAAAGTGGGCTAATGGCAACCTGTTTTGCTGACACCCCCCCTTGCCCTGCAGCCACCTTGCTGGATGACCATAAGGAGAAGGGCAAAAGGCAATTGGCAGCATTTCCACAACAGCAACATTCAGTTCATGTGACATGCATGATTTGATGGGTATTTCATGTTCCAGGTGAAGACTGTGCGCCGGTGGGTTAGGAAGCAGCCACCATTTTGCACGGGTGCAAAATGGCTCTGCTCGCGAACTGCCATGGTGTGGTGCTTTTGCTGTCTGATGCTGAGGGGTGGACAGGGACAAGTCAACAAATGATGTTATTTTCCCTGTCTTAAGCACAGGGGTTAATGTTGGACTAGAAATACTGCGTGGACCACTGCCACTGCTTCTCTGACCACTACTTGACAATTCAAAATTATCCTCCTCCTCAGGCCTGTAGTAATCCTAAGGAGTAATTCCACCATTACTACAGGCATGTCTACCTGGGCCACTTCCACTCAAGGAAGGGGAGACCATGCTCAATAAGGTGAATGAGGATGAACGCTCCACTATGGCATTAGCTCCCCTCTGGTGCCGAGTCCACAGTACCATGTGCCTGCTCTTTGGATGTGTATGCTGGCACCCTGTGCCCAGATGGCTGCTCTTTTTACTGAACCACACACACGCTTGGCAAAACTGGCAGATTATCACTGTTTCATCACTTGCGTCTTGTACAAAAATATCCCAAATGAGGGATTTTGAAGCCCTACTTTTCACGTGTACATGATGCTGCATATTGGACTCCAGTTTTTTTAGACACAGAAAAGGGGTTTGTACTGCATGAATTCTGTTGTTGGGCAGACTTGGACTCTACCTGACCATCACAATCTATGACTATTATGGGGTCATCATCATCATCATCATCATCAACAGACACAGCTACATCACAACTTTGAGGAGGGGTTGATTTACTAACAGACTGTTTGCACACAGCCACCTTTACTTTCTTTTCCTCTGGTTCCCAGTTGGGGTTGCTAAAATCATCATAGTCATCATCCACATCCAAAATTTCAGTTTGGATGCTGTCCTATGGAGAACATGTTCCAACCACAGTCTCATTATGATCATCCACTATTTTTTCTTCAATGTTTGAATTGTTGGATGGCCCAGGAATAACCTCAACAGCAAAGAAAAATTACATTGTGGCTATGAGTCACCATCAGGATTAGAATCAGGTTCAACCACTGTGGGGATGGGTGGGGGGGGTTGACATCAGCTACAGTCTAACTCACGTCTTTAGAGTCCACAATATTTTGGCAACCTGTTAACTTGTCACAGGTTGAACCTGGGCCAATAATCATGCCATCAGCAACTTCACAACCACCACCAGCAGAGATGGAGACAACAGCATCTCCAACCATCATTGAAGCAAATGATTGTGCTGTGAAAAACATACTCGGAGAAATCACTTTACTGCCATTGACTATGCTGTTATGCTGCATACTACCACACCCACAATCTCGACCACTCTTGCCACTGGCAGCAGTGCCATGGCCAGAAACATCTTTGCAAGCGGGGGGGCTCGGTACCCAACTAGGTATCCGAGGTTCGAGCAGACTCGATAGACCATAAGGCCTAATCTGTTGCCAATTAGTATGTTAGTATGGTAAGTAAGTCTCTTTGCAGGCATTTTTTTTTGGATTGCACACAAAATGAACAACAAATTTAGATTTCTGAACTTTGGGCCCAGTGTCGGGTCCTCCAGCCTTCCTCCAGTGCTCCCTATGCTACCTGGCTGACTCACTAAATTACAGAAATGTCACCAAATGGAGTTGGTGGTCCTGCCCCGGGGAGGGGGCTTAGATCCAGGGAGTCAGTGGACCAAGGTGAGCAGAGCAGAGTTCCCCCTCCACCAGCAAGGTAAGGCTGGGAACTTCAGGTGGACAGAATAAGGCCGAGTCAGGTGTCCCTCTGGAGAGAGTCTGAATGCCATAGAGAAGGGAGTATAAAGAGAGTTTAAAAAAAATGTTCTTGAGGTCAGAGTTATCTTACTAGCTTGAGATATTGCAAAGGCAAAGTCCAACAGAGGTCTGTAAAGGTCTAGTCCATTATGTGGTGACTGCTGCAAGCATAAACAAACAAGGTAGAACAAGGAGCAAGATGAGGCTAACAGACTTGCTCTGCTTTGAGGAAAATCCTATCTGGAGTCCTTGTCAGTGATTCATCTGGCAGGACTGCTCAGCTCTCTAGCAGACTCATTTAGTTGCCAATACATTCATCCAGGAGAATGGACTCTAAAACAAGAGATGCTTCAATATCTTTCCTAAGATTCTGGTATCCTGAGATAGGCCTCTTTGTCTCCTTAAGCAATGCCCAGGTTGCATGATTTTACTGTTCTCACATACTGGTACTCATGCCTAGTAGTGGAATTGACATATGCTCTATCTCAACTGTGGTCCTCCAAAAGGGTGTATCTGTTCTCCCTATGTCCTTGGCTCCCAGTGGTTCTCAGAACTAAATCGCAAAAAAAAAAGAAAGGTCCAGTGATCACTTGGTTAGCACTGGAATCATCAAGATAGCTGTAGTTCTCAGAACAAGTCAGTTGAAAACGTCAAGAACTCTTTCAGCAGCACAGTATTCTTCTTCAAGGTCTGTTGGCTTTGTGCATGTCAGGTATGTGTGATGGCACAAAGAAGTGTCTCTTGCACTCTGATTTTGTGCTACCACACATTACAGCTATGCATAAGCCCCTGGATTTTAATGACGTAACAATCAGAAGTCAGTGTCAGTGGCTCAGTAGGTAGCACACTCGCCTCTGAGGCCGGGAGATCAGAGGGCTGTGGGTTCAGTTCCCACATCTGGCACTTGGGTTAATATCCCAGTACTGACACTGTAATGCAGCATGAGGGGGTGCTGCATTTCTGAGGTGCCGTCTTTCGGATGAGACGTTAAACCGAGGTCCCATCTGCCTGGATTGGTGGTAGTTCAGGTGGATGTTAAAGATCCCATGGCACTTATCGAAAAGAGTAGGGGAATTTCCCCGGTGTCCTGCCAAATTTCCTCATTCACTAAAATACCACCAACAGCTTAATCTGGTTCAAGGTCAGTTGGCATTCATCTGTATCCCCCTTCCCCGGGTCGTGCCTGAAAATAGGCAGGATTTGTCTAGTGCACTTACCCGGTCAACAAAAGCTAAATAAAATAAAAAAATAAAGTAATTTGATTATGAACTAAAATAATGAAATGAGATCTGAAAAGAGATTTTGTCTTGAAATATGTCAACCCATATAATGGCAAACTTATAATGATTCTGCCCCATTACTTAAAATTAAATGGCAAAAGAAACTCCTGATAATTCTAAATATTTACTTAACTAAACATAAATGATAATGTGCTGCAGGGGTAGCTGAAGACACTACTTGGATTTTCACTTTACATGGCCTGTATATTACTGTAGGTTTTTGTTTATTTAATCACATCAGTTACGTCTGTTCTCCTATGAATATGTAAAAGAAAACCTATAAAATCACCTTAAACAAAAAGTCTTAAGAAAAGTCTTTATCTGCTTCTTGTCTACCACAGAAGCCATAATAAACTCTTGTGGTATCATAATATAAGAAAATTTTACCTTGAGCTGCCAACAGATTTAGAATGGGCTAGCATTCTGGATGGATATATCAGTCCCTGGCACAGTAGGGTTTTTCTGCCTTCCCACCACAGTAGAACCACATTTTGGCCTAAAAGAGGGGACAGTATGGGGCAGAAGCAGGAACTTGACCACCTCCAGCCAGAGCACTGCCATTGGCAACACCCCCCAACCATTAGTCTGCATGGACATGAAAACCTGGGCATCTGCCTGAATCTGGGTCACATGCAGGTAGCATGGTGCATTACTGCTGTCACTGGGTGGTACTTATTATATTGCTTTATATTTAGTATTTTTAATTACTCATCCTTGTACATTTAGGAACATTTGTCACTGAGGCTAGGCTGAATTTTTAGTAAGGTCCTGGAATAAGAGGTGTCAAAACAGAGTTATAAAGGTCTACAAAATCTTAAATAAGTAAAATCAATAAATCATAACTCCTAATATGCTAATTACACATCAACAATACCATAAAATATACATAGTAATCATGGAAATAAAAGCAAACAAACAGGGAATCTGTGAGGGGTTGCAGTAGAATAAGAAGTGCAAAGCCATGAGTTAGTTATAAAGGTCTTACCACTTGTGTGGAATATGTGTGTAATTACACTACAAACTATTACTGTATGTATTTTTTATGCACCTCACCCTTTTTCATGTTTTTGTTAATGTTTAATTTTGTTTTAGTTGAACACTACTTTGTTTCACATTAACTCACTATTAGGACCATTGTTCTGTGTTCTAAATTAAGATGAAAGGTGGAAATAACATGTTTTAACTGAAATACATTTTTATCGCCACTGTTTAAAAAAATAACAGAATTTATTTACCCAGTTTATTCACCACCTGTGTGATATATAATAGTGTATTTAAAATATAACTTGTGTGTATACTGATGTTTAGAAGAACTGCAATGTATAAATTAAGAAACCTCCTTTAAGTGATTTTATAATTCTGCTTTAAAAGCTGGAAATTTAAAAAAAAAGTCCTAATTTGAGAGGGCAGGGCAATAGACAGCAATTTCATGATCCAATGATTATGATTTTAGGTGGAGACAATCAGTCACGAGCAAAAATAATCTAAGAAACAAATTTCCTCTTTTCATACAAATATCCATGGTAATATAGAATAAAGGATAAAAAGATAGAGAGTGCACATAGCACATGCATTGACTTGTGACTAATATGTTTTGAAAAGTTATCCTTGAGGCATTGGAAGATTTCTATACCTGTCATGCTTACATGTAACTGCGTTTTCCCAATTGGAAAAATTGCAGGATGTACCACCAGCACAAATATGAAGTTAGACTGGTCATCTTGTGTTAGATAATGACCACTAAAGTACGAGTCTCATGTGACTGCTAAAGGAATTGTCTCATGCTAGACTGTAGCAGCTGAAGAATGATTCTGCTTTTTTTTTTTTTTACAGTTATTTACTCAGATATCTCAGCTGATACCAAACATCTTTTTTCTGTGGGTGCCTTCTCCTGAATTTTCACATCTGGGAGAACTCAGGAACAAACAGGCCATGTGAAATGTAGAACGGTAACATAATCAGTGGTTATGATTTCATTAGGGATTATAAGGGCTACTGCTGGAGTATTAAGCAGGACTGGGCAGTCTGAATGGGATGGTGAGCCATCCTTTGATGTCACCTTCGATCTTTCTATTTTCTCTGTTTCTATGGTAGGATTCAAAAGTGTCATTTCCCAGTTGTTAGTTCTGTGGTCTGACCACTGAGCCACACTGCCATCCAGCTGTACCATATCCAACCCCCAAGGTCAATAACAAAGTTCAGTGTACTGCATTTTTTCAGGTAATGTGACGTGATGACATCGTTCTGGTTAATAATAAGAGACTGATTTTGGTGTAGATGGTGTGGTACTTTAAGACCACTGTTACGATGAACAAAAATAAAAAAAACACCATTTGCGTTCACATATGCTTGGTTAAAATACGGAATTGACCATTCAAACTGAGAAGGACGTTTCAATTTTATAATGAATGAAAATCAAGTGTTGAAAGGTCTTTTGAAAGCTCATTATTTCTTGTCTAGACAGTGAAAAGACAAACTGCTTAGAACTTTCTTTACAGGGGTTGATTTGAATTTTACATGACAGTCCATTTTTAGCTGTGCAAGGCAGTGCTCATTAAAAAGTGACTTAAAAGAGGATTTATCAGGCTGCAGTTACCACTGAGATAGCAGGGGTTATGGCTTTTGCAGATCTAACTCTTGTCATTTCATATGTAGCTTTGCAGCTGAAGAAGGAAGGATCACTTAACAGGCATTCATACCTATGACCTGAGGTGCACTGTGATCATGTAACTGCAGTATCACTTTGGATTCAATTTATATGTATGCATAAATGCATGCAAAGACAATGTATTTATTTGTTTAAAAACAAAACAGGTAAGACACACTAAAATGCATATACCAATGTTGAAGAACAACCTGGAAGAGTTACAATATCCGTCAAGGAGAAAAAGACATTTAAAGTACATGACTGTCAACGAGGTAGTAACATTCAATAACAAACAGCAGGGATTCACAATTAAATAGAAGTAACAATAACATGAAGAAATGAAATAATGCAATGAGAACGAGCAGTAGGATAATTATTGGCAATAAAATGCAGAGCATAAGTGACAAAACATACAAAACTAATGATTGACAGACAAGTGGTGACTATCAGGCACATAAGGAAAGTTAAGGGTACAGGTTACAATAGTTTTAAATAATTTGCTGATATTAACCCTGTGGCAATCAGAGACCAGAAGAAAAATGTGTAGCAAATAAAATTAGTAAAATGGAAAAATGTGAACTGGAAAAAGTACATAGTGCTAGGCTGGGCTGGGCCCTATTTACTTGGGCATACTAGGGACAAGAACAGGCACCTGTGAGGCATTGAAAGTCCTTCAGAGCCATGCAGAATAGCAAATTACTGTGACAGCAGTGTATATTTGGGGGGAAGAGTTCCAAAAACTGGGGTCAAAGACTTCAAATGCCCATTGGCCAACCAAGGCCGTGGAGCACCTGCACTCAAGGAGAGGTTGAGAATCAACCGACCTCAGTGAGTAGGAAGGAGAAGGGTGCTGTAGATAGGTAGCAAGTGAAGATGGGGAGCCTGACCACAGGAGTTTGTCAAGTAAAGTGGCCGAAAGCAAAAGAATGTTGGCTTGCAGAGGAGGGCCAGCTCAGACTGGTGTAAAGGTGGCAACGGTGCAGATAAATATTGAGGATGTCGTGTGTTTTTTAGGTAAAGGACTGCATATTTTTCCTTTAGGCTTACAATGATATTTCTCATTTGTTTTGAATAATGAATATGGTAAGTGTGAATCATAATGGTCAGAGGACACTTTATACTGATGTTGTCCAGTTACCAACAGGTCAGGTCTGGCACAGCATAGCACAGCACAGTGAATGCAACTATAGTGCCATGTTCCCATACTGATTCATCAATGTACCTCTGTGCTGACCCAGAAGGATCACTCATTTCGGGATGAGAGGATCATTCTTTATATCCATTCAGTCTGGGAATAAATAATGCTAGGGGAGGGGGAATCTGGGCTACTGTCTAATGTAAACAGAGGTAAAAAGTGTAAAATCACCATGTTTGTTCTTTGGGTTGAACTTTTTACTCAGGTCTTCAGAAACAAAAAGATACTGCTTTATTCTCAACTTAGTTATGAGAATCTCAAGGCTGACCTTTTAGTCCAAACAGGGTATGATGGGATACCTGGATGAGGACAGCATGGCTGAACGTTGGTCAACCATGGTTCAACTGCAAGTTGACCATCAAAAACCATGGTCAACCATGCTTTTGACCATGCTTGGTTACTGTTAATTTTGGTTGTGAAATGACATCACAGACAACCATGGCCGTCTATGGCCAGGACACGCCATCGGCAAAGACCAAGGACAACCATTGTCAGCAGTAGTCAAAATAACACCTCAAAGGATTAAATAACCATGGTAATCCATGGTCAACAATTAAGTCAATACACATCCTCACAGGGCTGAATAACCATGGTTATCCTGCATAAAAAACACATTTCTACACAGCTCAGGTTATTTCATTTTTTTCAACAACCTTAATATGCAGCAGTGAATACATATTATCTACATATATTTTTAAATAGTTTTTATTTTCCTACCAGTGGCTGCTGTTTTTCCTCTTTCTAATGGAATCTTTCCTCATTCATAACTGCTAAAATGGCTTGATCACTATTTATGCCACCATAAAATTAAACTCCTTTAAGATGTGGTGAGTTCTCATAGTAATGTTTCTATGTTAAAAAATTGATTGCTTTGCGTAAACCTTACTTTTTCTTCATAAATTACAAACAACTGTTAGATTGTGATTATTTTTATGAGTTTAAAGTGTCAAATTCTGTATTTTGAAATGCAAATAAATTATGCAAATATAGTTTCTATCCCATGCTGTTTTGACCATGGACAAACCATGGTCAAACGTGGATAAACCATGGTTAAAGGGACACTGTCAACCATTTTTGCATCATATTATTTCTTTGTTGAAACCCCACATATTATGATTGCTTACCTTCTCAGAAATTCACTGGATGTTGGTGGTTGTTTTACCTGCTTCCTTTCTTAGAATAACTGAAATGCATGCTAATGGTGTAAAGGTAAACAAAAGCTAAATAAATAAATTATACCCAACCTTGTTTTGTGTCAAATTCTTGATCTACTTTTATTGCATACATCCTGAACATTAGGAACACCCTAATAATGCAGCCACTCAGAATACAGTGCTCTTCTCTTCTCCCACTGCATCATGAGTGTCTAGACTGTGTAGGAGTGTTCCCAAGTCCAGGAAAAATGCAGTGGGAGTCACTTCAAGGACTGTAGGCAAACACATTTTTGTGTAGTATTGTGAGCAGTCTGTTTTTTAATTTTAAAAAGACAAAAAAAAAGAACCAGGATCAAGCTACCAGCTACATCGATAATCTCTACAGATTGTAAACAATATTTTTTTTTCAGTTAATCTGTGCTTTTTAAACTACTGACGCTTTGAGGCCTAAGGGGGTTGACAGTGTCCCTTTAACCATGGTTGACCATAGTGTGTCCAGAACATTCAGAAAGCATATTGGGAAAGGCTGTAATATATTATAAAGATGAAATAAACATATAAAATGTATAGGTAATGTTCTGTATTTTAAATGTCGTTAATGATTAAAATGAATGTGTTCATTTAGTCCGACCAATGGATGAAGAATGATCATGGCAAAGTGCACAGTCAAGCATGGTTAGAAAATTGGCCTTGGTTGACCATACTCTGACAATGGGTTTTAACCTTGGTCCTCAACCCCAGTCAAAGCCTGATCAGAGCATGGTCAACCACTGGCAACCATAGTTAAACATGGTGCCATGATCATATCCCTGCTGGAGGTTTTAGGATGGAGTGACTTCTGGCAGTATCACTGAAAATCATTCAGACCTAATTTTGTAAATGAACCTACCAAAAAAACACATCCCGACTATGATGCTGATAGTGTAGAAGTATGCATTATTAGCCCACAGTTTTTACAATACTGACCTAATGGCATGTTTTGCTATTATTCTGAGAATATTGGTATAAACACGCATACAAAAAAATGCAATGGACAACAGATAAATGTCTAAAACAGTACTCAGAAGAGGCAGAATGCCTTAAATTCTTATTTTGTGGAGATTAAACAGCAAAATGTGGCAATGTTTAATGAAAAAAATGTTTTTGAGAGGCATCAACTAGCTAGAGCAATTTGCTCTTCCTACCTCTGGAGGGCAACGATGGCTGCTTGCTCATTTTCATTCTCTGCCTGGGTTGTCCCTAGAAACTGCCAGGCCTGCAGAAACAGAAGGCCACACTTATATTGGGGGTTATGGAAATACATTGTTATTTTTTCTTATAGTTTTTAAATTGGGGGGAAGGGGCATTACCGCATACTGAGGAATTACCTCTGCATCATAGTTTTCCTGAAGAACAGCAGACTCTAACAGTAGGATACTGTTCGGCAGGTCTCCTTCTTTAAGTTTCTTCAGCCCTTCCTCAAAAGCATTCGGAAAGTCTTTGAAAGGGTTATCCGTATGGAAATAATAGCCCTAAAGGAAAACAGCAGTCAAGTTATTAAAACACTATAGCAACCTATGATAACTCAATTATTAAAGAGCAAACATTTCTGATTGTTATGCTGTAGCCTGTAATTAGAACTGCTTAGATAATGAATTATCCACTCTTTTCATTAACTGCTGCATAGCAGGACTATAGAGATCTTTAAAAGTTTTGGGAAAATCTTGTGTTGTGATTAATGGAATCTGATTACATGACCGTGTGTTATTCCAGCATAATGGCACAGATCAGAAATGTTTAACTTTCTGAACCTCATTACGTGGTTTTAAAATCTAAAACCAGTGTGAACATTTTATAATCACAATATGGCACCTGTGTGTGTGTGTTATATAGAGAATAATGCATGCGGTGGTGTGCATTATGAGAATTGAATGCACACCCAAGGTGCAGGATGCTACATAAACCCTGAGAGCAAAGCTAGAGGGGTTTATAAAAGCATCCCAAACTGAGGGTGTGCATTAAATTTGAGTATTCACACCATCTCATGCTTTATTTTTCATAATTACTGGTGAGCAATGTTCTCCCACCAGAGTACAATGTTGTGCCTCTTTATCATAGCAGAGTATCGGGAATGTTGTACATTGCTACATATCAAGAGGAAATAGTGAGATGTAGAGGTTTGTAAATCATAAAAAATTAATAAGAAATAGCTTTTCTGCAGAAATGGTAGGAGACAACATGAATGAACAGCAAAGTTAGGAGCAGAGCAGAAATCGGGTTGAGGACACTTGGAAACTGCAATTTTTTTAAGTGCTTATATAGAACAATTGGACTACGCAGTGTTAAGGACAGTGCTGTTAATATTCAGATTCTTTAAATCAAAGCCTCAAAAAATGGATTAAGAATGCTAAAAAAGTTAAACATTTATTGATCTGTTTTCTTCCTTATTCAGTCACGAGATCTGGTTGCCATAGAGATTACAGTACAATGTCTTTCTTATGTAGCGTTGTACCATTTGTGCAGAAAAAGTATTTGCTACACTTCTATGGAAGGTAAATCTTATTCATGTGACATTAGAAAGGCACTGATTTTGTAATTTCCTTTTTGTGTTGAGCAAGACACAGAGCATGATTCCGGAGTGTTTCTCACAGCTGCAGTGCAAATGATTAAGGGCAGCAGCTGTGAGGCTGTGAGAAATGGGGCTCGCGCTCAGAGTGTCAAATGGAACATGTGTTTGCCATAATAAGAAGCCAGTTATTATAGCAAATAATTACTGGGTGAGCCTATAGAAAAAATTGCTCACCAGGTATTATTTTGGAATAATGACACTTTCCAGGTGTGTAAGGCAATTGTCATTGCCTCATGCCTACTTTCAAAGACATGCCAGTATCCCACAATTATGCACACCCTGCCATGCCGTACTACTTAATTAATCCATATTTCTTCCAGATTTGCTCAGTCTAAAAACTATTTAATAGGTTATTTGCTGTTGGGCATTTTATTAATGTGGTATCAATATTTAAAGTATTAAGTGAAGAGGTTATGTTACACCTCAGGTTCCTGCACTCATGAACAACCCCGGAACAAGTACAGTAGTAAAGGAGCAGCTGTTGATGGCATCCTTAACACAGCAGTCGGGAAAGATCAGGAGAGATGGATGATATATCAGATAAGCTGGGCAGACTGGCCCAAAGCAGAAAAACCTGCATCTTACGCAAGCCTTGAATGCATATTTCACCAGCGTTATTAGGCAGCAGCTGGATTTAAGATAGGTGGCAGCACTTGGTGGCACAGTGACAGAGCATAGACTAGCCAGCAGCAGCAGTATCGATAGCAACCCTGGTGAAATCAACACATGATATTGGCGATGCTCTTTGGTCAGCACTCAGCAGAGGATGGGGCTTTCTCATATGTTGGCTTACTGCATATGTTTTGCTTGTGTTGAGGAGCTGATGGTTGTTCTCAATCCAGTTTCAGAACTTGTTAAAGTCAATGTAAGTTTTAATAGAGAGAGGCTGTATCTTTGTCAAATGAGACTATTATAATATCGTTGATAGACAGCATTATATCAGACAATGAATGAATAGACCCCAGGCTACTTTTCTATCACAAGGAGAAGGAGGAGGACCTAGTATAGAGCCTTGAGGGACTTTACACATCATGGATATGAGTCCAGAAGTTTAGCCAAACAGTTCAGTTTATTGAGTCATATTATCCAGGTAGGAAGAGAGGCAGTTAGTGACACTTGGGCTAAGCTGAAAGCAGGTAGCCTTAATGAGTCAAACACAGTTTACCATGTTGAATGCTTTTTGAATTTTAAGAACTGTGGCAGTTACTGAAATGCAATATCTCAATTACAGTGGGGTCCTGCTTCTATCCAGTTTCACAGCTGAGTGGACTGAATCAGAAGGAGGTCAAACAGTTTGCTCAAGGTCACTCTGTTTAACAGCCTATAGGACCAATAGAGAGAGTGGATATGAAGACGGTATAGGACTTCACGGTAGGCCTAGAAAATGTCTGCTTACCAAGGGAATGAAAGGGCACCCTGCATCGCAGAGTGGGTAGGGCATGCCTACGCATTAATTCGTGTTTGTACAAAACACTTTTTCCTCCTTGCTCATGAAGCTGGAGGGATGGTTATGATAGACCTAGTGTCCCTTTGGAACTTACATTGCTAGGTTACCATGTTACAATACTATGTTACTGTGTGATGAAATGGCTTTGGTGGGATTTGAGTCAGGGATCCTGGAATCTCATGATTCACAATTCTGTTTTCTAACCATAGAACTCCAGTGTTGGTGGTCCAGCTAGCTAGTTAATTTACAAATTATTTTAAAACATGCACTGACACTTCTGCTGCTTCAATATGAGTTTAATTCATTTTTTTTAATCATTTACATTTTATTTCACCCTGACTCCCTTCCCACTTCATCGAGTTGGGTCCAGGCTCGCCCAGCCCCACTGCTTGACATCTCTGTAACTTACCTTCCTGAAGATTAAAGCCCCACACGCTTCTCTCCCATGTGGCAGGGTCCAGCTGGGCTGGATCCAACCCTTTATTTCCTTCAGATCCTGGAGATGGAGGTTCCCTGTGTACCCCTGAGAGTCCCCAATAGTAGGGGTCTGAGCACACCTCTGATCATTGTACTGGGGTGAGTTTTCCCACTTATGTTCCCCTTCCCTAGAATGCCAGTGCACTGGGAGGCCCAGTTACAAGCATGCATGCAATCATGCTTAATGGATGCCCCTGCCAGTGTACCCCATCTCAGTCTCTCCATCAGCTGCGCTACCATCTGGGGTGACCCAAGTAGCAGTATAGCAGCAGCAAGATATCTCACTCCCCAGAGAAATAGAGTGCCCTCTGGGACACTTGCTCTACCTCCCCACTAGTTCATTTGCAATCATGGGTAGCTGACATTGTCAGTGGTAGCACTACCGCTGCGCTGAGGGGCCGGCTGAGTTTACGTCATTTGATTATGATGGTATTGTTTGCTTATGTTGTTATGATAAGGTTATATTTTTTATGTTTGAGATCCTTATAGGGTTTGTGCTTGTCAACACTCTGTCATGCACCCACAGATGAGGCACAGCATGACATTGCTACATATACCTAGTGTATGTCCGGATTCCTAAAGCTGTGCCATATTGGTGGCATTGGGCACACTAACATTGAGCCAATATGTGTTTCCCTCTCCAAACATAACCTCACATCTGTTTTCTATTGGTTAACTGGTTCCCTCCTCCCTAACCCCACTTGGAACACTCCATTCTGGTTTAGTTGGCCCCTTTCTCGCCCACTTAGTTGTCTGTTTCATTGGTACTTTAGTGGTCCCCTCTCACCCACCCTGGTAACATTTTCTCTCTGGTGGTCTGATGGATCCCCAAACATGGATCGACTTCCTTGTTGTCAGTTTCCAGTTGTGTCTGCTTGCAGTGCTACATCCCTACCACCTTCTTAAATAGCAGAGGGTGCAGGGGGTGTAAGCAGTCCTGTGAGGTCAGTCATACATTGGACTATTTGCATGGTAGCCACCTTCTCCCTGAGTGCCTGCAGTGGTCTGTTTTACCTCCTTGCAACCACTTAGAACCAGCTTTAGCATTTGAAGCTCAGGCCCTACAAGTTTCTCGTGAACTAATACTACACCTCCTAAAACGCAGGTGTGAGCCTTTTTACTGAAACAGGGAGAGCTTCAGGGATCAACACAAGCAGGAAGGGGAGAGAAGCAGAAAAGCAGATAGGGAGGCAGTAAAGTATGGAGAGCCATGAACACCAATGCAAGGAGCCTGGGAAATAAAATGCTATACCTAGAGGCCATCATGGCAGAGGATAGCCTTGATTTGGTGGCCATAATGGAGTCATGGTGCACTGACAGCCACAACTGGGACATGGCCATACTGGGCTACTTTCTATTCAGGTGAGACAGGGAAGGGAGGAGGGGAGGAAGGGTTGTACTATATGTGAGGGAGAGAATCAAGGCCATGGAACTAGAGGGGCACACAGAGTGAAAAGAAAGGGTGGAGGTGCTGTGGATTATCCTGGAGACAGGTACTGGGGCTGCTCTCTGTGCAGGGGTGGGATATAGACCTCCAGCATAGGGTGGACAAATGGATAAGGCAGTTGGGGAAGCCGTCATAAGGATGGCAAGAACGGAGGAGGTGCTGCTTGTTGAGGACATCATTCTGCCAGATGTGGATTGGAACCATCCAACAGTAGCTTTGGCAAGGAGTAGAGCCATCAATGACTCTCTACAAGGGACTTTTCTCAGGCAGCTAGTCAAGGAGCCCACTAGGAAAGGGGCAGTGCTGGACCTGGCACTTACAAACTGGGATGGCATTGCAGATGTCACAGTGGCAAGTCCCCTAGGTACCAGTGATCACCGCACAGCGTGGTTTAAAATTAAGATGGGAACAGAGGCAAACCACATGAGGATGAGGGTCCTGGATTACAGGAAGGCAGATTAAAGAACTGAGAACCTGCTTCAGAAACTGGGGGGTGGGGATTACCAGGGAGGGTAGAGGCACAATGTGGAAAAATAATTGAGGGCATAATTAAGGCAACAAACATCTGCGGGAAGGGAATGAGTAAAAGTAGAACAAAAAAGAGACCAAGAGACCGTTAAGGTTCTCCAGGGAAGTGGCCATGGTTGTGGTGGGGAGGGGGTGGCATTCAGGAGTTATAAGGAAATGTAGAGGCAGGAAGACAGGGAGATGTATACCAGGTAAAACAGGGAACAGGAAAGATAGTGAGGGGAGCAAAAACCCAGAGGAAAAGATAGCTAAAGGGGTAGCTAATGCGGAGATTGTGAGGATAAGGAGACTGGTGGGGAAAGACTGTACAAAAGAGGATCAAGAAAAGGCAGACAACCTGAACAGGTACTTCTGCTTAGTCTTCAAAGTGGAGAGGGGGAACTGATCACAAGGAAACAGCAGGAACAAAGGGGGGGTGGACACAAGAGCTGAGATGCAGTACATCGTCTTACCTCATGCCATGCCAGTGACCCGGGTTTGTTTGTTTATTTATTTAAGTTTGGGATTAATACCTTTGAGTGAAGGACTCATTTCCATTGGTTCCATGTCAATTGTTTAAAACAGACATATCAGTATAAAAAGCAGGGTTAAACGTAAAAGGAACATTGAATCACATGCACAACCAGTAATAGAAAAATCCTGGTGTATTACACATCAATTTAGTACTTAATTACACAAGCTTCATTCAAGGAAAGAGAAGGGGGGCGGGGTCAGCCAAAAGGTGGCATCATCAGAGGAGGGGGTGTTCAGCCATGGGGAGACATCATTAATTACAGGGGGTAAGGGTAAGGGGAGGGGTCCAGGGGAAGATGATATTTAGTGGAATGATAATTGAGGAAAGGGGTAGGTACTGGGAGACTGTAGACTGAGGTATTACCACAGTAGCACTGGCAAATACAGGTAATTTTTGAGCCAAGGAAGTTTCTGAGCCCAGTTTTGAAAGTACTAATCTTGGGTATTTCAGAGAGGTCAGTGGGTAGTTCATTGTACCACTTTGGTCCCTGATACAGGATGGAGTTTTGGGCAAGTTTTGTCCTTTTGAAGGGAATCATCATCCTGTCAGTGGCAGTACTTCGGGTCAATTTTGTAGGGACAGCCAGCCTAAAGTAGCCTCCCAGTGTGGAAGATGACAGGCCCAGTAGCACCTTTTTCAGAAGCAGGCAGGTTTGATATTGCCCTCGAAGGCTGAGTGGGAGCCACCCAGTATCTTTGTAGAGCGTGCAGGTATGGGTGTCAAAGGCAGCCCCCAGAGCAAGTCGGCAGGCTTTATTGAGGAGTGTGCTGATCCTGTTTAGGGCTGTTTTAGTGCCCACCCCATAAATAGGCAATCCATAGTCTATGGTAGAGAGTATTGAACTACTGGTGGCTAGTTTGAGAGCATCAGGAGTCATTGAGTGTCTATGATGGTAAAGCATGCCCAGCTTGGCATTTGCAGTCTTGATAACAGAGTCTATGTGGCTTGAGAAGGTGTGGGTGTCATCAAATGTGATGCCAAGATATTTGAACTTGGTTACTTGGTCTAGAAACTCACCCTTATGGTTATGTATCAGCAGTAGCAGGTATTTCATTTTGCTTTCGGAAGTGGTGAAGAGCATACTCTTAGTTTTTTTGATGTTTAACAGTAGTTTGTTTTCTGTGAACCACAATTCAAGTTGAAGGAAGCTGCTTTGGAGATCTGTTGTGATGGAGTGGAGGTCTTTACCACTGACTGATATTACTGCATCATCAGCATAGAGAACTGTGCTTGCTGAGCATGCTGTAGGTGCGGAGTTGATGAAAAGGCTGAAGAGTAGGGGGCCAAGGATTGACCCCTTTGGGACCCCAAGGGTCACTTCTTTAGCTGCAGATAGGGTATCTCCTATTTTGACTCATTGTGTCCTGTTGGTGAGGTAGCTGACAAACCAATTTACTGTCTCTGGGGATAAAAAGGCGGCTTAGGGGGAGGTTGTGATTTACAGAGTCAAAGGCCTTCGTAAGGTCGATGAAGACCGAACCAACTGCATGCCCATTGTCCAAAGCATCATATAGGTGGGATGAGTAGTCCACTAGTGCAGTGAGTGTGGAGTGCTTTTTTCCGAAGCCATGCTGCTGTAAGCTGAGTAGATTATGTTTCTCTAGGTATTCAGTAAGTTGCTCAGAGACCATTCTTTTGAGTACTTTAGATAGGGAAGGGAGGATGGAGATGGGTCTATAGTTGGACGTTTGTGTCTTGTCCCCTGCTTTAAGGACAGGTGTGACGTTTGCTGACTTCCATAAATCTGGGAACACTCCCAATTTAAGAGAGGCATTGAAAACCATGGTACGAGGACAAGAGTTCATTGAGGAGAAGACCAACCAGCTTCATGTCAAGCATATCCACTCCCATCCTAGTCTTGCCAAGGGCCCCTTTAGTGTGTTTAACTGTTTTGGCCTTGGTGACACATCTAAAGTGAAATGGTGGTACCTCTTTTCTTAGTGGGTCATGAGGGATAGTTTGTCATTGTTGTGCTTGTGTATCCATGAAATAGTCACTGGAGAGTACACTTGAGAGGTCAGTGAAGGCATTGTTGAGCTCATTGGCAATATTGATGGGATCCTGCAAGGGCCCCTTTGTGGTCACAAGAAGGTCAGGGGAGCCTTAGTAGCTTTGCCTGTCAGGGGTTTCAAGGCCCCCCAAAAGTCTCTGTCAGAGCCCCATGTTTTGTTAAGTAGATCCTTGTAATAGGAGGCTTTGGCCTGTTGGATGAGTTTGGCGCAAGCATTTCTGGCTGCCTTGTAGATGTTTATTGCCGCAGGTGTTCCAGTTGCCTTTGCTATATGCCAAAGATTGTCTCTGTTCCGCATGAGTCCAATTAGGGCTTTGGAAAGCCAAGGCTTGGTGGTTCCCCTAATTGTTTTAAATCTATATGGTACAGAAATATCGCAAGCTCGGTTGAAGACCATTATGAAGTAGTTAAGAGCCTCATTGCCATCAATATCATCTGCTAATGGAGACCAAGCCATATGTGTCACGTACAGCTTAAAGTGTTCGAGTAGCCCTGGCCTCAAACAACGGTTTTTGCATACCTTAAGTGGGCTTTTTGTGAAATTTTTTGACCAGGTACATTTCACAGGGGAGTGGTCACTGAGGCTGTCAGACAGGACAGCACAGCAATGTCCTGCCTGACTGGGAAGAGCTTGAGCCACCAGGGGTTGGAGAGAGGATGACTGGTAGAGGACTGAGCAGTTGCCTGGCAGCTCTCCTGTCATGGACTGGGGTGGAGTGCCTTCCTTGCTCTTAGGCTGCCATAAAGTGGAAGCCAGTTGGCAGAGCTAGTTGTCTGGGAGGCTGACAGAATGTCGGGAGGTTGGAAGGAGCTATGGTTCTGGAGAGCATTCACACCTCCATACACATGCACCCTCCACACCACCACAGTGCTAGGAAGGTGGGGGAGAAAATCTGAGGAAAAATGGTGTATCTGGGCTCCAAGAAGTCTCACCTGAGATGCTGCAGCCCACCCTACTACTTTGGGTCCCAAGGACAATTCTGGATGTCAGGTACTGGGGAGATGGGGCGTCCCTCCCCCCTCTGACTCCCCCATGGGGAGCACTCCATGGGGGAATCTTGCCCTGGACCTCAAAGGGTTGTAAGGGATGGCTGACAGCACCCAGTGATGAGGCTGATTAGCTGCCTGGTCTGGCTGATGGAGGAAGAAAACCTTTATTAAAAAAAGTGGACAAGGCTATGGGACTGGATGGGATAACCCAAGGGTGCTAAAGGAACTGAAGGAAGTGCTAGCTGTCCCACTTCCAATCTTATTTAACAGGCTACTGGAAACAGGTGCAGTTCCATAGGACTGGAGGAGAGCAGATGTGGTCCTTCTCCATAACAGCAGCAACAGGCAGGAGGCTAGCAACTATAGACCAGTTAGTCTCATATCAATGGTGGGGAAATTAATGGAAATCCTGTTAAAGAAGTGGTTGGTAGAGTATCTTGAATCCAATGGGCTACAAGACCAAAGGCTGCATAGCTTAATGGGGAAGGGGAGGTCATGCCAAACAAATCTGATTGGTTTCTTTTAGTGACCAGGGAAGTAGATCAGGCAGTACAATGGACATGGCCTATCTGGACTTTAGCAAGGCCTTTGACACTGTGAGGCGTAGGAGACTGATAAGATAATTGAGCAGTCTAGAGGTATGACCCAAAGTGGTGAATTAGGTAAGGAACTAGTTAATGTATAAGTGACAGAGTGTGGTAGTTAAAAGCATTCACTCTAATGAGGAGAGAGTGACCAGTGGGTGCTGCAGGACTCAGTACTGGGACTGGTCCTCTTGAATGTCTTCATAAGTGACATTGCAGAAGAACTGGAAAAGTATGTATGCCTTTTTGCACATTACACCAAAATCTGTAATCGGGTGGACACTCAGGAGGGGGTGGAGGAAATGCATAGGTACCTTAGGAAGCTCAAGGAGTGGTTCAAGAGTATGGCAGTTGGGGTTCAATGCCAAAAAGTCCAAAATCAGGCACCAAGGGCACAGGATACCTAGAGCTGAGTATAGGATAGGGGAAGGGGTTCTGACAGTCACTAAACAGGAGAGAGACCTTGGGGATAGTTCAAGTTGAAGTTCAGGTTTATTCACAAAAAAGCTCCATTGAGCATGCTCATTTACAAGGAGGTCCTGTAAGGGATGGTGAGGATACACAGGTACACTATAATGACAGTGCAAATACAACAGGTATGGTATTGAATGAGATAATACAAAAATGTAAACACGAGTTACAACAATTCTATACATTTGTTTATAATGGTAAGGAAGAAACCTATACATAGCATTTTAAATAATCGAGCATGTTTCAACAAATCCAAAGTAGGCAGGGAGATAGGTAAGGTGAAGGGAAGAAGGGGCATAAGTGCAAAATATGCAATAGTGACCAGGGTGTGTAGGTGGGATAAGAGGGTGAGGAAGCATAAGTGCAAGTAGCAAAGTAGTGTGCCATGGCTAGTAGTACTAGCCAATCAGCATTGACATGTCTCCTGAAGAGCCTTGTTAGTCAGGGATTCGAAAATGTTAGTAGTTAGTAGTTCTACGAGCTGAAGGGTGGATTGTAACTTATTCCAAGTTGTCAGAATTGTATAGCTAATTGCTGCTTTATCATGGTGCGGAATTTCGGCACATCTAACACAATATAGGCATGCTTTATAAGGGAATAACAATTATGTGAGCAGTGGAATAAGGACATAATGTAGGAGGGGAGATCATTAGACAATGATTTGAATGCCCATGCACAGCAATGAGATAATCTACTAGTGGTGAGAGATGTCCAGCCTACTGCCACATAAAGGACACAGTGATAGGTTCTGTAAGGGGCATTAATTATGAAACGTGTCGCTCAGTGGTAAAGAACATCTAGCTTACGCAGATAACAGGTTGCGCTACTATTATATATGATGTCTGCATAATCAAGAAGTAGGAGGAAGGTGGCTTGTACTAGACTTTTTCTAACTTCGGTGGGGAATGATTTATTCCTGAAGAAGAAGCCCAGTCTTGCTTTTAGTTTATTTGTTAGGGTTTCAATATATGTTGCAAATGATAGTTTGCTATCAAGCCAGATTCCCAGATATCTAAATTTATCGATGGTCTCGAGGGTGTCTCCTAAGAAAGTTAGGATAGGTGCTGGATTTACATCTTTGGATGATAGATTTGACTGGTGCGGTGGTAGGAAGAACATGGCCTTCGTCTTTTTGGCAATTGGCGATAATTTAGAATTTATTAGGTTAAGTTGCAGTTGGTTGAAGTCAGACTGCAATTCTTTGATAATGTCTGCCAGTGCAGATTTTGACATGTAAAGGACAGTGTCATCAGCAAAAAAGTGCAGTTTAGAGTGGAAAATGTTATTGCTAAGTGAGTTAATGTAAATTGTAAATAGCAGAGGTCCTAGGATAGATCCTTGTGGGATGCCTCTTGAAAGTGGTAGGGGGGAGGATAAAAGACCATCAGTTTTGATAAGCTGAAATCTTCCTGCTGGGTTATTAGAGGACCAGTTTACTGAATTGGTGTTTAGACCATGTTGCTTAAGTTTAACTAAGACAAGGTCATGGTCTACTATGTTAAAAGCTTTAAGTCAAGGAAGATAGCTACTGTGGAATATTTATCTAAGGCAGAGAACCAGTCCTTCGCCACCTTGGCTAATGCTGACACTGTGCTGTGGTTACGCCAAAAGCCTGACTGCAGTGGGTTGAACAGGTTCATGTTTTCTAGGTGTTCCTTCAGTTAGGTGTCAACTACCTTTTCTAGAAGTTTGGGCAGGACTGGCAATATGGATATAGGCCTATAATTATTTAAGTTGCATGGGTCACCTGAGTTGAATAGAGGTATTATGTGGGCGGTTTTCCAAAGAGTGGGTACTTCTCCAGTGGTTATTGACAAATTAAATAAATGCATTATGGGGGCAGTTAAAATGAAGAAAATGGGATCTAGATCATCAGCGCCAGCACGCTTTCTTGTGTCTAATTTCATTAGGCCTTCTACTTCTTTGTATGAGATGGGAAAGAGACAAAAGGTGTCCGGGTTTGACCGGTTGATGAGATCAATTTCTGGGGTAGTACCTAAGAGTTTGGCGGCAGGGGAGGAGTCAAATGTCAACCTCGTTGTTGCAAAGTGTGAGTTTAAATGTTCTAGAATGGAACCTCAGTCTGTGATAGAAGAACCTTGAGAGGTGATTTTTATTGGGATGGAAGGGGGTATTCTGTGACCTTCGACTATTTTAATTGTCTGCCAGATTTTTGCTGAATTACCGTTGGTGTTTTTGAGGGCATTTATGTAATAATTTACTTTTGCAGTACTGATGAGTTTTGTGCATACATTTCTGGCAGTTCTAAATGCTGTCCAGTCACTCAGGGATTTGATCCATCTGGCTAAGCACAGAGTTTATCCCTATATTTTAAGGCTTTCTTTAGCTGTGAAGTGAACCGGGGTAGTTGAATTTTCTAATTCAACATTTTATGAATGGGGCATGTTTGTCTATGAGGTTTGTGAGAGTTGAGTTGAAGATGTCGCCCACCTCATTCATTGAGGGTACTAGGTCAAAATGTTGCCAAATTATATTTTTAAGGTCAGATAGATGTTTTTCTGGATTAAATTTGCAATAGCTGTGCCTGGTAATAAGTTTTGAACCAGAAATGTGTTTTTCTAAGCTTCTGATACAAACAACTATATTATGGTCGCTTAAATCATTGTGGAAGATAGCTGTTTGGGAAATTTTATGAGGCCTATTTGTAAGGATGAGATCTAATATTGTGCTTTTGGAGGTGTTGTTTAGGTTTACTATAGTAGGCTCAGTGATTAACTGTGAGATACCCAGATTATCACACAAGTCTTTTAATGCATTTGCTTTGGGGCTGTGCCAGTCCCAGTTTAGATCACCAATTACGATAGATTCATTAGGATTAGAGTCAATGAGGTTTCAGAGCATTGTGAGTAACTCTACACCTCCTGTCAGTGGTCTATAGCAACCAATAATATTAATAGATTCCACTGATGATAAGGAGAGCCTTATGGCTAGGCTTTCAAATGCCCTGGGTATACTGCAGAAACCGCATGGAGTTCGGTAGCTGTAAATTTATTGTTAACATATATAATCACACTCCCTCCCCTTGTGGGTTGGTCCAAAATGAAATGTATTAAAGGATGGTAGCACTATTTGTTGGTCTAGCGTGAAGCCTTTCAACCACGTTTCTGTGACTATCATGCTATCGGGATTTGTATGTGATACCCAGGTTCTGACATTATCTATTTTTCAGGAGGCTGCAGACATTAGTTAGCATTATTTTTAGGCCAAAAGCAGCTGCAAATTCAGTTGGAGGAGTTAGAGGGGCAGTAGGACCTGGATTTAACTTGACATTCCCTGAGCAAAGGAGAATTATAATAACGTTTTTTAGCATGTGTCTCAGGGTTATAACATAGAAACATAGAAACACAGAGGTTGATGGCAGAAGGAGACCGCTAGGTCCATCTAGTCTGACCATTTGTTTTAGACCTATTTTGCCACTCTAGTTTCCCTTTGTAGTCAGGGCTCCCTTGTGTCTATCCCATGCATTCTTGAATCTCCCCCCCCCCACAGTGGTGACCCCTACTTGAGACTTGTCTTGTTTTTGAACTTATGCACATGTATTTTATGCTATTGTAACTTAATACTTTAAATAGGTGCACCTTGAGAAAAGGGCATACATAGCCCTAATGGTGGTATCACGGTACAAATACATTTTATCTACATCTACAACCTCCTGGGGCAGGCTGTTCCAGGCATCCACCACTCTTTCTGTGAAGAAAAACTTCCTGGTGTTGATAGAGAACCTCCCTCCTTGCAGTACAAGGTCATGTCCCCTGGTCCTGGAGCCCTTCTTGAAGGGAAGCTCTTGAAGCTCTTTCTTGTAGGACAAGTTGTTACATGGTAACAGTAGAGTGTTATGCTTCAGATAGTGATAAAAGCGGGAAGGGACCAATACACAGATTAGTGAAATGGCTTGAATAGTTAGAGTATTTATATGGGTTAGGGTCAGTGCAAGGGAGCTAGAAGGATCGTCCCAGCACAGATGCATGTTGGTTATATAAAAAGGGGGTGACAGTGTGTACAGGTTGGGTGGAGATTTCATTGACTCCATATATGGAGCCATATAGGGGCATTAGACAATTACAATTATTAATACGATCAACATGGTATAAAGATACTTGCGATAGTTGCAATGAGTCAGGTGTAATGCGCCTTTAAGAGGCTTGACAGCAACACAGATCTATTGTGGGGTGAGGTAGTATAAATAAGGGGTCAATAGGTCTGCGACAGATAGCGTTGGAATACAACAGGGTAATAAACCTGTAGTTGGGAAGATAGTTGTGTCTACAACAAACAGTATTTGAAAGAAAATAGTGGGATAACTTCCTTTAAATAGCTGCAATCCAATGGTGTGTGGGGGGGAGGATAAAGCTGGAGTAGCAGAAGGTACCAAGGGTGGCTCAGAAGCAGGGGAGAAAATAGAGATGGAAAGCAGGAGATACCAAGGGTGAATCAGGTGTAGTGGACATGAGCAGAGCAGGGATAGCTGGAGATACCAACAGGGTTTAGGAGGGAGGGGGGGCTTTAATGCTAATGGGTGGTGACTACAGTTATCAATTAATACTGCTGATATGGCCTAATGGTGAGAGCTGCCAACCATGGCTGGGCCAGGTATCTGCAGTCAGGGTTCAAATCCCAGGTGGTGGGGAGACATGAGGGGATGAGAGAGGGATTAGAAAGGATGACAAATCAAAAAGACACAGGCAGAAGGGTATAGGGAGAAGTACCAGGAGAAGCAAAGGGAGGCAGAGAGGTCAGTAAGGGAAGACAAAGCTCAGACAGAAGAGCGCATCACAAAATCAGTGGGTAGAGGGGACAAAACCTTTTACAGGTACATAAGTGAAAAAACAAGGGCAAAGGGAGGGAATAGTGAGACTGAAGGGGGAGGACGGAGTCGCATGGAGGATGACAACAGTAAAGCTGACATACTGAACAGATATTTCTACTCAGTCTTTACTGATGAAGAGGAGGGTAATGGGCCTGAAGGGAGTACAAGGGGAGGCAATGGCGCAAAAATGGACACAAGTCCCTTTACATGGCAAAGGGTCCTAAAGGAACTGGAAGGAATAAGAGTTGGTAAAGCAATGGGGCCAGATGGGGGGCACCCCAGGGTCCTAAAGGAACTAAGAGAGTTGGTGGCTGAACCTCTGGCAATCCAGTTTAGCTGATCACTGGAAACAGGGGAGGTACCCAAAGACTTGAGAACAGCAGATGTAGTCCCCTTATACAAAAGTGGGAACAAAGAGGAAGTGGGGAACTACAGACCAGTCAGCCTGACCCTGGTAGTGGGGAAGATCATGGAAGCACTACTGAAGGAGAGATTGGTGGAACATCTGGTTGCCAACGGACTACAGGACCCAAGGCAGCATGGTTTCACCTGGGGGAGGTCATGCCAGACCAACCTCGTTAAATTTTTCGATTGGGTGACAAGGGAGGTGGATCAGGGGAGGTCAGTGGATGTGGCCTATCTGGACTTCAGCAAGGCCTTTGACACTGTGCCACATAGAAGGAAATTAAACAAACTGGGGAATATGGGAGTAGGCAGGACAGTAGTGCAGTGGGTAGGTAATTGGCTGTGTGGCAGGACACAGAGGGTGGGTGTAAATGGCTGTCACTCCACAGAGGGAAGAGTGAACAGTGGGGTACCACAGGGATCAGTGCTGGGACCAGTCCTATTCAACATCTTCATCAGCAAAATTGTGCAGGACCTAGAAGGCAGAATTTCCCTGTTCGCAGGGTTTGGCAGTTGAAATTCAATGCAAAGGTGCAAGATAATGCATATGGGGCACAAAACCTGGAACAACATATCAGTTGTGGGGGTGAGGATATAGCATGCACCAAGCAGGAAAGAGACCTTGGGGTTATCATCTCTGATGACCTCAAGGTAGGGAAACAGTGCGACAAGGCAGCAGATAAAGCAAATAGGATGCTGGGATGCATAGGTGGGGCATTACCAGCAGGAAAAGGGAGGTCATAAGTCCACTATACAAGACACTAGTGAGGCCCCACCTAGAGTACAGTGTACAGTTCTGGAGACCTTACCTATGTAAGGACATAGGGTAGAAAGGTTCAGAGGAGGGCAACAAAGATGGTACATGGATTGCATCACAAGTCCTATGAGGACAGGCTGAAGGACTTGAATATGTACTCCCTGGAGGAGAGGAGGGAGAGGGGATATGATAGAGACATACAAGTACCTTACAGGGAGGAACAGGTTGCAGGAATACACTATTTTCTAGCGAAAAGATGTTCCAGGACTAGAGGGCATGGGATGAAGTTGGAGGGAGGGAGATTCAGAAGAAACATGAGGAAGAATTCCTTCACAGAAAGGGTGGTGGACAAGTGGGACACCCTGCCAGAGGAAGTGGTGGGGGCTGAAAAAAATCACAGGATTTAAGAATGCATGGAATAGACATAAGGGAATTCTGAAGGTCAGGGGTAAGGGGCAACAGACTTCTAGAAAAACAAAAAGTGAACTTACAAGCTTAAATGGGCAGACTGGGTGGGTCATAGGCACTTATCTGCCAATAGTGTCTATGTATCTGTGATGGAGTCGATGGGATAGAAAGGGAGTGCAGGTAGATTTAGGACAATGTGGGGTGTGCCTAGCTGTTTATATTAGGAATTAGGGGAAGTGTAGAGTACAAGAAAGGGACTTCTAGTGTTCTAATAGTATAACTAACTAATGGGATAAAGGGGTGATAGAAAATGGCAGGTCAGTTCATGTGATAGTCACGTGACTACTGACACTCATAAAGGAAATGCCGACCCAGGGTGGGAAGGTGGGTTGGGGGATGGGTTTGCATAGGGCGTCTGACAGATATTCCTGACTGAAGGGTTGCTATACCCATACCTACTGGCTAATAGCAGACTCTGTTCTGGTCCGGTGGCTGGCTGGCTGGGTGGGGGAGGGAGCCTCAGATGGTGGCTGAGGCCCTCCAGTTCTGCCTGTAAGGACACAAAGGCACATACCCATACTTGCTGGCTGATAGTAGGCTCCATTCTGGTCTGGTGGCTGGCTGGGTGGGGAAAGGAGCCTCCGACGGTGGTTGAGGCCCTCTGGTTCTGCCTGCTGGCTGACAGCAGGCTTTGTTACAGTCCAGTGGCTTGCAGGGTTGGGGAGGGAGCCTCCAATGGTGGCTGAGACCCTCTGGTTCTGCCGGCTGGCTGATAGCAGGCTCCATTCTGGTCCAGTGGCTGATTGGGTGGGGGAGGGAGCCTTCAATGGTGGCTGAGGCCCTCCAAATCTGCCTGCTGGCTGATAGCAGGCTCTGTTTCTGGTCCGGCAGCTGGCTGGGTGGGGGAGGGAGCCTCCAATGGTGGCTGAGGCCCTCTGATTCTTTTTTTTAACCAGGAGTGGCACACTAAGCTGAAAGCTTGTTTATAGGTGTGACCTGGGAGCACAGGGAAGTTAAGCGACTTGCTCAGGGTCACACAGTATGCAAGTTGGGGTGGTGGGATTCAAACCCAGGTCTCCAGATTTGCAGCTCATAGCCTTAAACCAACTGTGCTATACTGTCTCCCTGCTGGCCGATAGCAGGCTCCGTTCCATTCCAGTGGCTGGCTGGGTGGGGGATGGAGCCTCTGATGGTGGCTGAGGCCCTCCAGTTCAATTATCACATCTGAAGACCTGAAAATGGTAAAGCAGAGTGACAAAGCAGGTGGTGGGGCCAGTGGGATGCCTGGAGTCAGAGATAACTTCGACAGGAGGAGGGAGGGTAGGTGGTGTTGCTACTCTAGCACTCACTTGTGAGACCCCACCTGGAGTATTGTGTCCAGATCTGGAGTCCACACCTCAGAAAGGGCATAGGCAGGGTGGAGGCAGGCAAGAGGAAGGCAACTAAAATAATTTCAATAGATGCACCCCCAATTTTTTTCTGATTTTCCCATGATTCTTCCACCCAGGTTTTGGATTGCTGCCAAACTAAATGTATTCATAATTCAGTCCCACTTGTCTCATTTTGATGTGAATCAGGTCAAGAGTGCTATGCTTTACAAAATAATTTAAACCAGTGCAGCTTTAAAGTCTTTCATTAATTCATATTGACTCCTGGAACCCTCTCCAAGGCCTGAAAGGTAACCAAGCATCGAGCCCTTCTACTGCTTCATGGCAGGTGCACCGATTGGCTATGGGTGCTTCTGCTCGGCCAATCCACGCATTCCAGCTGCTTGTTCTAAGCCAGAGTACCTTTTCTAAATGCAGCTCAATCAGGGTTTAATCTGGGCAGTTTAAACCACTGCCACAAGACCAAGTTGCTTACTCTTGCTGATATTTTTGGCCCTCCCCCTCCCACTCTCCCCCACCCTGGCACTAATTAAATACTTTTCCTCCCCCTCGCAGGTCCCTATCTCCATCCTCTACCAGCACTACTGCTGCCACTCTTCTTAAACTGACAGCAACTCCTCTTATACTTAACTCCTTTGGGGCTCTATACTCCCTAAATAACACTGCTCACTTTTCTTTTCTCTTCTAAACTTTTGACCTCTGGTACCTACCCCAAGCAACATGAATTACTGCCTGCTCCTTCTCTCACTTGGATCCCTGCATGGATTGCTTTGTGCAACAGATGCCTGTGCCACCTTACTAGCTGCTTATCAACTGAATCTCCACAATTACACTGTGTCTCACACAACCCCATACCCCCCACCCTCTACTTTCAGACCCGAGTTGCCTGAGCTACCTTCTATGACCTATGCCTCTCTCGCCCTACTATCCAACCTCAAGCGCCGACTGATTGGCCTGTTTGTCCACTCACTCACCCTCTGGTTACCGCACTGGCCTCCACACTATGTTCATCTCCTATCTCTCCTTCTCATTGCTGGTGATGTGGAGAGCAGCCCAGGACCGCCAAACACACACATTGATCCCACAAATGTTACCTGGTCAGGGCATAATGGCTTTCGTGTTGCACACCTAAATGTATGCAACCTATTATCCAAATTTTCTGCGCTCCAGGCATGGGTGTCCCTATATAAACCTCACATCCTATCTGAAACCTGGCTGAAACCATCCATTGCAGATGCCTCTTGCCTACTCCCCGGCTACTATTTACTATGTCATGACAGGCCAGGGAGAAAGAGGGGTGGAGGCATTGAGCTGTACATGCTCGACCATATCATAGTCACTGCCACCTCCCGCTCTACCCCCACCTCGGGTAGTGAGTGGATTATTGCTGAAATCTTATTTTTTTTTGTTTGTTTAACCAGGAGCAGCACACTAAGCTGAAAGCTTGTTTACAGCACAGGGAACTTAAGTGATTTGCTCAGGGTCACACAGTATGCAAGTGGAGGCTGTGGGATTCAAACCCAGGTCTCCAGATTTGCAGCTCAGAGCTTTAAACCACTGTACCATACTGCCTCCCTTATCCTAGAAGCCACAAAAAAGCTTTAAATAGGCTGTTGTTATAACCCCCATGGGTGGGGTCCATGGCCTATCAAACTTCCTAGATGATCACGCATGCATCTCCCCCTCAAGGGATACTGTTCTACTTGGGGATTTCAACCTCAATTTGACTGAATCCACAGCACCTGACCACGTGCATCTCCTAAAATCATACCACCTAGAATGAGTTATCTCCTCTTCCACTAGATTTAACACCCACACTCACAACCATTCCACTCTTGACTGGATTCTCACCAACCAGTCAGACCTGGTCCTTCAGGCAGGTACAATGTCTGACTATCAGCGACCACTCCCTTACCTAAATCATCCTCTTCTTCAAATATCTCTGCCCCCCGCCCAAGCTTTTGTCCTTCAGAAAATTTAACTGCCAGGACCCTACAACCATCATTGAGGATGACTGCAACTTAAACTGGTCAGATCTTTTCTCTTGCACAGACGTCTCCACTGTGATCACCCTCTTTACTGATATCATTGTTGCATTCTAGGACAATCACTTTCCAGTCACCACAAGAAGGGTCAGGGGTGGCAGTACCCACTGGATAGCTAAGGAACTACTGACCCAAATGAAACTCCGGGATAAGGCATGGAAAGCCTATAAGGCATCCCCATCTAACCAGCTATGGAATACTTACAGGCATTTGCGTAACTCCTGCAAGCAAGTCATAAAGTCTCATAAGTGTAAATACTACACTAACCTGCAATCAGACTCGCTTGGAAACCCATGTACTTTCTGGGCCTCCCTAGGGTCCCTCCTAAACCCAAATTCCAACAAGCAGATAACTCGGCTCAATTCCCCCACTGGCCCCATCACCAACCAATGTGATGTCATGGACACCTTCAACAAAATGTTCACAGATCTCTCTCCATACACTAGCAAACTCCCAGCTCAGCCTCCCTCAAGCCAGAACAGCCTACCTCATGGCTCCCTGTAGTCTCCCAATGCAACCTCATCCCCCTTTTACTTCAGGGCAGTTTGGCTAAATGTCACCGAAATACTGATGAAGATCCTACCAGCAAGAGGTAGCCCAGGCAGTGATAGGCTTTTTTCTGCCTTTCTGAGACTGCTCTCCCTGGCCATTGTTCAACCCCTAACCTATATCTTCAACCTCGCCTTTCAACATCAGCAGTACCTGACTCCTGGAAGCACACCAACATTGTACCCATTCATAAGACTGGTTACCCCCACGCCCCAGAGAACTACAGACCCATTTCTCTCCTACCTCACTTGAGTGAACTGCTTACGAAAATAGTTTACCATCAGTTATCCAATCACCTATAAAAATACCACCTCCTCAGCCCTCACCAGCATGGCTTTTGTAAACTCCACAGTACTTCCTCTGCCCGTGCTCTCTTCACCAATCACGTCCTTAGAAACATGGACGGGGCAATGCCGCTATTGCAATGTTTGTGGACCTATCGAAGGCCTTCAACCTCGTCAATCACCACCTCCTCTACTCAACCCTACTAAACTTTGACTGTGCATTGGATAATGTTACATGGTTCCACAGCTACCTCTCAAACTGGTCCCAGTCTGTACTGATAGGTAATTACTCCTCCGCTGCCTTGCCCATCCGCACAGGTGTGCTGCAGGGCTCAATACTTGGGCCACTGCTATTGTTTATGTTTATAAACGACCTCCCTATGGCTAGCATAAACTGCAAGGCACTCCTCTATGCTGATGACCTCATCATCTATCATAGTGACAAATCCCTGATGTCACTATCTGCCACCCTCACAACTAACTATGGAGCCACCCAGAGTTGGTTCCTCTCAAAGAAACTTCTCGTAAATGAGAAAAAAAAATAAAGCAATGCTCTATGGTTCCAAGCCATTCCTAGCTAGAGACTCAAAATCAGAAACCTCACCATTGATTTCTACATCTGCCAGCCCTTCCCTTGAAACAGTACCTACCTTTAAATATCTGGGTGTGATGCTTGACCCATCACTTACCTTCAGCGAGCACACTACCACCATTGTGAAGAAAATCCACCAAAAATTGGGGGCAGGCTATTGCCTCAGTCAATTCCTGACCACTGAGGCCTGCCTTGCCATTGCTAGAGGAAACCTGCTGCCTCTACTCGACTATTGTTCACCCATCTACACCTCCACATCCTCGTCATCTGCTTGTCTAGTCCCCACTTACAATGCCATCTGTCACTTTGTCCTCCTAGCCCCTTTATCCACTCACCACTGCTCACTGTATCAGTCCCTAAACTGGCTCCCTCTTCAAGGTTGGTTTGACCTCACCATGGGTAATTTAGTTGATTGTTCACTCAGGAACTCACAGAAGTCACCCTACTCTACCCTCCTGGCTCATAGTGTGGTTCCCAGATGCCTTAGGGACTCCTCATCCCCCAACTAGAAATTCCCCGTACCTCTACAGCCATGGGCAGCAAATCCTTCTCTGTCTGTGCCCCAACTCGTTGGAACTGTCTCCCTTTGTCAGTCAGGCTATCCCCCTCTCACCTATCCTTTAAATCCAACCTCTGAGCCTAGCTCCTGTCTGAGGCTATATGCAACTGCTACTGGTCCCTAAAAATTAGCCAGGGCATTTACCCTCTTGCCTGGCTCACCTCTTGCCCACCCCACCCCACACCACACCCACCAAATCATCCTCCAGACTAACTCTACTGTGTTGTAGAAGCATCAACTGTATATATATATACATATATATACACTTGTACATTTGTTTGATTATACAGTGTTATACACTTGTATGTTGTTGTTTGTAAAGATTGTCATCAACTGTGTATTTTTATACACTAGCACATTTTTTGTTTTCCACACCACCTCATGCTCTGGGTGAGTATTCCACAAATCTGTATGTATAGTCTTGTTTATTTGTTTTCCTGTTGCTGCCACCATGTGGCCCAGGTTGTGCCTGAAAATGGTCCTTTGGATCAGTGCACCTACCTGGTTACCAAAGACGTAAATAAATAAATAAATAAGGAATATGATGTTCATGGGCCCATGATTCATAGCCCTAGCCCCATTTATTATTTGTTGTGTGAATTAAGATTTAACCGGGTTTGTGTGTGTGTGTGTGTGTGTGTGTGTGTGTGTGTATAACCTTGAGTGGTCACCTATATAACAGCCAAGAACAAGATAGAAGAGAATAGGCATGCAGTAAGGTGTAGTAATTTTCAGGCACAGGAGCTCGTGCCTCTTTCTTTTCCATGTTCCATAGGTGAAGCAGACTGAACGAGGCACTGCAGGAGCAGACAAAGAATAAAATAAGGAACTCTTTTTGCCTGGATCTTTATGCCCAGTTGCATAGAAAATTATGTTAGTGCTTAGAAGCCCCCCCCCCAAACCCCCTCACATATGGGGTGGGGAGAAAAAGGGGGGGAATGGAGAGCTGGGTTGATTAAATAAAAAGTTGACTGAAATTTAAAAGTAAATGATTAACTCAGCACCAGTAAACAGAGAGATATGTAAGACCTTTTTTTATCACTAACCTTCACAATACAGTAAGCCCCATCTTTTTCAAACTAAGGAACAGAGAGGAATGAAAAGGAAAATTAAATCATACACTAACAAGAGCAGTTTAGAAATAGAAAGCAGATTAAGTAAAAACTAGCATTCCTCTTCTGAACTGGCTGTCTGGTGGATCACCCCCAACCTGGTCGCTTGGTGGTTTTATAGTCCTTACACTGACTGTGTGTCACTGAAACATTGGGCAATAGAGATATCACAATGTAGTGGTGACTGTGTTTGAGTCTTTAGTTTTGCAATAGTACTGAAATGCAAAACTACTGCTTAAGTATGAAAAAATATGGGAGCTTTTCATATTGTACAATTAAATGAATGTTAGAAGGAGAAACAATTCATATGCATGGGATGCTCCTCTCAGAGGCATTGAACCCATGAATTAGCTATTCCAATACCGCTAAGGATATGGTGCAAACCAATAAATTAATTAAACAATTTATTGAATTGGATTTAAGGTCAGGGGAGAGTAGCAACCCAGCATCCCCCGATGAAAAGGCTGGTTGAGCCTTGATGCGCTGGGGATTCTGTTCCTGATTACAGCTGTTTCTCTAGGAAGGTGATAGTCACTAGATGTAATAAGTGGTGAAGTTACAATAAAATGTTTTTAAGCATCACCTTGGTCCTCAAGTGCTATGTTTCTTTGCCTTTGGTAATCTACTTCATGAGAGCACCAGGATTTACTGTGAGTGCTGATATCGCCTACTGAGCAATAAGCTTCCCTCCAGCATTGCTGCTTGCTTTACAACCTCTGGTCAGCATGGTAATACTAGTGAAGTGGAACTGAGACCCCCTTCCTGCTCGGAGTAGGAAAAGGTCCACCGGGATGCTCACTCCTCCTCTGACTGGCCTTCCCATATTCTGGACTTCAGACACAAACCTGGGGACCCACTACAGTAATGGGACAGCCTTAAAGTGCACATCAATCAGTTTTCATAGGTTTTGCATTCTAAAATTTGTCCTACATTATAACAGTAACTAATTTGCAGCATAACTACATTTTCCTATTGTGTTGTAGTTTACTTTGTCAAGAAATGACCAAAGTGAATGAACCACATAACAAATATGGTGGCCAGAGGGAATACTGTATTTTGCTGGCCAGCGGGAATATTTTCCTGCCATCATCTGTAAATCAAGAGAATTTGCTTGACATTTGCGCTAACATTGGAAAGTGACTTTAGATCGCTACAAACTGCATTATGAGCTTCGTCCTCCAAAACATTTCACCCATTTATATTACCACCACCCCATCCCATCCCTTCCCACTCTTGCCCTCTTTTAGTATCTTTCAAAGCTTTTCAGGTGAAGCCTGTAAAAACAAGAAGGATTAAGGGTTGTCTGGGAGGGGTAAGACAGATAAAATACTTGTAATGTGATTAACGGTATAAAATGAACATAGTAGTAGTAAATTTATTTATAAGCACCCTTCCCTGAAGGCTCAGGGCACCAGACAAGAATAGACAGGCATTTTAAAACCAATACAGTAACTAAAGTAAATGAACAGTTTAAAACAAAACACACACACACACACACAAATTCCAGCATTACAGTTAAAATTAGAACTGTAGTTGAAATGGGAATAAAAAATAATTTTTGTTCCCAAAGGCCTGCCTGAACAGGTAGGTCTTTAACCCCCCTTATGAAGGCCCCCACCAAGGGGCCTCCCTCAGTACCCTAGGCAAGATGTTCCAAAATACAGGATCAGCCTCTTGAAATAGAAAATTGTGAAAGGATTTAAGCTAGGCCCTTCGGACCAAGAGGAGACCCTTCTTGGAGGAGTGAATGAGGCTTGGTGGCTGGAGAAGATTCAGAAGATCTGCCAGGTAGTCAGGGCCAAACCCATGTAGGGCTTTGCAGGTTAACAAATCAACCTTGAAGGTAACTCGCCACATCACAGGCAACCAGTGCAGATCACGCAGGACTGGGGTCACATGACTAGACCTCAAAAAGCCAGTCAGAAAACTGCCTGCTACTTTCTGCACTAGCTGTAAGTATTGTAGGGTATCACCACTAACCCTGAGGTGGAGCATATGACAGTAGTCCAGCCTAGATGTCAGTAGATTTTGGGACTTAATCTGGCTGATGTTGCTACCACTCCTGACTACAGCTGACACCTGAGCTTCCAGTGTCAGTGATCATCCAAAATAACTCCCAGATTAGGCCAGCCCGGTGGCCCTGAAGGTTAAGGTGCTGGATGAAAACACCTTGCACCACACCGGCGACCTGGGTTCGGAAGCTAACTTGGGCCACCAGAAGTTGGCGGGGGAGGGAAGGGAAGGGACTGAGCATCCAGAGGACTGCTCTCCCTTCCTAGGGAGTGATCCAGGGATAGCGACGCTCCTGTACGGCTCCTGGTGGTAGCCAGGGGCAGTGCCAGAACATGCGGTGCTAGCAGACGTTGGGGGGCAGAACGATGGTGGGCATCAGCGTATCAGCCATGGACACCATTGCACAGCCGTGCTCTGAGGAAAAACAAGCCAGAAAACCCTCGCTAGATTGGGGAGGCACAACAAAGGCTCCAGGGACATCCCCCACATCCCCAGTGCCAGGTGGTCTCTCTCTCTACTGGGCTCCCCCAACCCTCCACCAGATGGACCTTCTAATATCAGAAAGGCCACCAGGTAGGTGTTGCGGACCCTCCCTGGTGGTGCTCTGGGGGGCTTGGAAGATCCTGGTGAGGGGTCCCAGAAAGAGAGAGGCTTCAGGTGGGGAGTAGCAGGGATTGTCGAGTGGGTACCTCTGAGAGATGCCCCATCCAGTGAGAGATAAAGAGTCTACAAAAAAAAAATAACTCACAAGTTTTTCACCTTTGTAGAAGCCAACAGCCTGGACCACCTGAGCCGAAGCCCTGTCTCTCCCATGACTACTTCTGCTCCCACTCCACCCCAACTCCCCTTCTAGCAATGTATGACATTTGTAAGGGGGTACTGGAAGCCATTCCAACAAATGTCAAAATATTTTTTCTTGCCCAAACTTTTTTTTATTTAGGTCTCTCTGGCTCAAGGTAATTCCACCCTTGGTCAAAGGGATTTACATCTGAAGTACGGTAGCCCTTTTTTGATATGTCAGTCTGACTGTTAAGTTTGCTTAGCATCTTTAATGATACGAGTCTGCGCATTCTTTGCTCCCTTCTGGGCGCAAGTACTGATGTCACATGACAATGTAACATAAACAGTACATAGCTGGTTAGGGAAGGGGAGCTACAAAGCAACAGAATCTGACTGGAATCAAACTACTACTAGACTCAAAATCATGGAACAGAGGTCAGGAGAGGGGCTCACTTCTCATACATGGTCCTTTTGGATGGGGCTGGGGGATTAGTCAAAAGATGGTGCTGGCTTCTGGTATTATGCTGATGACTGACAACTTTTTTCAGAGTCACTGAATGGAAATATGGGGACAGGGAAGGGAATTTAATGGCGGGACTGGGCTTGGGGCTGTATTTCATGTATTGTGGAAGAGTTTGATCTTTGGGGGTTTTAAGTAAAAGAGAAGGGGAGGCTCTAGAACTACAGAGTAAGGGGAAGGCTTACCCACATAGAAAATGCCACTACTGATCCAAAACAGTAGGGCAATTTACTGAAAATTTCTTTTAGGGAAGCTGCAGCTCTCCTGGTCCCCCTTGAGGCCATCCCCTTTCACTAATTTACAGTACATTGCGACCTGCTAGGCAAAGCCAACCCAGAGTGTATCACAGACACAGATCAAATGCAAATATAGCACTATGATAAAATATTTAGATGATCTGTCTGCTTTCAAAGTTAATTCATATGTGATATATCCCATGTCTAATTTCATAAAATACAACTTTTCAAATCTACAAAATGGGTTTCCATGGTGACCAGGGAGCATTAGGGGTCAAAGCAGTATAAAGTAACCTATTATGACACATGGTAAGGCATTTTTCCCAGAGAAATCTGTTTATTTACCCATGATACATGCCTATTAAATCTGTAATCCTTACTAATCAATTGTGACATCAATACACTAATCAATCAGTTACTGTATGACACTACGAGCTGACAGCTTGGTTTAAATTTCTTACATCAATCCCAAAATCAGACAGTCATAAAATATAAAATAGTGCATGAGCAACCATACACAACAAGGCTGTATTTCCATTGGGGGGCTGAGATGACATCATAAGGAGGTCCCTGATGTCATCTCAACCCCGAGATGGAAAATGCATGCCTTGTTGTGTATGGTTTGATATACATTGCTTGATACAGTATAGGACTGCTGAAAAATTAAAAAAATGTAGAAACAGACTTATGCTGTTCTGTCCCCCTTCTCCCTGCCCAGCCACCTGCCTGATTCAGGTTGCTCTACTTTGTTGTTAATTGAGTAGTTTAGCATATTTTTTTTCAACTTACTTATTTGAGATTCTTTTCTGTTACTTGTGGTGTGGCTTTTCTCAGTAATGTCACATGTGAACTGCTGCCAGATGGCTCCCTCAGCTGAGATGCACTCAGGGTTTTAAAAAAATCATACATTTGACTACCTTTTGGGGCATTTACATGCAGGAGCAGAGAAGGGAAGTGCTTTTACGCTAGCATTGTGCACCTCAGCACACTTGGACTTGTAATCCGCTTGAGTTTTTAAAGTGCTAGAGTAACACAGGCAGTTCAGAAGTCACAAAAAGTTGTTGTATTATAATGTCAGAACGATACTACAACAATTTTTTTTGTGATTTTCAAACTGTACTACAACAACATTTAGAAAGCCACTGAAAGACATCCAGAAGCATAGGCAACCAAAAGGTTTCTCAGTGGTCTGAGTTCCCCAACAATTACATTTAAAAACAACAGAAATTAATTAAAAAAATTTTTTTCAACAATTGGAATTCCCCCAACAATCACATTTTTGAAACCATTAAATAAACACACCTTTCCAATCAGACCGAGTTTACTTCACAAAAAAATCACATTTTACAAGCAACAATCTTTCATGAAAAATGACTTTTCAAAAAGTTTCGGTTGATGC
Source organism: Neoceratodus forsteri (assembly GCA_016271365.2). Classification (NCBI taxonomy): domain Eukaryota; kingdom Metazoa; phylum Chordata; order Ceratodontiformes; family Ceratodontidae; genus Neoceratodus; species Neoceratodus forsteri. The sequence continues at coordinate 926,562,482 of CM028137.1, forward strand.
AACAAGCCCATTTTAAAACAAAACCTTTAATGATAAATGATTTTTTAACAGTCTGGGTGCACTCCACAACTAGTAACTTTTAAGAGCAACAAACTTTCATGAAAAGCAACTCTACAGTTTGGGTTCAGTCCAAAAGGAGCACCTTTTTAAAGGCAACATTCAAAAATAAAATAAACACAAAATTGACCTTACAACTATTGTGGTTTTCAAACCATGATTCAACTCAGACAGTGCACTTGCACCCCATGGAAACTGATGCTAGCCATTTTCCATTGCCTTGCAATCACATGCTCTGCATATCAAATGGCTAACTGACTTGGCTTATTCAGTCAACTGAAATCATTAGCAAGCTCTTTAAGGATTACCAGGCTTGCCAAGGATTAACTCCTTCACGGCTGAAAAGTTTTTCACATCTCTAAAAGAAGTTAAAATAAAGCAGTGTTTGACTAACTTAACATATCTCATAAAACAAACCCTAGAAAAGTTCTGCATACTTGTAAAACAATGCCATCTCAGGGGCTAAAGAGCTCACAATCCACTTTCACTTTCTTGTTTACAGTTTTTGAGCTTAATAGCCCCTTTGGTGGCATTATTTTGTTATACACTACACTTTTCTAGCAATTATTCTATATACAGTATATGTTTACATATATAGTTACAGTCCCTCTTACAGTTATAAGAATGCCTTTCTGAGTTCTTTGCATGAGAGAACTGTGAAGAAAAGCTGAGCTATATTATGATGACTCAAATGTTTATTTATGTTATTTAATTTGAAGTGATACCAACCTTTCAAACTCAAATGACTACTGTAGCATGTACGTAACACACTGCCATTCGAGTGAAAATATTGTAATTTGCAGTTCATTACCTTCTCATATGGCGAAACAATATTTTGAACTGGACATTGCTGTTCTTCTGATACCCAGTTTCTGCGGGCCATTTCCTCCCATTCTGCTTCCATCTTATCCCAGAATTCAGTGTCTGACTGTAAAATACAAGATCCATCCATTTATTCAGAATTTAGCATTCTATTTCCCTATTTTGCACAATTAAGAAATAGAATAATAGATAGATAAGTGTGTATTACAAGGCAGTAACACCTTCAAGAGGTTTTGGGGACATGGAACCTCAAGAGCGAAGCTCAAGAGGTCCTAAAGTCCTCAAAACCTCAAGGTGGTATTACTGCCTTGTAAAACACTTATCTTTCTGTTATTTTTTGTAATATATGGATCCATTGATAATACTACAGTTGGAGATGACCTTTGAACTGTAGAATTATCAGCAAAAATGATAGTATTATCACTTTTCAGGATAGTATTATTGAGAGTAGTGCTGTATTACTGGGAAAGGTTTGTGATAACTTAGTATAGTATTACTGAGGCTTACCCATATATTACAACATGCTAAACCACGTTAGTGTCTTGAATAACGTAGTGAGCCATTTCATGTTTTTCCTAGAAACTTGTAACAAATTACTGCAAATGAAAAATGGGACTATTATAGTTCTAAAAAACATTTTTTGTTTGATGACTCATAAATGTTGATTGGAACATGATTTTGTTTTTCTGATCTAATAAGTATTTTCAAATAACAGGTAGTTCTTCTATATATCTCAATCAACATATAAAACAATGATGTCTACTTGTTCTTTCCATTCTGTATTGAGACTATCAGTAGTAAAAGTCAGTTTAGTAAATGAGCTGAACTTTTCTGTCCCAAATGACTTGTAGTTTTGTTTTTGTCCCCATTTGTCCTGGTTCTCCCTGCCCTTTCTCTGATGTTTGGGGTCACCACAGCTGCACTTGTCCTCTGGCCAGTAGAGTGGATGAGCAGCTGCCTTCATAGCCGGCATCAGTGCTGGACTTTGATCAGCCAGGAGGGGATGAATCAATTCAGAGGCCCTCCTTACGCAGGATGCACCCAAGGGTGCTCAGGGAATTGGCATCCGACCTGGCTGTACCTATGTCAGGACTATTCAATAACTCACTACAGTCAGGGATGGATCTGAGAAATTCAAGGATAGTAGAGATGGTGCTGCTTCACAAGGGAGGAACCAGTAAATTACAGGTCCATCAGTCTTACCTCCATTTTAAATAAACTGATGGAAACACTAGGCAAAGAGGACCCAGTGGAATACCTGGGAGAGAAATGGTCTCCATAACAATAAGCAGCAAGGCTTCATGGAAGAGAATTTTTTTCACACCAACCTGATAGTATTCTTTGACTGGATAACAAGGGCAGAGGATAAGGGACAAAGAGTAGAGCTACTCTACTTTGACTTTGGCAAGCCATTCGACCCAGTGCCACAAAAAAGGTTGCTGAAGAATTTAGAGGATCAGGAATCAGCAAAATAAAAACTGGTTAGATAGGTGGTAAGTTGGTTGTAGGGGAGGCAACAGAAGCTGGCAGTAAATTAGGTCAAATTGGGGGGAAGGGAAGTCATGAGTGGGGCACCACAGCAGTCAGTCCTGGGATGAATTTTTTTCAGTATGTTCATCAGTGACATAGGAGAAGGAACACAGGGCAAGATATGTCTCATCACAGATGACACTAAGCTCTGTGGCATGGTAGACAGTGAAGAGAGGTAAGGGGAGTTGCAGAGGGATCTGCAAAGGACAGAAATATGGTCAAAAGCTTGGCAGTTGAACTTAAAATGCCAAACAAAGCATGGTGATGGACATGGGGACAAGAAACCCAGGATGGAATACTGAATGGGAGGGGTTAAGCATGACACGAATTTAGAGGAAAGGACCTGGGAGTCACCATAAGTGACTCCATAAAACAAACTAGCCAATGGAACAAGGCCTACAGCAAGGCAAACACAATGTTGGGGTTTATTGGAAAGGGTTTTGATAGCAGGAGGAAAGCGGTAATACTACCACCCTAGCGATCACAGGTGAGACCCCATCTGGAATTCTTTGCCCAGTTTTGGAGCTCCTACCTGGGGAAAGACAGAGCAAGACTAGAGATGGTGAAACACAGAGTAACCAAAAAGATTCAGGGTCAACAGGGCAGGTCATATGAGGATCAGCCCAGGTCACTGGAACATGTAACCACTAGAGTCCAGAAGGGAGAAGGGCAACATGATAGAGACCTTCCAGTTCATGAAAGGAATGGCTAAGGTAAACTCTGAGGAACTATTCAGCAAGCATGGTGGTCAGAAACTAGAGGACATGAGTGGAAGCTGGTAGGCAGGTGAGGAGAGTCAGGAGGGATGTAATGATATTTCATGGAGAGAGTAGCTAAGCCATGGAGCAGCCTAGTGGCAGAGGCAGTGGGTGCAAAAACCATTGATGGATTCAAGCATGGCTGGAATGGAATAAAGGGCTTAATAGTTACTCGGGGGGAGGTGGCACTAAGGCAGGAAGCAAGGGGGAAGGTGAGGGCAAAAACCCTGTCTCAACAACAAGCCACAGGGTAGTGTAAAACTGGACAGACTGGATGGACCAGTGGTCTTTTTCTGCCAAAATTTTGTATGTTTCTATGAGCTGAATGCCTCAGTTCTATGATCCCCCACCCCAAAAGACACCAGAGTGGGACTCTGAGGGTAGTACTCGAACCCTGGTCTTGGTTTAGCCCAAACCGAAGTGAATTTATAAAATGGGTAAGAAAAATCCAGTCCATTGCCACAAGCTGTTAAATTACACTGACTAATTCAAAATAACTTTTTGTTTTAAATTTCGTTTTTATTTCTGCCATTTTATAAGTTCAGTAGCAGACTTCAGGGTGTGCAATTAAGCTGTAATAACTGCATTTCCTATTTGGTTGAAGGCATTAGGCTATGCCTGGTACCTCACCCAGAGCGTGCCATTATCACAGCTTATAAAATGGTGTCTGTCAATTCTGTCTCTTTATTAGTCAATAGTCTCATGGGGTTGCTTTATCCTATGGATAACTTCCTGATAGAGATAATACAACCATTCCAGGTCACAAAGGTCACAGTATTTATTTATTTAGATTTTGGTAACCAGGTGGACCTCGTGGGACCAAGACCATTTACAGCTGCGACCTGGCATTATATGAACAATACCAAGATATTTTAGGTAGCCTAACAAGGAAGATAGTTTACTGCTCAGAAATCTACTATCTCCTCTCATCTTCCATCACATTTGGAGCACCCTTCCCCCACTTCGCCTGTCTCCCTCCTATCTTTCTCTCAAACATCAGCTAAAGCTTCTCTTTGTCCCCTCTTGCTCTTACACTGGTCCTGGTTGGTCTGTCCTTTGATCGCTCATCTTCCTAATTTACTCCAGCTGCCTTCTTTACTTTGTAATTATATTTTTATTAACAAAACTGTGCATCATCACAAAATAGAAGTGCATCTTACAGGATAAAAAAATACATTTGGTATAGAAGAACTGATCAAGATTCCAGGAAATCATCAGGTCCCTCCCTCCCACCTACTCAGCATCTGGGGAGAAGTTGATCCAGATATTATACATAACACTGCATTGAATTCTGATTGTCTTGGAGCTACAGAAGGGTGTCGAGGCTAAGAAGTAGGCCTTCTCTGTCGAGCATCAGGGTCTTGAACCCACATCAGACATTGTTTTTTCCAAACTGTCCTCCCCCATAGTCCCACTTCTCTTTATGGTACAAATCTGTCAGCATACTGCATCACCTACATGCATTCCATCTGGAGGTTCAAACCTCCAACCTCTCATTTAGCCCCCAAATTATTTTTTTTTCATTTTATACAAGTCATTGACAGTCTCCCTCCATTGCCCAATTACTATTTGTTGGTCAGTGGGCCATTTCCATGTAATACATTTCTTGGCTGCCAGAAGCTTTATACCCAGAATATATTTCACCTGTCTGTCTTTCAAGTGTCTGCGGTATGGATAAAAGTAAGTACATCTTGGTGGTAACCGGACATTAGTATAAAGCACTTTTGTGAGTGCCATTTCTTTTTTTGCTATATATATATATATTGTAGGCTTTTTACCCCGGTTTACTCCCACTCTCATCTCTCACAAACATACGCTGTACATTGAGACACCCTCAATTCATGCTGCCCACTCCACCTGCACTGACACCGGACCTCCACCCTCCCCTCCCGTGCCAGCTCCCCGATGACCAAAGGTCATTCCTGAACCCAGGTCGCTGGCATAGCGCGAAGTAAGGTGTCTAGTGCCTTAGCCCTCTACGCTATTGGGCCAGCCCATGAGTGCCATTTCTAAATCCTCCAGAAAGGTGGTGAGTGCTGGGCAGGACCACATAATGTGCGTGTCACCTTATTCTCCCTGCATCATCTCCAGCAGGCAGTGCCATTATTTGACCCACACCTGGCAGTGATAACTGGTGTTTTAAAAAGCACAGTAAGTGCTTCCATGCTTATTCCCACCAAACATGTAAAGAGGTTATTCTGCCCGCCTAGTAATAACCCCATTCCCACTGATCCTTCTCCAGTACCTGTCATATTTCCTACCGTGCTTGACTGCTATATAAAGTGTGTTGTATTTTATTTTTTATGTATTTAGTTTTTGTTGACCGGGTAAGTGCACTAGACACATTCTGCCTATTTTCAGGCATGGCCTGGAGGAGGGGGATATAGATGAATGCCAACTAACCTTGAACCAGATTAAGTTGGTGGTATTTTTAGTGACTGTATACTTAGTATACTTATGTTTCCTGAAGTGGCTGATATACGTTTGAACTGTAATGTCTGGAATTTGGATTTTGATGTGAATTATTAAGGCTGTGACGATGGAGGGGAGTTTACTGTGGTCCCACAGTGCCAGAGGCCGAGAGCCTATAAAATGACACACCTAAAGGTACCTATCGATATCTTTTCTTTCCAGTCTGTATTACTCCTGAAGCTCCTCAAAGGATTTAACAGCATTCCCTATATATAACCAGGTGAGATGTAAGAGATTTCTCCTTTTCCAGCCCTGAAATGCATCATCTATGCGAGCTGGAAGGAAGTCCTTCAGTTGCGCTATTGGCAGCCCCATATCAGGGCAGGCACCAGGCCAAGAGACAACATTGTTTCTCACCAGACCTCTTTTACCTGACTGATCCAAGGATTCCAAGTTGTCAGAGGTCTTTTCATGACAGAGGAGCCAAACATGTCTGGTCATATCTCACCAAGAGAGCATATGACACTCCATCTCTATCCTTTGTGGGCCCAGCCTAACAACATGCTACTGAAAGAGGATCCTCAGCTGAGTAGCTGTATAATATGCAAAGCAGCCAGCTATTTCCAGGTTCAGCCAACTAGTGCACCTCCTCCCAACGTGAAACAATGCAATGCAACACAACACAGGCCTACCTCCTCCACTAGTCCTTTAGTGGGGCTAGTACCAAGTTAGTTGTGCTTTGTTCTAATATACTTACTTAGAAGTGGTGTACCATCCAAAAACACAAAACAACTGACACAGAAAATGATGATATTTCTCACTCTCTCTCTGTCTATATATATATATATATGTAATAGATAAACCACTTTGAGGTGTGCAGTCATGCTCTAATATACGCACTCCTTGGTGTGCGTTGTTATGCACGAGGCCACAGGCCGAGTGCATCAACCACCCAAGGTGTGCATATATATATTTGCTGGCAGTATAGCCTAGATGTTAGAGGGACGAGGTGTGAATGAGTTGATACATCCAGCAGACCAGACCTGAGTTTGATTCTCACAACCTACACTTGTATACTGTGTGACTCTGAGCAAGTTACTTAACTGCCCAGTGCTCCCAGATCACCCCTGAAAACAGGCACGTGTGCCTAGTGGGCCTTACCCGGTTACCAGACTTAAAAAATATATATATATATATATATATATAATACACATTTCAAGTAGATAGGCAAACAATAAATCTGCAACAGCTCGATTTTGAAAAAGATTAGTGCTTTTTGCAAAAGTCCATCAACACCTTAATTTCATAGTTTTTGTCAAATATGCACATATATATTGTAATGAACTACAAAAGAACCCTATAGCATATCCATGTGCACAATGCCACTACATGTAATACTTGGCTTTCCTTAGTTACAGCCTAATCTGATTTACAACCACCTAGTATTTCAAAGACAGTTTTTGTCTCTACATGTTTCCTTATCAAAAGAACTGTTATACACATGTGTAACAGTTTATTTACCAGTAGATTTCTCTATCCTAAGGGAAGAAACTTGTTTTCTGTAGAATGTGGCTATTATGCCTGATGAAGGGCTCTGTGTAGCCTGAAAGCTTGTGTTTTGTAAATCTCTTGTTGGTCCAGTAAAAGGTATCAAATCACCTACTTTGTGTATAGTTTTATATATATATATATATATATATATATATACACACACACACACACACACACACACACACACACACACACACAGGTACATATACACTGTATAGAACCAAACTCCTTTTATTCTTTGCCCATGTCACTTGAGAGCTTTATTCTTTATATTGGTTTTCTGTGCAACAGCAAGTTGATGTTTAAGTTTTGATGCTGACCTACTATGCAGGCATCCGTAGCTGGGACCCTTCATACCTACTGGAACTTTTCTTGCCTTATGCTCTGCCTAGTTCCTTATGCTCTTCCTAATTGGGACTTCTTTGGGCCCCTGATACAGTCACAATTCAGTGGGACAAAGTAATCAGAACAATGAATTTGCACCACTGTTGGATGTTCTAGGCCTTCCCCACATACAACATTACCCAAGGGGATTATGAATGGGATGACTACACACAGAAATGCAGGGAAGCAAAGAGAGCACTGACAGTGGCAAAAGCATCAGCTGAGCTACGGATCACTTCAGGTATTAAAAAGGGGGCACACAATTATTTTGTTACATACAGGAAAAGAGAAATAAAGGGGAAGGATAGTTCAGCTCCAAGAGGGAGAGAGGATCACTGAAGACAAGGCACAGAAGGCCACTGCATTGAACAAATTCTTCTGTTTGGTATTCACAAAGGAATTTGATGGACCAATTCCAGACAGTGGCATCAAGGCTGCCAACAGGGGGATCCCGCAAATAGACACACCACTGTTTACCATAGACAGGGTCAGGGAGGCACTGATACATCTAAAGACAGACAAGGTACCAGGGCCTGATTGACTGCACCCTAGGGTGCTGCAGGAACTTGCTCAGGAATTGGTGGAACCCTTGGCACATTTGTTCAACCACTCATTGCTAACGGGAACCATGCCATGTGACTGGAGAAGTGCAGACATTGCACCCCTCAACATGGGAGGGAGCATAGAGGGGTCTGGCAACTACAGACTGGCAATCCTCACATCAATAGTCAGAAAATTAATGGAAACATTAATTAAGCAGGACCTAGTGGAATATCTGGAAGAGAATGGTCTCCAAGACATGAGACAGCATGGGTTTGCTTCAGGAAGGTCATGCCAGACAAGCCTCATTTCATTTTTTGACTGGGTGACTAAGTAAGTGGACAAGGGCCACCCAACAGATCGCCTCTACTTTGACTTTAGTAAAGCCTTTGATTCAGTACCACACAGGTGCCTGCTAGAAAACTGGAGGACCTAGGCACTGCAAAGAGCATAGTTAGGTGAGTGAGTAATTGGCTACATGACAAACAACAAAGAGTGGTAGTAAATGGGGTGAAGTCAGGGGAAGGGGTCACTAGTCCAGGGCTCGGTCTTGGGTCCGGACCTTTTTAACGTGTTCATTAGTGACATTGGTATAGGCATTCAGAACAAGAGTGCCCTCTTTGCAGATGACAGTAAGTTAGGGGGTAGGGTTGATAGGGTGGAGGTGGTGAAAGACCTGCAGAAAGACCTATAGAGATTAGAAAAATGGTCCAATATATGGCAGCTTATGTTTACTGTGAAGGAATGTAAGGTAATGCATCTAGGAAGACTAGGTTTGCTTGCCAAGGCACCAAGCCTCACCTGAGCTCTTTCCTTCTAGGTTGCTTGAAAGGACAAAGCAAAGAACCTTACCAGAGCAAGGGAAAGAATTAAGATTTCTTTTGGCTAGGCAGATTTACTGTGTGTTGTTGTTTTTATTTCATACTTACAGGGATTGTTACTGTTTGTTGCTAACATTTTATTGCTTTTTTTTTCTCTGATTCAAATTGCTGTTGCTGGGTATACCTTCTGCTGCATTATTACAAGGTGTGCCTACTGGTGAGTGCTAACAGATTTCTGCTGTAATCTTCTGATTCAAATTGTCTTTTGCAAGGTATATCTTCTGTTACTGCTTTACTTTTCTCTGTAGCAACGTGTTTCTTCCAGGGTATATCATCTGTGAAATTATTACAGGTGGTGCTTTACAGGTTTTACAGTTTTATCTGTCATTAGGATAAGCTTTCAGGGTTACTGCATTTGTTGCTGACTGATTGTTTCTGCTCTTACCTCCTTGTTTCTTTCATCTGTGGTTCTTCTTTTTCAGCAGGGGAAGGGCCCAGCCAGCCACCCCATCCCCAACCACCCCACACTACACTTCTTTTATAGGGTAACGCAGTCATGAAATTTCCTGTGGCAAAGCAGAAAGGGGCGGATCAGTGGGGTATCCAAAGGATTACCTCATTTATGGGGGCACTAGTACTTTAACTTGTTATAACAAGTTATACAAAAACAAACAAACAAAACACAAAATCAAACTTTTGCTTGCATTTTCTTCCTTCTAATTACTCTGACCAGGTTGTAAACCCAACAAATTAACTGGAATGGATATCATTAACTGCAAGTACTGTGGAACACTTTTCAGAAGGGCAGTTTTACAGGATTTAGGACACTGTCATACATGCTAGGCCATTGGAGATCTTAGAGTTCAGCTCCAGGCAGCATGGGCAGAGATTGTGCACCTCAAATTTCATATTCAAGAGGAAATATATTATAAGAACCACCTGTCATTTCCCCAACATCCAACAGAAGCACCTCAACCACAGAGGGTAGTTGGTCTGGGAGGTTGGCAGGTGGGTAGGAGGGGCAAATCGGGTGCCCCGTCACTCAGTGCCCTCCAACATATTATCTCCACAAACCATATCAAAACTACAAACAGGTATCTGCCTCTATCTCCAAAATCAAACAAAGGGGCTGAGGACACTGCAGAGCAGGACACTGCAGCACAGGAGCTAGCACAGCAAAACTCACCCAACACAGGAACCAAAACAAAAAAAGCAAAAAGGAAATCCAAAAACTTCTAATCATAGGAGACTCCATGATTCAGGGAGTTGATACTTATCTTCAGCCAGGGGTAATGGTCAGACGTCTCCTCGGTACATCAGCATGGAGAGACACTGACCACATTGCTAAAATTGTTCAGGAAGCAAGGGAAAACATTGACGTCCTGGTACACCTAAGGACTAATGATCTCACCAGCTGGTCAGTTGTGGAGACCAAGGAACACCTGACCAGGTTGGGTGACAAACTATCATCCATTTCATCTGGCATCTCCTTCTCTGAGATCCTGCCAGTCTAGGAGGGGGGGCAGATGGACGGAAGGTCAGAGAAGGGGACATAGAGGAGCTAAACATGTGGCTCAAGGGCTGGTGCCAGGAAAAAGGACACAAATTCATAGGGAACTGGCAACAGTTTTGGGAGTGAAAGTTCTTTAAATTTGATGGACTGCATTTGACTAAGGAGGGAGTCAGTGCATTGGGGCAGAAGTTTGACGTCTTTGCAGAATATTTAAACTAGCAAATGGAGAGAGGGGTGCAGCACCCCATACGTTGAATGGGAAGAACACCCCTCCCCCCTCAGCTAGTGGTCAAACAGGAGTTCAGCATGTTTGCAGTTCATTTGCATCACCAGGTAAGGAAAAAGGTGCAGCTCCACATACCACACAGGGGAAACACCAGATCTCACCCAACAACTAACACATCAAAATCTGGCCAATGGAAAATCATGTACAAAAATGCTCACAATCTGGGAAACAAGATCCCAGACCTGCAGGCAATAATGACAGAGGCTAAACTGGACATAGTAGCAATTAGCGAGACGTGGTTTACCAGTAACCACACTTAGGAGACTTCAGTACCTGGCTTTGTACTGTTCAGAAGAGACCGAGGTGCAAAAAGGGGGGGTGGAGTGGCCCTGTATGTCAATGAAAATATCAAAGCTACAGAAATTCAGAATACACATAAGAAGCCAGAAGAACTGTGGGTCACCCTGGAAACAGGAAATGGGACAGCCATAAGAACTGGGGTTGTGTACAGGCCCCCAGACCAGAGGAGGACATAGACGCATCACTGTTAGAAGATATACAAAACATGACAGCTAAAGTGGAGGTTCTGTTAATGGGAGACTTCAACATGCCAGATACAGATTGGTCAATACCAGCAGGAACATCTGCCAGAACTAGATAAATGGTGGATTTCCTGCAGGGGGAAGGCCTCAAACAACTGGTACAACAACCTACAAGAGACAGGGCTATCCTAGAGATAGTACTGACTAACAGGGAAAGGATCACAGATCTCCAGGTAGAAGGTCACCTGGGAGCCAGTGACCATCACATGGTATGGTTCAGTTTGGTCACTACAACTAAATCATCCCATTCCAAGGCAAAAATATGGGACTTCAGAGGTGCTGACTTTGATAAGATGGCCAACAGAGTTAAGCTAGTCCTGGAAAAAAGAAATACAGGTGAGGAGGTACAGGCAAAGTGGGCAAGCATTAAGGATGCAATACTTGAAGCAACATCCCATTGTGTTCCAAAGAAAAGGAAGTGCAAAAGAAGGAGGAAACCACTTTGGTTCTCAAAAACAGTAGCAGAAAAGGTCAAAGCCAAAAGGCTGGCCTTCAGGAAATATAAGGGAACGCAGTGGGATGAAGATAGGGAGGCATACCAAACTTCACTAAGGGAAGGCAGTAAGGCAGGCAAAGGCCCAAACTGAGGAAACACTAACACAGACAGTAAAAGAATGTGACACGGCTTTCTATAGATACATTAGTGAAAGGAGACAGTCCAAAGAGGTTATTGCTAAGATCAAAGGAGATAAGTGGGCATGTGAGGAGGAGGAGGACCATGTAAAAGCATCTATCCTAAAAAGGTACTTCTGTTCAGTATTACCGAAGAGAAGGTAGGCAAGGCCCACAGCTCAGCACCATGGACACAGGGGGAGGGAGGGAGGTGAGCACTAGTCCCTTCACAAAAGAAAGGGTCCTACAAGAGCTTGATAAGCTCAGGGTGGACAAGGCAATGGGACCTCATAGCATGCATCCAAGGGTACTAAAGGAGCTAAGGGTGGAACTAACAGAGCCATTATCAAAACTGTTTAGTGAGTCTCTGAGTACAGGAGAGGTCCCAGAAGTCTGGAGAAGGGCTCATGTGATCCTGATCCACAAGAGTGGTAGCAGGGAGGAGGCAGGGAACTACAGATCAGTCAGTCTTACCTCAGTTGTGGGCAAGATTATGGAGGCACTCCTTAAGGAAAGGATAGTGCAACACCTGGAATCCATAGGAGCACAGGATCCAAGACAGCATGGGTTAACAAAAAGAGGGTCCTGTCAAACTAATCTCATAGATTTCTTTGACTGGGTAACCAGAATGGTGGACCAAGGGGGAACCGTTGATGTCGCCTACCTTGACTTCAGCAAAGCTTTCCATATTGTTCCACAGAGAAGATTGATTAATAAGCTGGGTAGGCTCGGGGTGGGTCAGACGTTGGTCAACTGGGTGGCAAACTGGTTGATGGGCAGAAAACAGAGAGTGGTGGTAAATGGTATACAGTCAAAAGAGATGCAAGTCACAAGTGGGATACCTCAGGGATCAGTCCTGGGGCAAGTCCTCTTCAATATCTTCATCAGTGACATTGCAGATGGACTGGAGGGTAAGGTTTGTCTGTTTGCAGATGACACCAAGACCTGCAACAGAGTAGATGATCCAGATGGGGTGGGCAGAATGAAAAGAGATCTGGATAAACTAGCAAAATGGTTGGAAGAGTGGCAACTGGGGTTTAATGCAAAGAAGTGCAAGATCATGCACATAGGGAAGAGAAACCCTGAAGCCACCTATAGGCTGGGAGGGGAGTTGCTGGCAGCCACAAGGGAAGAAAGAGACTTGAGCATCATCTTCACCGATGACCTGAAATCATCCAAGTAGACTACTAAAGCAGTAGGTAAGGCTAGGGGGATGTTAGGGTCTATTAGTAGGGGTATCACAAGCCAGAAGAGGGAGGTAATAATCCCTCTTTACAAGACACTGGTTAGGCCCCATCTAGAGTACTGCATGCAGTACTGGAGGTCACACCTTCACAAGGACATTAACCAAACTGAGGCAGTCCAGAGAAGGGCAACTAAAATGGTGCAGGGACTGCATCAGAAAACATATGAGGACAGATTAATAGAGCTCAATATGTATACCCTTGAGCAAAGGAGGGAGAAAGGTGATATGATTGAAACATTCAAACACCTTAAGGGCATTAACAAGGTGAAAGAGTTTAACATGTTTCAATATAAGGAAAATAGGACAAGAGTACACAGCATGAGATTAGAGGGAGGCCAATTAAGGGGTAATGTGAGGAAGTTCTTTTTCACAGAAAGAGTGGTGGATGCATGGAACGGCGTACCTCAGGAAGTGGTGGATATGAATACAGTGCAGAGCTTCAAGCAGGCATGGGTAGGCATAAGAGAGCAATGCAGGTGAGTATAAATAGATAGGCCATTGACAGAGCAAAGGCCGATGGCACATTTATAAGGTAGAAAAAGAAATGGGCAGACTGGATGGGCCTTGTGGTCCTTATCTGCCATCAACTTCTATGTTTCTATGTAGGAAAAGGGAACTCAAGGGGCAGAATATTGACTTAACGGAGTCCAACTAAGTGTCTCACATGAGAAAAGGGATCTAGGGATCATCATAAGTGACATCCTGAAGCAGGCAAGCCAATGCATCAAGGCTTATACAGTAAGGCAAATAAAATGCTGGGGTGTATAGGTAGAAGATCTGACAGCAGGGACAGGGAGGCGATCCTCACGCTGTATAGGTCACTGGTGAGGCCCCACTTGGAGTACTGTGTCCAGTTCTGGAGGCTTCACCTGAAGAAGGACAGGGATAGACTGGAAGTTGAGCAGAGGAGGGTGACTAAGATGCTGGAGGGCCTATAGGGGCTCTTGTATGAGGCACACTTAAAGTCAATGAACTTGTTTTTTCTGGAAACTAGGAGGGAGGGAGATAGGGGATATGATCGAGATATTTAAATTCCTGAGGGGCATTAATAAAATACATTGCACTGAACTTTTTAACAGGGTCAATGGCTTAGCCACTAGAGGACATGAATGGATGCTTTGGGGTGGAAGCTTCAAAAGGGATCTAAGGATGCACTACTTTACTGAGAGGGTCATTGAGCCGTGGAACAGACTGCCTGCCGAGGTAGTGAGATCAAGGACCGCTGCCACTTTTAAGATGGGGTGGGATAGGTTTAGGGCCCACATAAGCATAGAGGATATTGGACTTGGGTTGGGGGCTAGGTCCTGGGACCCATAGAAGCTCTGGGAAACCCAAGGGTAGACTTGATGGAGCAATGGTTTCCTTCTGCCATCATTTTCTGTGTTTCTATGTTCTATGTGTACACCTTGATATACACAATGGGGTCACAATGCTTTGTGACAGCACAGGAAAGGGGCAGGAGTTGGCATGCAAATTGTGCACTATGCTATGTGTAGATGCAGGTCAGCCCCTGTACACCCTGTACATCTCAGATGCACACTGAAGTATCACCACCCCAGGAAAACTACTGCAGGCAGTTCTTCAGGGTAGAGCAGGCATGTGACGGGGCCAGGGAGAATTTGTCAGAGGACAGAGCTGAACAAGGAGCCACAAAACAAAATGACCTATGCAGGGCAGTGGGACTAGCAATGGTAGTTGGGGGGGGGGTTCTACTGGACACCCGGGATGAACTAAATTACTTTGACAACCAGTGTTGGACCAGAAAAGTAAGAGATTACACAGCCCACAAGTTGTCCTTAAGGTATGGGTTGGAATGTGGAAGAAATCCAAGGCAGTAGTGTCTTTAACATGGACTCTTTGTGTGGGTAGGCACCATATGACTGGTGGTCTGCCATGCTCAGGCCTCCATGGGTGGCACCAGTTAACATGTTAGAGGCCCCCCTCA